>JAJOZX010004682.1:187500-237500 GCA_023014485.1 Bathynomus jamesi | reverse complement strand
ATAGTAAATAGTGAGGAGGGCCAGAAACTAGCGCAGTGCTCAGGCTCAGCGAATGCGGCACGTCGCGCTAACTCCTGAATTATTATTATTATTAACCAGCACCATCGGGATTCGAACCCCCGACCTCAGTGTCTTTACTTCGCTTATAGGGGACGTCGGTGTTACCCACTGATCCATGAGCTTTCGTGACTAAACCGAAGGAGAATGGTAATCATGACAAACAAACCTCACATCATAGTCACTAAAACAATACAAGACTCCAACATTTAAAATTTGTAACTAAATAAAATTACTTCGACCTCATAATGTAAACCTGATAATTTTTAATATATAATTTATCCGTAAAAAGTTTCAATTTTACTTAATCCTTAAAAAAAAATAAAAAATTGGAATGTCGCCAACCAATTAGAGGATCAGTTCCCTTTTTACGGGAACTGTATAGGTCTATAAAAAATGAATTAGGAGCATAATAAACTTCCCTATAGACTTAATAACTTAATAGAACAAAGACACTCTAAAAAAAAGGATAATAATAATGACAAATATAAATTGGTTTCAATTTAAAATAATAATATTATTATTATATTATTATTATTATTATAAAAACTTTCAACGGTTTTATATTCGATGTAAAAATAGCAGCTTTATGCCAACAGTTTAATCATAACAATCTTTTGTTCCTGACTTTTTCAGAGTTGAAACAACCACAAAAGTTGTTAAAAGGTTTATTTAAGCTAAATTAAAATGAACGAATTTTGTATTTTGTGAAATTCGTTTTCGCGCAATTTATTTCATATTGTTGAGACATTTTGATTAAGTTCTTGTAATACTTTAGTGCCTGACTCCTCCACCCCCCCCCCCCCCCCCCCCCGCCTTCTTTTTTTTTTTTTTTGCAACATTTATTTGTTTTTTAAATCCGGATTTACCAGTCTAACTTTATGAGCGAGAAAACGAAAAATTAAGGGGGTCCTAATTCTTTTTGATTTACAGATAAAATTTGTCTTTCATAAATAGGAAATTGGGTAAAAAATGGCCGAATAGCCGCGGGCTTAATTGAGCGAGTAAATTGTGTGGTGTGTGTGTGTGTGTGTGTGTGTGTGTGTGTACATTTGAAATTTAAATAGCTATTTGTAACAATAATGGCTATACTGAACTACACGGCTGTAAAAACGTTATTTGTATTCTGGCAAAAGTAAGTGCGATTAGGTGCGGTTATTGCTTTAAAAATATGCATTCATTTGCGTTCTTATTTGTATTCATTACAGCTTCTCAGTTCTTGGAGTTGATATAAAAGGTACAGTTGTTGTTCGCGTATGTAATGTTCCTCGCCTCACGGGCGACTCCGTACGTGTGGCAACGTCGCAGTGATAGTCAAGGTACCCCAACTGGGGGAAGGTGGAGTGGAGGGGGGGCAACCGAATTCAACATATAACGCGGACATATACTGTATATCTAAAGAACAATTGAATGTGCATTCATTGACACGCGGGTAATTATATTGTAATGTCTGTGTTCATAAAGATAAACAATTAATATGATCGTATAGCGTTGAATTCCGTGTAGTTTACTAGTCTTATATAGTAATAAGGTTCCATTATGATTACTGCGAGTCTATATGAACAGCTACCACAATACAACTTTTTATATACTAGTGAATTTGAACCAAAAATAGACATTACACGACCAATTACAATTACATTACAATAATTTATAATATTTACAGATTAGCTAGTCAAGAAAATGTAAATTTATGGACAACTTAACTTATTATGCTTTGCCATTTTTGTGAATGTAAAATATTTTTATGTAATTACACTTTGAAATGAGTATAAATTATCACAGTGTTTTTTGGGGTTAAATTTTCTGTAAATATAGATTTTGTTTTGTAATGAAAATTTAAAAATTTCAAGTACATAATCAGTAAGAGAATCAGCTAAATTTGGCCGATGCTAATGTCCAAAAAATTGGCCGATTCTGCCAATGCTGATGAATCAGTACACCACTAGTTTTTATTGATTTCGGAAATTTTGAGGGCCAGGTTCTTTACTGCTAAATATACTATTCAGTTTGATGTAATAACATGTTTTATAGATTTAATTACTCACACATGTTGTTTACATCCTCATGTAATCGCAAGTTTCTTTAAAAAATATCATCTTATTTGTTAAACTTTAATACAAGAAATGCCTCATCTTCTAATTTTTTTTTTTGCAAATAAGATAGTATAATGGCTCCAAATAAAGAAATTTCATACAAGAATAGGTTGAAAATTATTGTTCTCCATAGAGAAGGCAACACTTAAAGACAAATAGCTGCTAAAGCTGGAGTACTGTTTCCAAAACACTTTCTCACCACTCACAAACTGGGGATGTGAAGAACAAAACAGGTTGAGGATGGAAGCGAAAAACATCTAAAAAGGATGATAGTATATGATAATGATGAGCAAGCGTAATAGAAAGAAGACTGGTGGGTGGGGAAGGGGAATGAGGGAGTGTGGAGGTTGGTTGTGTAAGGTCTATTTTTGGTTCAAATTCACTGGTATATAAAAAGTTGTATTGTGGTAGCAGTTCATATAGACTTGCAGTAATCATAAAGGAACCTTATCTATACTAATAATTGTGACGGTCGAACTGCCTGCGAACTTACTTTCTTTGTTTCTTATGGCCGGCCAAACCACTTGCTAGATTTGGATGAAACTTGAGGGATAGGAGTGACTGAGGCCAGGGAAGAACATAGGCTATGTGGCGTCGGCCTCCGAGGTCATCTGAGGTCGCTGGAGGCCTCTGTATTCCGGATTGGTTGGAAGATAGACATCATAGACACGTCATAAAAGATAGTGACAAAATAGGCGGAGCTCTATCATAAACACGTCATAAAATGGGCGGAGCTCTAGTGTGTGTGTGTGTGTGTGTGTGTGTATATATATATATACACACTTCAATAAGTATCCGCACTTTTTATCTTAGTGATAATATTGTATATATAATATATACTCGTAATAACGAGCCAAACTGAGATCTATAGGCTTATTTAGGCTACTCGTAGTTGTCACATATCGTACGAGTAGTGAGCATGGCTGCGCCGCTTTCAATTTGTACCCTGGAAGAACAGAGATCCGTGGTTCGTTTTTTGTGGGCAGAAGGTGTGAAAGGAGCTGAAATTCACACGCGTTTATGTGCTCAGTATGGGACTAATGCGTTACCACGGCGAAGTGTGTACGAGTGGATTCAAATGTTCAAGGAAAGTCGGACATGTGTGACAGATGCTCAGTGCTCAGGACGACCAGTGATGACACGCAGGAAGAAGCCAGAGCCATGATTTTCGATGACAGAAGATTAACAATAAAAGAAATTGCATCTTCATTAGACATCAGTCAAGGGTCAGCCTATTCGATAGTTCATGACATTCTTGGCTTTCACAAGGTTTGTGCAAGATGGGTGCCCAAACAGTTGACAGAAGAGCACAAGCGTAATCGTATGGACGTCCGCTCTCGTCTTTTGGCGCGGTATCATAATGAAGGTGAAAACTTTTTTGGAGCGCATTATCACTGGAGATGAAACCTGGATCCATCACTATGAACCAGAAAGCAAACGACCGAGCATGCAATGGAAGCATCCAACATCTGTTGCAAGGAAGTTCAAAGCGCAGCCTTCAGCAGGTAAAGTTATGCTAACACTGTTTTGGGATACACGAGACCCTATCCTTGAACATTATCTAGAGCGTGGAACTACAGTAACAAGTGCATCGATTCTGACGCTTCGGAATGAGTTAAAGCAAGCAATTCGCACAAAACGGAGAGGGAGATTGTCGGAAGGTGTTATTCTGTTACACGACAATGCGCGCCCTCATACCGCTGCACAGACTAGAAAATGCCTTCAAGAACTTAAATTTGAAGTTCTCGACCATCCAGCCTACAGTCCAGACCTGGCACCTTCGGATTTTTACCTGTTTGAACCACTAAAAGACGCTTTGAGAGGTCAGCGATTCCAAGGCGATGATAACCTGAAGGAGGCGGTGCATGACTGGCTACGCACACAGCCAAAAACATTCTTTTGTGATGGTATTAGGAAGCTTGTAGATCGCTGGACTAAGTGTATTGAGAAATAGGGAGACTATATTGAGAAGTGATGTGTTTATAATCTATCAGATGTGAAAATAAAATACTTATTGAATTACCTCGTATATTCTAGACTGCTAGAGCTCCGTCCATTTTATGACGTGTCTATGATAGATGCTCCGCCCATTTTATGTCACTACGGTATCTTTTATGACGTGTCTATGATGTCACTATCACTATATATATATATCGAAACGTACGGTAAAATTATTGAATGCCTGGTTAAGTCAACTGTACGCCCTTGACGATTGGTTAGGTTAAGTCGTGATATTTTCGTTAAAACTAACGAAAATATCATGACGTAACTAACCAATCGTCAAGGGCGTACAATTAACCTAACCAGGCATTCAATTACTCTAACCGGGTAAATCAATTACTCTAATTTGGCATTCAGTTGATCTATCCTGGCATTCATTTAACTTAACCGGACACATATATTATATATATTATATATATATATATATATATATATATATATATGGAGAGGGAGAGCGTTCAACTTCCATCCGTGCAACGTCGCCGTGTCGCTCCGCTAGTTACTGTATAAGACTAGTAAACTACATGGAGTTCATCGCTGTTCACGATCATATTAATTGTTTATCTTTATGAACACAGACATTACAATATAATTACCCGCATGTCAATTGTCCTTTAGATATACTGACAGTGGTGGGCACGCGCAACAATTTTTGTAGCGCCGCAACCGCAACCGCAACTCTGCTGAAATAGTTGCGCCGCACGCGCAAGCGCAACCCTTTTCAAAAAGTTGCGCCGCAATCGCAAACGCAACCAAAAATGTTGCGGCGCAACTGCCCACCTTTGCATTTAACGTATATCTGCAGTGGTGGGCACGCGCAACAATTTTTGTAGCGCCGCAACCGCAACCGCAACTCTGCTGAAATAGTTGCGCCGCACGCGCAAGCGCAACCCTTTTCAAAAAGTTGCGCCGCAATCGCAAACGCAACCAAAAATGTTGCGGCGCAACTGCCCACCTTTGCATTTAACGTATATCTGCAGTGGTGGGCACGCGCAACAATTTTTGTAGCGCCGCAACCGCAACCGCAACTCTGCTGAAATAGTTGCGCCGCACGCGCAAGCGCAACCCTTTTCAAAAAGTTGCGCCGCAAGCGCAAGCGCAACCAAAAATGTTGCGGCGCAACTGCCCACCTTTGGATATACAGTATATGTTGTTGGACTCGGTTGTCCCCATCCACCCCACCTTCCCAGTTGGGGTACCTTGAGTATCACTGCGGCGTTGCCACATGTACGGAGTCGTCTGCGAGGCGAGGAACATTACGTATGTGGGCAACTGTACAGTTTCGGTAAAACGTTCACGTACAAACCTAAAATCTCCACAAAGCATAAAAAAATTACTAATTGGTAATATTGTGGTTTTTCTCTTTGGATAGTTTATTATTTTTTCGTAACAGTAATATAATTCCAAAAACAAAACCCAGTCGTTACTAATTATTATTTTATTATTATTATTATTATTTTTTTTAGAAGTTTGAGGTTTTTAGGCTGAACATTTTACAGAAACTATTTATATACACAGAGAGAGAAGGTTTCGTGTAGCTTGGTTGTTTGAGAGGCAAGTTTTGCGTTATATTTGAAAGTACGTACAAATCACACTTGCTTCTTTGATATTGGTTGTTTTGGTAATTTTATGAGATTTTAAACCTTCCTTTATTACGATGGTAAGAATGATACTGAAAACTATTTTTTTTAAATACAATTGTACAATTTAGGTATCTTCTTTTCGTACCCCACCCCCCCACCTCTCCCACAACTACAAAACGGTGACGACTCATTCGGTATTGCTCCAATTTGCGATTTATCCCTGGCGACAAGATTACTTCCTACTTGACGCCATTCCCGTTCGCTGTCCGAAAGTGGAAATGCTCGAGGCGAGAATTCCAGGTTTGAGAAAAAATTTCCCGATTTGGGAAATGGTAAACGAACGACTGAGGCATTTTCGTGCCCGATGGGTATTTTCTAAGAGAAATCGAATTTCATGTAGGAAATCCTACGCTGAGAATGTCAATGGAACGATTTGAAAACTGCCTCTTTTGAGAGTCCCACTTTCGGGTTTCTCATTCTTGGACCAAGACCGGAATGGGAAGGAAGAGATCTTGCGACAAGTAGCAGAAAACAGAACCTAACCTAACCTAGATTACGCGTGTTTTTGAACAATCTCTTTTTTTTTAATATTTAAGACATCTTTAAATTAAATTTACATTTATCGCCACAGTGCGAGAGTCGTTGCGTGCGCGCGTTCGTGTCGCCATGAAACACACACACACACATGATTTTACCCGACTTTTGAGGTCAACTTCTTACTAAATCAGGCTAACCTAACCTAGGTATGATTAATAGTTTTTGAGATAAATGAACTTGAAAAAATCTTGACGTACCTCACTTTACTTCGAACGAGTAAAATTGTGAGGTAATGCGAAAATACTCTGCAAAAATTAGAAAACCCCGGCACTACATATTTCTTCTCGAAAACAACCTCATAAGTCGAATGGCTCTCTCTCTCTCTCTCTCTCTCTCTCTCTCTCTCTCTCTCTCTCTCTCTCTAGATTTTAGCGTTTTGACTGAATTATGTTACTTTTTCTGGGGACTTCGTTTCGGCTCCAAATTGAAAGTTGGAATAGGCCTAGAATCGACATTAATCTTTCTTTCCCTTCAAAATTGAGGGAAAGTTTGAATTTATTACTTTTTTTATTATTACTTTTTTTTTAAGAATAAACTAACTGTTGATGTCGTTATTTATTAGTATTTACGTTAGCGCGACATCTAACGTTCGAATTCAAAGGAAAACATTTATATTTTACTATGGCTGGAGAGAGGGTGTTGAACCTATGTACGCGATATGACTTTCGGAATTGAAGGGGATAGCGTTTTCTGCGTATATTGAAGAGAGTCGGGTCGAGTGGATCTGCATAAAGGGTGGCAAATATTTATGAAAATTCAACAGGTACAGAAAACGGACGAAGGCACAGAGAGTGTGCAGTATATCCATCCCCCTCCCCCAATACGCAAAAAGAGACCAAACAGGGTGTACTTTTGTACACGAAGGAAAATATTTCGTCATATACGTATAATGTTGAAGAGAGAGAACGAGAGCGAGCATTTGCTGGTATCGATGTAGATTGAGTAGACTCTACTCGCAACGAATAGACTAAATCCTGGCAGACAAAGTCAAGACAACCGCGAAGAACAATTCCCTCCTCCGTAAAACCGATCCCAGAAGCGTTGTCTATATCGTATCTCTCGCGCGTACGGAGATAATTCGTACGTACGAGACTTTCAAAGCACGGTTATATTATAATAATAAACAAAGTCTTTTCTAAAATAAATCCTATAGTAATTTTTTTATATAAAATCCTACGCGAAATAAAACCTCCCCGTAAGCTATTTTTCAGGTCAGACGAAACGGAAGTCAGAAACAGACACGAAACGTTTCGGAGATGAGATGAAACCTTCTCCTATATGTTTGTTCAGATCGAAAACTTTTTTCGTACCGTTTCTATATTTCCTTTAAAGGTAAACACGAGCGAAAGTGATTTATTCTCGGAAGAAAAGCAGTGGCGATTAAAGAGTAATGTCGTAGGAAGCAAATGCCCGAGGATGTTAAGCAATCATCAACGAGACACAGAGTTCAAAACGAAGGATTTTAATTAAGCGAAACTCTCTCGCAAAGGGTAAGAATAATTAATAATATTCTCTCTCTCTCTCTCTCTCTCTCTCTCTCTCTCTCTCTCTCTTTGGGCTACGTCGTAGCCAATGTCGTGACATCGCTTCCCGTTGATCAGCGAAGTTAAACGACATTGGGTCTGGGTAGTAGTTGGATGGGAGACCATCCGCTACGTCCAGACTATGTAGCGACCCGTGGTTCGGATCCCACGTAAAGCTGTAGGTCCCCTCCGTCATATGACCTTAGATGTTGCGAAGGAGGTTAAACAAAACCAATAATTATTATCATCATCTCTCTCTCTCTCTCAGTGACATATAGGTTATATAAATTTTGTATTTGATATCAAAGTTGACAGCGAATGAAATGTGTGTGTGTGTGTATATATATATATTGCCTCCGAGTAAACAAATAACAGAAAAACTACAGTTTGATATAAAGTTTATTAAAATAAGATTTTTCCAATACCATTTTCCATCTTTTCTTCGTAGAAAAGAGGAATAATGAATTATTGTAGCGTAAAAGTGGAAAATTTTCCTTGATATTCGTACATAAGCCATTTTTGACAGTGCAGATGGACATTCTCATACGTAAATCCAGTAACGTTCGGGTTTTTTTCTTCGTAATGTTCGTAGATATATCTCCAAACCTTTCTACAAAATCGTTTAGTATATACAGTTTAGGAAAAAAGTTCGCCAACATACGTAAAATTTCTGAAATGTATAAAAAATTAGTATTTATTATTTTTTAAACATTTTTATTTTTACTGTCACCGAAAAGTAATAAAACATTCAAACGAACACTTATTACCAATTAGTAATTTAAAAAAAAATTTTTTGAAATTTTGTTTGTAGGTAAACTACTTGAAACATTTTGTTTGTGAGGTAAATAAATTCGCAATCTCTCTCTCTCTCTCTCTCTCTACATACGGATGATTGACAAAACTAAATAGACCCCACGACGACAAACTACAAAATTCATCAATGTAATTTCAGAACGTGTGTCAGTTTTGCATAATGAAAAAGGGAAAACGAAACTCGATTCTAAATATATTGATTCACTAAATCCCTTATAATTTATTCACTTTTATTACCACATCAGAAACGATGGAAAAAACAAAGCTGTCCATTTACTTCTGTCAACCTTCTGTGTGTGTGTGTGTGTATATATATATATATATATATATATATATATATATATATATATATAAGGTTGTTCAAAAGTCGATCGCGATCTACCAGTAGATCGCAGAGCAATTTTTAGTAGATCGCAGAATGACCCCAGTAGCTTAGCTTAGCAACAGAGACCTTACATTTCACAATACTAATGAGCGCACGACCGACCCCTACTACCAAAAATTAGCGTTCTTTACGTTATCACCTCCATTATCGGTAGCAACATTTATTTGTTTTATCTTGTGTAATTCTGAGAGATATTTAATTAATGTCACAGAAAATGATACGGCTAACTTTAATTTCTGCCAAAATTTCATACTGCGGTAAGCTGAGCTGTTATGAGCGTGTGTCACTTAAGTGACGGTTCAGTCATTTGGAATAATCGGTGGTGAAGGTCAGTCTCCAGTCCAATTGCATTAACATCGTTAAAATGAGTGCTGGACCGAGTGCCAAGAAATAAAAAACTTACAACTTTCACAATGAGTGGGAGACGGCATTTTTTTTTACGATGAAAAATTCCAAATGTGTGTGTTTAATTTGCCATGCGTGTGTCGCTTTAGGCATTTTAAAGCTATTCACGAGCGGTATGACAGTGATTTCCCAGCTGAAAGTGAACTACGTAAGAGAAAAGTCAATGAACTTAAGTCTCACCTTAGTGCTCAGCAGTCTATCTTTACAGGGCCTAGCACAGAATCGAAAGCAGCAATGATTGCGTCATTTCGGGTGAGCCGTGTACTTGAGAAACACAAGAAACCTTTTCAGGATGGAGAAATATTCAAAGAAGCATTTACAGAGGCAGCAGAGTCGTTGTTTCAGAATTTCAGTAATAAATCGGAAATATTGTCTACTATTAACCAGCTTCAGCTATCCAGAAACACTGTGATGCGGCGTTGTGAAGTAATGGATGAGAATTTGGTGGAACAACTGAAGAAAGACATACTCGTACATGACTGCGTGTTCCTTTCACTTCAGTTTGATGACTCGACAGATGTGATCGACACATCACAGTTATGCATTTTTATTAGAATCGTGTTTAAAGATATGACTGCCAAAGAAGAACTGCTTAAAATCCTACCTTTAAGAGGGAAAACTCGAGGTGAGGACATTTTTCATGCACTCAGTGAGTTTGTTAACGACACACAATTCCCACTTCACAAGCTTGTGAGCATAACAACTGACGGATCACCCGCTATGACTGGCCGCTCCAATGGGTTCATCGCCCTGTGCAAAAGTGACAAAAAGTTTCCAAACTTCTTTAATTATCACTGCATAATTCACCAACAAGCATTGTGTGGTAAAATGTTGAATATTAAAGAAATTATGGATATTTCCCATAAGATTGTGTGTTCTATTCGGGCGAGAAGTCTACAAAGGCGTCTCTTCCGGTCTCAGCTAGAAGAAAATAAAGCAGAACACGCTGACCTTTTGTTGCGCACTGATGTCAGGTGGCTAAGTAGAGGTAAATTCCTGCAGAGGTTTAGGGATCTCTTACCTGAAATTAAAGACTTTCTGAAGTTAAAAGAAACATATTACAAAGAGTTGGAAGACGAAGTGTGGCTGTTAGATTTAACTTTTTTGACTGACACCACTGCTTTTCTAAACCAGCTAAACTTAGAGTTGCAAGGCAAAAACAAAACTATTGTTGAAATGATTACCTCAGTGAATGCTTTTAAACAAAAACTAAAACTGGTATCCTCACAGCTGCAGCGACACCAACTGCGGAACTTCAAAAACATGATGTCAGAGCTGGAAAGTCAGGGGAGAGAATGCGATCAGTTTGACAGCGCTCGATACGTTGAACAGTTGCAGAATGTTATTACAGACTTCAACAGACGGTTCCAAGACTTAGCAACACTAGAACCTGGAGCAACATTCATGTGCTTCCCATTTGGTGCAAATTTTGACATTAATGATATTGCATAAAAAATGGCCTTATTGTTTAATATGGACATATCTGCAATCGAGAATGAAATTTTGACTCTGCGAAATGACATTCAAATCAAATCCAGGTCTTCAGAAGGAAATTTTTGGCACCTATTTCTTGAAGAAAAGTATCCGAATGTCAGAAAAAGTGCCATGTACTTGACAGCATTTTTTGGATCAACCTACCTTCGTGAGTCAATGTTCTCACGCACGAATATCATCAAATCAAAATACCGAGCCACTCTGACAGATGATTACCTGGATGCTTGTTTGAGGCTAGCAATCAGCAGCTACAATCCGGACTACACACGGCTTGCTGATGCCATGCAGTGCAAATCATCACATCAGTAAAGTAAGCTCTTCCTATTCCAGTATACCTAATTTCTAATAAGTTTGGGGGTTAAAATTTAATGAGAAATATATGTGTGTGTATTTGGCAATATATTTTTATATTCACTTCATTTTATTCTTGGTTATTCTCTCTCCAGCTCTCTCTGTATATATAACTGGGCTGGGCTGGTGGAGTCTGGCCACCCCTGCAAGTCTACACAGTTTCTGGGGAAAGAAAATCGACTAAAAACGTAAATTTTCTAAAAAAGCACAAAAAATTACAAATTGGTAATTATTGTGCGGTTCTTCCTATATTTTATTATTTTTGGCGATACGAATAAAATTTAAAAAAATAATAGAACCAGTCATTAATAATTATTTTTTAAGACTTTCAAAATAAATAAATAAATAAAAAAAAAAGATTTTTTGTCAAACTTTCCTCCAAAACCGTAAATCATATGTACGTATAATTATATTTAATTTATCTGTTTAGGAGGTTAAGCCGTGTCTGAAATAGGAGAGAGTGAGGTCTTCTCATTGTTTTTGATTCGAACCGAATTACGGAGAGATTAAGAGGGGGTTTAGTAGTGACGAGCGCATCTGATTGAAATTCGACCTAAAACGTAGCCTCAAAGAGAAGCTTACGAGAAGACTCGAGTGAAGAAAGCTTTTGCGATCGAGCGGAGATGAAAATGGAATTGGGAATATTGGACAGGAGTCGAGCGAGACTCGTAGATATAGAGACGGTGGTTATATCAATACAGACGGCAAATAGGTTAAATATAAGATTGGGTACACGGTGTATATATATACACACACACACACACACACACACACACACACACACACACACACACACACACACAGAGGATGATGTCAGTCTGTCTATGTGTTCTGTTTGTTTGTACATTAGGGTGGATCGATTTTACATTTTTTTCGATTTCCATATTCTAATAGAGACAAAAACTTGCGCATGCATGAGAAAATAGCCTCTGCAAAATCTTAGCTTAATAGGTAATCATCTTCTGCCCCCGGCAGAGCGATGAAAATCATATTTTAGTAGTCAAAAACGTATTTTTAAACCCAAGCCTAGGGTCATAAAATTTTGCGTGTGTGTTATTTCATGCCTAAGCAACGATATAAATGCTATGGGAAATATATAAATGCATTATTTAAGACAAAGAGCCGATCTGAAAATATGTATAATATACATATTTTCAGATCGGCTCTTTGTCTTAAATAATGCATTTATATATTTCCCATAGCATTTATATCGTTGCTTAGGCATGAAATAACACACACGCATATTGAAATATTTTAAAAATTATAAGAAAAATACGTTTTTGACTACTAAAATATGATTTTCATCGCTCTGCCGGGGGCAGAAGATGATTACCTATTAAGCTAAGATTTTGCAGAGGCTATTTTCTCATGCATGCGCAAGTGTTTGTCTCTATTAGAATATGGAAATCGAAACAAATGTAAAATCGATCCACCCTATATGTACATGCCTAAACTGCTCGGGTAATCTTCAAATTTAGTATACACATTAAGGGAGAACCAGGGAAGGTTTTAGTAATACATCCAGTCCTCCCAGTCCTATCCCTAGGTTGTATTTCTGGGGTTTATATATATATATGTATATATATATATATATATATATATATATATATATATAATGTGTATGATATATACATTGCATTATAGTTTTGTACTTTGTATGTGTGATTATATATGTTGTCCATAAAATTCTGTTACAGTTCTGAATGTACCTAAAACAAAAATAAGTATTGAATATTCACCCCCCCCCCCCCCCCCCCAAATTACAAGTACGAATATTTAGAGTTGACTTTTAAATTTATTTTAGCCCATGGCAACTGTGAAATAATTACGTCAAATGCTGAAACACCACTAAACAAAAATGGCGGCTGCAGAAAAGAAGACAGTGCGTGTTATTGTTAGCTAAGTAGGAATCTGTAATAACAGATTAGAGAAAATGTAGAAAAGAATGTGGAAAAGATCTACCATCGTTAAATGTCACTAGACAGGCGGGTAGCGAAGTTTAAGAAAACTGTCTCCGTTCATAATTTACCGTCATCGGGAAGGCCATGTTTAGAGCTATGGAAGACGTCGAAGGTATCCGTGAATGTTTTGAATAGAGTCCCAAACAATCTGAACATCCCGTTTCCGTTGAATTGGAGATGTCAAGGTCGAATATCCATAATACTCTGCGAAGTAAACTTCATCCGTACCCTTACAAAATTAGTTTAGTTCGAGAACATTAGGAGGACGATTATGGCTGGACGTGTTGAATGACACGCGCCTCCGCACTGCCGGAATCGATAAAAATTGATCCAACGTTTCTAGATCGATTATGTTTCTCAAATGAAGCTACTTTTCACGTCAGGGTCAAGTTAACTGATGAGTTTGAGAATGGGATAATCCCCTTAAAGGGAGAGAATACGAGCAGGACTACCCTTATTTACGTGGGAAAATTTTTTTATAGTTGATCTTTCTTTTTAGATGACCCATCCGTCAACAGTACCTCATATTTGAAGATGCTTCAGATTTTCTTTATCCGAGTTTAGAGCGAAACCTTTAGGATATTTTTTAATCGTTCAGCTGGACATGGCTCCATCGCTTTATCCTCTAAGTATTCGGATCTTCCTTCAGTAGCTTGATGAACCCTTCCTGGAAAGATTGGATTAGGCGCGATGGCATCATCGATTCCACGGGCTTCTCGCTCACCCGATCTTAACAGTTCTGTTCTTGGCAACGGATTAAAACTCGTGGCTATAAAGATTTAAAAGTCTTTAAAAGAAGAATTAAACATGAAGAAAACTCAATAATCTCTAACGACCTTCAAGATGTTTTCACCAATTTCCATAAAAGATTACAGCACTGTCTCGATGTTGGTGGGAGACACGTTGAAATTGATATCTTGCCTGCATTAATTCTTTACTGGTTTTAATAAAGATTATGTTTCGTTTTTTATCTATACATGGACATGCTGTATTAATGCCTTAAACGTCGCTAATATATATATACACCTTTGGTTAGCTTCCGCCCGAATTGTTCATTCTGACGAAGGTCAAGCTTTTCACTCCACCTTAGCCTACAGTTTAACGTGGAATCCGAACCACGTCCCATCAGCAGCCCAGCGTCTTAACCACTAGGCCTGCCACCTAGGGTACCCATTTATCTACCAACCACTTTCTTCATTGTGTGGAAGGATGAACAGCTGACTTTTGCTATGCGCCGACTGCCGTCGGGTCTCGAACCCGGGGCCGATGGATTCGTAGTCAGCGACGCTAACCACTACACCACCGAGGCGCATATATATATATATATATATATATACTAGTTTTTATATTTTCTATTGAAGTCTTTATTAAAATCTTTTCACCTTATATGTAAAGTACATTATATGCTAATAGGAATTTATGGTAAGGGCCATAGCTCTCTCTATGTGTGCGTAATTTGATAGTCTATAGGTCCTTTATACTATTCTATATATGGTTGCCGCGTTACAATCCTGTGTATATACGAGGACTCGATGTAAATATGTTGCAGACTATATATATATATATATATATATATATATATATATATATATATATATATAAAACCAATTCGATTACGTAAAAATACACGTTCTGTTGAAACGTATGACAGTATAAGCAAATTGGTGGAAACATTATGAACGTTCTTACGTTAAAGAACATTTTTTTATTCGTTGTGGTTTGAGGGATTCCCTATATCGTTGAGGGTATTCGATTCCCCTCGAACTAAAGACATATTTAGAGAAGGGGGAACAGAGAGAACGTGAATTTATCGTAAGCATGAATTATTTGAGGCCACAGTTCATAAAACTTTAATAATTAATTATCAGTGAGGAGGGCCAGGAACTGGCACAGCGCTCAAGCAACCTAATGCGACCCATTACTCCAACTCCTGTATTATTAGTATTATCAGCAGCATCGGGACTCAAACCCCCGACCTCGGTGTCTTCGCTTACACAGCGGACTTTCGACGCTGACGGAGGAAGTATTTTGTACGTCGTACAACACGCTCGTTCTATTCTCAATTAAAACTGCGGAAATGTTTCGTCATTTTTCTCACATAACCATGATCATAATCTTAATCATGCATGACCATGACTGTGATCCTGATCATGCATGAATATTATGACTAATGCATATATATATATATATATATATATATATATATATATATATATATATATATATATATATATATATATATATATATATATATATATATATAGCCAAATCTTTAAAATAATGATAGTAATAATTTTAGAAATGATACAGACAGTATTATCGAGAGAATATAAGAAAATTTTCTTTTGATTTTGGGGTGATCCAACGGTCTGGAAAACCTTTTCCCTTCACGCTTGATCAAATCTCCCCTTGCTTGCAGTTTTGTTAAGACATGAATAGCTTTTTACAGTATCTTCACTACTTTCCCCTCTCATTTCTATATTTACAAGTATATATATATATACATATACATGATCCATAAAAATGGTGTTCCCCAAAAAAATAATGTGCAATAATTTTGGGGGTTGGGTGGGGGAAAATATGGTTCGCAAAACTATGAAAAGAAAGTTGCGATCAGTCGTAATTTGCAAACAAAAGAAACTTTCTCATTGTCATATTTCATATTTCTTTTCTTCGTAACGGTTGAAATCACAATAAAAATATTAGTCGCGAAAAATTATACTTGGTTCATTGGAGATCTGAACTCGTTGAAACATGTTTGTCATTTTCGGCAAAAAAAATTAATTTTCTGTTTTCGAAGATTTCATTAACTTTTAAACTAATTAATTAGATTAATCCAAAATAGATAAAAAATAGTATTTCTTTTATTTATATAAATTTAACACATATATACACACACATACCTTCGTTAACCTTGGTTTTGCTTCCGTTCGAATTGTTTATTCTGATGAAGGTCAAGTTTGTTGCTCCAACTTAGACCTACAGCTTAACGTTGATTCCGAACTACGAACCACCACCGGTGGTCAGAAACTACAAAGTCCTCTCCCGGAGTCGATCTCACGGCCTCGCAATTTACCTACCAATCAATTTTAATGTACTGTATGTAAAGATGAACGGCTGGGTTTGCTACGCGCCGCCTGCCGTCATATATATATATATATATATATATATATATTACTGAAGAAATGCTAACAACCTTGGAAGAAAAGACGCTGAGAATTTTAGAAAAATATGCTCCGAAATCACAGCCAAAAGGAGAGAGTAGCTGGCTAGAGAGGCAAAAGAGAAGAATATTCCGCAAAAGAAAGAGAGTGGAGGCGAAGTTAGCAAGAAGCATAGAAGCATATAAAGGAAAATCCAAAATACTTCTATAGCTATGCGAAAAGGAATATAAAAACGCGCGGCGCTATTGAGCCCTTAAGGAAGAGAAATAATGAACTAACCGACGATCTAAAAGAAATATCTGAAACATTGAGGTACTACTTTGCAGACAATACAAAGATCAGCAGAAAAATCAGCGATGTAAATGAAGTGGAGGCCTTGCAGAGGGACACGAACAAAATATACTCGGGGCACTGAATATATTTTGCCCACCCTTTTTTCTTAGCTAAATAATAGGCCATGGGGCTGAAACGTCTTTTGGGCTGTAAGTTTGAACTTTCTGCGCTTCACATAACCGGATTTTTCCAGTTTGAACCTCCCCTCCTTGTATAAAACCGCTTTTAAACGTCCTTGTATAAAACCGATGGTGAACGCAGTTTCGAAATTGGCGTCTGACAGTGATGTGCTTCGTAAACAGAGAGCTGTTATCCAGTTCTTAACCACAGAGAAGGAAACAGTTGGAAATATTCACAAACGTCTACAAAACGTTTAAGGAGATGCTGTTGTTGATCGAAGCACAGTTGAACGCTGGTTTAAACGTGTGGGATCATCGGAGAGAGGGAGAGCCGGCATCGGCTGTGACATCTCACACTGTGTAACGTGCTAACAGTATCATTCGATCAAATCGGCGCGTCACATACAAGGAGCTATCACTGGAGCTAGGAATTAGTGAAGGAAGTGTGAATACGATAATTCAGCAACTGGGATACTCAAAAGTGTGTTCACGGTTTGTTCCTCGTGAACTGACTGAAGATCACAAAGCCCAAAGAAAAGAAATTGCTTCTGAGTCGTTGGTTCGATACGAGACAGAAGGGGATAACTTCTTTTCACGAATTGTGACAGGGGATGAGACTTGGGTACACCACTTTGAACCTGAAACAAAACGCCAATCCATGGAGTGGCATCACGCAGACTCCCCACGCAAGAAAAAGTTCAAAATGGCTCCCTCTGCACGAAAGGTTATGGCCACCATCTTCTGGGACATGAAGAGGGTGATTGTGCTGGACATTATGAAGAAAGGACAAACAATCAATCCAGAGGCATATTGCTACCCTACAGAGATTCCAGAGACGTATAAAGCGAGTTCGACCGGAGAGAAAACTGGAAGACGTCCTTCTTTTGCACGATAACGCAAGACCACGCAACAGTTTGCAAACAACAGAGGCCATCACAAAAATGCGCTTGACTGTGTTACCCCACCCTCCATACAGCTCGGATCTGGCACCTTCAGACTTCCATTTGTTTGGGCCAATGAAGGATGCTATTCGTGGAAGAAAGTTTGAGTGACGATGAGGTTGTTAAGGAGGTTAGGAGGTGGCTCCAGCGGAACCCAGCGGACTTTTACCAGCAAGGAATAAAGGCCCTTGTTTCGAGGTGGAGGAAAGCCGTAAAAAAGGATGGAGACTATGTGGAAAAATAAAAACTTGTAAAAAAGGTATGTAACTATTTGTGTACAAAATTTCTGGAACTTACAAGGAAACTTGGAAAGAAAAAAAGGTGTGGCAAAATATGTTGAGTGTCCCTAGTATATTTTGTTCGTGTCCCTCTGCAAGGTCTCTACTTCATTTGTATCGCTGATTTTTCTGCTGATCTTTGTATTGTCTGCAAAGTAATATCTCAATCTTTCAGATATTTCTTTTAGATCGTCGGTTAGTTCATTATTTCTCTTCCTTTAGGACCCAATAGCGCCGCGTGTTTTTGTATTCCTTTTCGCATAGCTATAGAAGTATTTTGGATTTTCCTTTATACGCTTCTTGCTAACTTCGCCTCCACTCTCTTTCTTTTGCGGAATATTCTTCTCTTTTGCCTCTCTAGCCAGCTACTCTCTCCTTTTGGCTGTGATTTCGGAACATATTTTTATTTCGGACCATATTTTCCTAAAATTCTCAGCGTCTTTTCTTCCAAGGTTGTTAACATTTCTTCAGTAATATATATATATATATATATATATATATATATATTATATATATATATATATATATATATATATATATGATACACATAGACCGTGCATGGAACAAGGAACACTTCTAGGAAAACTAAATCCACTATAGTCCGAATAAGTAATGGTAAATGACAAATACTATAGTTTTTTCTTTTTCATGATGCTAGCCCGACGTGGGCAACGGGTCACTCGCAAAGAGGTCCCAAAAATACAGCTTCCCTCACCAGCTATCTGCAAAGCAGATAGGATCCAGCTTTGCAGATAGCTGGTGAGGGAAGCTGTATTTTTGGGACCTCTTTGCGAGTGACCCGTTGCCCACGTCGGGCTAGCATCATGGAAAAGAAAAAAAACTATAGTATTTGTCATTTACCATTACTTATTCGACTATAGTGGATTTAATTTTCCTAGAAGAGTTCCTTGTTCCATGCACGGTCTGTGTGTATCATAAAAAACCTCAGGGAACCATTCTGAGTTCATTCCCATATATATATATATACACATATATATATATATATATATATATATATATATATATATATATATATATATATATATATATGACGGCAGGCGGCGCGTAGCAAACCCAGCCGTTCATCGTACAAATGGTCAGGATACAAGACCATGACATTTAACACCGAGAAATTTCAGCGCTTGAGATACTCGTATGGTAGAAATGAGGAATTTAAACAGGCTGCATATTATGCTCCAGATAGGCAGGAAATTCAGAGAAGCACGAAATTGATCGATCTAGGGGTAATAATGACCGATGATGCGAAATTCGAAACACAAAATCAGATAGCGATAAATAAAGCAAAAAGAATTGCGGGACAGGTACTAAGAACGTTCAAAAGAAGGGACAGGACAGTTATGATTCCCCTGCTAAAAACACTGATTATACCAAAACTTGAATACTGCTCAGTCTTGACGTCCCCATATAAAAAGGAAGAAACTAATAAACTAGAAGAAACTCAGAGACATTTCACAGCAAACATTGATGGTTGCAAAGAGCTCAACTACTGGGAAAGACTACATAAACTAAATCTGTACTTCCTGGAAAGAACAAGAGAGAGGTACACCATAATCTACATATGGAAAATGATCGAAAAACTGGTACCAAACCTCAAACTGAACCCAATTACGTTTCAAACAACACTGGAAAATAGGAAAGGTAGGATGCGTAGTGTTCCCAAATTAAAGGCCCGACGAGGGACCTCCTCAACACTGAAGGAAAATAGCTTGGTTGTCAGGGGCCAAGACTTTTTAACCAGCTTCCAAAGGACCTCAGAAACGTTACAGGGGTCAAAGTTGAAGTTTTCAAGAGAATACGATGCCTACCTCAGGACGGTACCAGATGAGGCGGGTGTACATGGCTATGTACTGTGAAGGACGCAAGAAAGCAACTCGCTCCTCCACCAAGCTAGACCTAGAGGCGGGCCCACCAGCTTGACATTCGTGTGAAGAGAGCAGCCATCACACGGAACAGCAACGAGGTTAACGAGGTATATAATACTTTTGTTCAGGCTCGATCTGCGTTCGACCTCTCTGCAGTATCCCGCCTCATTTGGGAGATTTTTTAATGGTACCATTTATCTAATAAAGAAACACGAATGGAGTTGCAATGGACGTCTTCAAAAGAAGACTAGACGCCTGGCTCAGAACAATCCCCGGTCGTACCTGGCTATGTGAGGTGGAGAGCACAGGAAACCAACTCACTACTTCACCAGGCCAACTCGAGAGGAGGGGCGACAAGCTTGACCTTCGCGAAATGAGGAATCATCGCGCGGAACCTTTGTAAGGTAAGGTAATATTCAGTGGAAAGATGAACAGCTGGGTGAACTGCGCGCTACCTGTCCTCATCGGGAATCGAAACCAGGCCGATGAATTCGTAGTCAACCTACACCTCTCTCTCTCTCTCTCTCTCTCTCTCTCTCTCTATATATATATATATATATATATATATATATATATATATATATATAAAATGCCAATTAACTATTATAATTCGAATCAGGGAGCGCTGAATTAGTGTGTGTGTGTGTGTGTGCGCGCGTGATTTTTCAGCTTGTTTAATCAACGGGTATTAGCAACGTAAAAATAGTCTCAAGCGTTTTATTTAAAGAAACTTAAATCCGTGGCGTTAAAAATAAAAATAAAAAGTTTAAATGTTGAACGCTGCGCAATCGTCTAACCGCCGATGGTGTACGCCTTCGAAACTCCGAAACAGCGTTGTTGACTCGCGCAGCAAACTAAAATGGTACGGAAGGTGTGGCAGAAAGAGGAGGATAATTTTAAAAAACTAAAAAGAAATATAAGGAATTGTTTTGATTCATCTTAAAAAAAAAAGAAGAATATTAAAAATAATTAAATTTTAAAGAATAAGTTTAGGAAATGGATTTACAAAATCGTCTTTGGTGGCGATAAAGACGAACGAGAAAGGCGAAAATCATCCTCAGATTATTCAAAATCGGCTGCGTTGCTTTAAATTTGGTGTTGAAGGCGAATACTTTGTAAGTGCATTAACCGCACTTAGTAAGATGAAAAAGAGGGCAATGATGCGTGGAACTAGGAGTTTGAGCCGACCTATTAGGAAGGTTCTGGATGGCGTGATCGGTAAAAGAGCGCTCACTCTGAAACCACGCGACGCGGGGTCGAGTCCTCCTAGCTCCTAATATGCAATTTTATTTTAGTTTCCATTTCCAAATTTTACTCTTAGCTTCAATGATTTTTTCTCTTGGGTGAATAGTCGTGTACTATATATATATATATATATATATATATATATATATATCCTGATTTTAAAGGTATTTATTGTATAGTTATTTATGAGGCAGAACCCTGTTGTTTAACCTGTTAACGCGGATTGTTTAGCTATAAATCGACTTTAGGGTTTTTTGTGTGGTAAATCTCGGTTTATTCACGATCACATCCAGTATTCAGTGACGAGGTTATTGGTATAAATTCCATATTGTTGGAGGAACAATGCATCAAAATCACGCATGCTTCAAACATCGCCCTTACGACGTCTGATTGACTCGACGACATTTTATCGGCAAATATATTGTAGGTTAGGTTATTATTTTTTTAGTGTCGATTGTTTGGTCTTGTCGAGGAAATGGGGACAAGTCCTCAAAGATGAATGGCAACTATAAGAATTTAAAAAATACGCACTCGGCTTAGAAAATGGTTTCCCAATGGAAAAAAATTTGTTTTAGGCATGATTTAGCTCTGTGTCCCGCTGCAAAGTCAAAGTTCCTTCAGCACACTGTAAACATTAAAGGAAAAACTTAGGTTGGATTTCACAGGCCACCAAATTACACGATGTTGTTATTTCTTAGATATCGTACGAAAATATTACGCTTCTAATGGAGTATATTAAATTTCATTTTTAAGGAAAGAGGAAACTGACTGACGTCTAAATTCCATTTTTCCTTAAAAATGAGGTTCAATTTAGTCCATTAGAAGCGTAATATTTTCGTTTAACGTCAAAGAAATAACGACATCGTGTAATTTGGTGGCAGAAAAACCTCTCTTACAATGGAGGAACAAATTAAAATGATAATGATCATGAACCCCAGATTTGTATCAAGAAAAGAATTACGCGTCATTCAACTGTGGCACCTTCGTGAAGCGTTACCATGATATTCCTTCAAATCCATTGAAAGGACTCTTACTCAAATCTATGAAGGCACTAGTAAATACCAAACGAGTCACAATTTATTATTCATTATATAGATCAAATTACATTGTAGTCCTTCAGTTATAATTAATTTATATTTGCATGTATATAATTCTTTGAATATATATTATATATATATATATATATATATATATATATAATATATATATATATATATATATATATATATATATATATATAATAAGATCACTTCCCTTTGGTATCATAATGGTTCTAAATTCAAACAATCTAAAAAAAACTATATATATACACACCATCCTTAGATTGATTTACAATGACAGTTACTTGCGAACGTTTGAAAATGGCATTGTTCTTAAATATTAAAGGCGACGTACCAAAAGATCTTCGTTCCATTTCGTATGCTCTTACATGCACAAGTGCACAAGTTGCGGTACCACGTATGTATAGGAATCACGCAGGTTAATTAATTGAGGCTGTATACACGGGTGTGGACAAGCATCTCACGGTGAAAGATCAATGCGTTCGTGACTTCAATTGACCGAAATCCTCCACAGAAATCACAGACAAGTGAAAGCACACCCACGAATCATTCCCACCCCCACCCCCCTTCAACGTCATTTTCAAATACTAACCATGCAGTGTAAAGGGGAAGGCTCCTAAAGGCAGTCAAGTCGTAATGATAATCGTTGAGTAGGTCCGCCAGAAGCTAGCACAGCACTCAGGCAAGACTATTGCGGCCCACTGCGTTAACTCCTGGATTATTATTAACCATCGCCATCGGTAGTCGAACCCCCGATCTCAGTGTCTTCACTTTGCTCATACGGAAACGGTATTACTCACTGGGATGCAGCCGCTGGCCATTCGAGTCGTAGCACCTAAATAATGCTAAAGGATTCCTCCTAACGTTAAACGTACAGGTTCCCTTCTTAGTATACAAGGTCAAAAAAAAAAAAAAAAAGCTTGTAAGTTCCCGGTTAGTGACTGTGCGGTTCCCAAATTGAAATCTAATTTTGGGAGGAACCTTTCCATAATCAATTTTCATATGCAGAACCAAACGGTTTAAAAATTTCATGTCGTACGAAATTTTTATCGCTTACAGCGTATGGCTAATCACACACACACACACACACACACAAAAAAAAAAAAAATCAGACTATTAAAATCTCTTGATGTAATGAAAGACAAACCTGATTAATTCCTACACGAATACAGTGTGACCATATAATTAAGTATACCCTCATTTTCATACTTTCAAGAATTTTACACACTACAAGAGAGGATTTGTAAAAGCGCAACGAAATACTGTAAATTGTAATTTCATGTTATTGGTCGTACATTGCTAATTTTTATTTTTTTTTTTTTTTTTTTTTAGTGGGGATTAAAATTTTTAAGTTTTTATTTGTAATCCCAATTTCAATTTTAAATTTATTTCATGGTAATTTATGTTGTTCTTTTTTCATGTTGTATGTTGTATTAGATAGATGATACTGTAGATAGATATAAATAGATAGAGAAAGAAATATGGTATGTGTTGGCGGTGTTTGTGGGTATACACAATTACACATTGTCTCGGACCTATACCCATGAAGTTGAGGGAACAGTCTATCGACACCCTAATGAAACAACTTAACCTAATCTAATCCAACCTCCGAGTAACTTTCGATTAAATGCTGATATAATAGACACTATTTGCACATTAATTTGGTTGGCAAAAAAGTTGACATCAATTGTAGGTCGGAAAACACTTCTGGAGGAGCTGCGCCATTCTTGCGTATGAACAGGAATTGAGTGTGTCCTTAAGTAGGCTTGTATTTCCCGCCAGCTCCTCCTCCACAAAATCACTCCTCAGAGCTCATTCGGGCACAATTTCAGGGTATGAATCGTGGAAGCCACGTCTAAATTAAGTCTTTATAATGCTGAGAGATTCTCGCTTCTAACGCATCATCGTCTTTTCTCTGAAGGAGGACCTGAAGGAGGTCGATGCGGACGGAAGAGATCTCGACGCTTCGGGGTTCGCAGTTTGCCTTCCAGGCTTGAGCAAATAATCCGTCTTCTGCCTCCTCTTTCTTCATCCTTACAGTTTCTTATTTTGCCTTCGGTATGTATGTACGTGTGTGTGTGTTTGTATGTGTGTATGTGTGTGTGTGTGTATGTATGTATGTATGTATGTATGTATGTATGTATGATATTTTAACTGCAGTTAACAAAAGCTATAACGGATTGGATGCTTGGAACTTTTACATAATTAAAAAAATAAAAGTAACATCGAAGAAGTTCATTTCCCCACGACGTAGGGGTGATTGTGCTCCAAGGGGTCACCTGAGCCAGAGCAGAAACGGAGTAAGCGGCCTACTCGACTCCACCGGATGCCAGCGACCGGGAACGAACCAGCGCCACACGCCGCTCGGAGTTCGCTATCGTAACCACTGAGCTATTGGGCACAGAATTAGAAGTGGAAGAGCGTAATAATAACTGGTTCTTGATAGAACAAAAGGTAAGTACAGCTTAACTCTTAGGCCCAATTCAGTGTCCAATTAGAAGAAAACAGAGACATCGTAAGCCGAAACAAACAGTCTAAATACTTCAGATTACTCGGAAAAGCTATACGCAAGAATTAAATCGGATCTCTTGAAAGCATTATAAGGATTAAGGCGAGTATTCCCCCATCAGACGCGCATGGAAACGTATCTAAAGGAGGTCTGCGTAGAATCTTATTGAATATCAGACGGAGGAGAGAAGCCTTGCTGCATTCTGAAGGTGTAGGCCAAATAAGGAACGATAATATTAAACCAATAAAATTTTTTTGCCCAAAACTACTTAATCAGATTCCCAAAGAAACAAGGAATACTTGACAGGTGTCCACATGCATGGAAATTTGGCTATGAAGAGCTGAAGGCAGTAACTACCTCCTACATCAAGCAATGCAGGCAAGGGGTGCACAGGGATTTGTTCTCGAATTACAGGAGAAGATATAATGTTATATAATGTTTCAGACCAATAAAGACCCTAGGATCCACTCATGGCTGGTCTACCTAACTGTGTTCGTAATTGTGTATGTCCTCCGTGGTGGCGGAGGGGACCTACAATTTTACGTGGGTTCCGAACCACAAGAACATAAGAAATTTATGTAAAAACTGCCTGTACATTGGTAACGACCAATTTTTACAAAACTAAATAATTATCAATTTAAAACTAATTAATTATCGATTTAGAACTAAAGATAGAATCTCTGGATCCAGAGGATCAAGTCATAATAGACTACTATCCACAAATATGTTACACTCTATATCTATTTATAACCGACATGCAATTATATCAGATCCAAAGAATCCAGTCAATTTCATTACGGTATCCATCAATACTAGTACCTTGCCAACCAAAAATAAGTCACGGTCCATATCGATTGCGGATCAAGTCAAAATTTACCACCATATACATTACAATATATATACTTAGGAGGAAAAGTGTAGGTGTGGCTGTAAAGACTGTACAGTAATGTAGAAATGTGTGTGCACCCATTTTGGGTCTACCATTTAAAGGTGTTTCTGGGGCAAGTGAAGATCATGAGTTTTTCAATACCTCACAGTACTATGGGGGGCACCGCTCGGCAGAGGAATCTCTTTAAATGGGGTGTGTAAGGACAGAGTATCCCCTAACCCAAGACGCTGCCTCCCTATATCCCACAACACTTGTGTTGAGCTGTGGGATCTATCCCCAGAAAGCCTTAATTTTACTACCTTAAACTATACCCAATCTATCAACATATGCGTCTAATCGATTTTTAAACATGTTTATAGACGTGCTACTAATTACTTCTACTGGCAAACTATTCCAGCTATTTACTATTCTATGCGTAAAAAAGTTTTTGGCAACTGCTGTCTCGAACCTTCTACTTGTCAACTTACACCCGTTATTTCTAGTCCTATTATATTGAGATATTTCGAAAAAACTATCTCTATCTACATTATCGAACCCATTCATAATTTTGAAAACCTGGATTAGATCACCCCTTAGCTTCCTAGTCTCGAGTGTAGTCAATTTTAACTCCTAAAGCCTATCCTCGTACGACTTTGACCTAAGCGACGGAATCATCTTAGTTGCTCGTCTTTGAACTCTTTCAATTTTGTCTATATCTTTGCGCATATGCGGATTCCAAAATTTGACCGCGTACTCCAAATGGGGTCTAACTAATGATTTATAAAGAGGAACTATAATATCGCGCGATTTGTACTCAAAATTTCGAGCTATAAAACTTAACACTTTGTTCGCCTTATTGACCGCTGCTGTACTTTGTTTCGCTACTTTCAAATCACCAGTGACTATAACTCCTAAATCTTTTTCCTGCTCTACGCTTGTTAAATCTTTCCCTGACATACTATACGCAAAATTACCGTTACGCAGGCACGTGCACGGGGGGGGGGGGGGGCTTGAGCCCCTGCCGTTTTTCTTCTTCATATCAAAAGTGCCCTTTTAGTCAAAATTCATAAATATATTGATTCGACATAAATTTGAATTAGTTATATTTTTATTTAGTTACTGCTACTTCAACAGATTTTCAAAACTGGAATTACTTTGATCTATGATTTTTTTATTAGAATAATAAACTTAACATACCGTTACTATTATTTTGTCAATCAGGGAGGGCGTCCCTAGTGGTAACACTGACTGCAGCTGTTCACTGTTGATTGCGTCTCTCGGGTATGTGGGTGTATTGTTTACTGTTTGTTTATTTTACGTTAACCTAAGCTAACTAGTGATTTCTCACTGATAATTATGGTAAGTTGGAATCCAAAGCAGTGTGACATTACTCCAAAAAATATTGTATGACATTACTCGTAAAGTTGGTAAAAACGTCCACGTCCCCTACTTAGTCTTAGGCCTACTAGGCTAGGCCCATCAGTACACCAGTGTGTCAAACGATGGATTTTGGGTTTCAGTACTGGCATGAATTTCATTAAATTAATAAATGATTTATTAAACAACATATCATAACCTTTTCATTTTTAATATGAAATTGATTTTTAAAAACAATACAATTTTCATTAAAAGTGAATAAAAATACCTAGATTATTTATTATAAAACGAGACAGGAGACAACAGGAGACTGCTATTATGATTTATTAAACATGTTGGCTTCCTTATTCTTCAGTATGCATTTCATTGTAGATGATTAAGAATATAATTTTTGCTTTTGTATTTTCCTGATAAGAATCAATATTTTTCTATTGCTACTTAAGAGCTGTGGCCATCATATTAAATAGCCCACAGTATATTTCTATAAATCTTTAATTTATAGTTTCATATTATTCCATATTTAAATGTATATACAGCAGAATACTGTAATTTATATGATGAGCAAGCTAAAAGTCAATATAAGTAAAATTGAATAATAATTGTAAATACACTCCAATATATCAATATCTTCATATCTTTTGAAAATCTTGCAATAAAAACATGCCTTTTTACAACAAATTTTCATTTATTTTCTTTAATCAGCTTTATATACAAAAATAATGCATTGAATTTAATGGAATTTAAGAATATTTACCACATACAATTTTAAAACTTTTCTTTGTGTGTGTATACATATATATAGCCTATATGGCATTGCGGATTTCATTTTTAAAAATGTTAGGGGAGTGCCCTTTTTTCAACTGAGCCCCTGCCCTTCTGAAAGTCTGTGCACGTCACTGCCGTTATGCGAACCTATATGCAAAATTTTGCACCTATCAACGTTAAATCTCATTTGCCATGTGACTGACCAATCAACGATTTTATTCAGATCTTCCTGGATTTTACCTCTATCTTCGTCATTAATCGCCCTACCACCCAGCTTCGTGTCATCCGCAAACTTTGAAACTGTACTGACTAGGCCGACATCTAAATCGTTAATATATATAAGAAAAAGCAAGGGGCCCAATACAGAACCCTGAGGAACGCCACTCGCTACATTAGCCCAACACGACTCCGCTCCATCAATTTATTACTCCACCCCTGATTCCATGAGCCTTAGTTTTTTCAATGAGTCTTTTGTGCGGCACGGTGTCAAACGCTTTTTGAAAATCTAAATACACTACATCAACTGCCCGATGACTGTCGTAAACGTCAACCACGCTTTGAAAAAATTCTAAAAGATTAGTTAAGCAAGATTTGTTTCGCCTAAAACCGTGCTGCGTATTTCTAACTAGATTATGCAATTCTAAGTGTTCGACTATACGATCCCAAATTATTGATTCCAGTAGCTTACCTACAACAGACGTTAAACTGATTGGCCTGTAATTTCCCGCCGCGCCTTTATCGCCTTTCTTAAAGATAGGTGTTACGTTTGCTAACTTGAAATTATCTGGTACGCACCCCTCAGAAATAGACGCATTAAAATCTTTGTTAGCGGCACAACAATGCTATCTTTTAATTCTTTTAGTTGTATGGGATATATGGAATCCGGCCCGGTGATTTACGCGTTTTCATTTTATCAATATAGCGCATTACCTCCCCTTCACTAACCACAATATTATCCAAAATATTACCATTATCAAAAGGTATTATGTCTATGACCGTAGGGATATTCGTTACATCTTCTATAGTAAAAACTGACGTAAAAAATTCGTTTAGCAAGGTAACCATTTCCTTGTTTTCAGAAACTAGATCTCCGTTAACATTTTTCAACTGCCCCAAAACACTTTTTACTGGATTTCTATTGTTGACTTATTGAAAGAATCGCTTGGGGTTTTCTTTACCGTCACGAGCTATGGAGATTTCAAATTCGCGCTTGAACTTTTTTATTACACTTTTCGCTTCACGCCTTAGAGATATGTAGTTGTTTCGTAACCACAAATTGTCTTTCTCGCACTTATGTAGCCTAAAAGCCCTGTCTCTACTCTTTATAATGTCTCCTACTCTAGAAGTAAACCACAAGGGCTTGTTGTTTACTTTCGCACGCTTAATTTTGTACGGTACACATTCCTCATTTATAGTCCTAAATACTGTTTCGAACGATTCCCACATTAGTTTTGCGTTGGAGTTCCCCTTTACGTTTTTCCAGTTGACGTGTGACAATTTATTTCGAAATTTACTAAAGTCTGCGTGCTGGAAGTTAGGAATTTTAGTCGAGTTAGCTGGTTTCGAGTGACATACTGAGAGGACATACTCTACCATATTGTGATCGCTATTGCTTAACGGTTCTATTACTCGAAGATCAGTAATTAGCCTATCATCCGTAGTTATTACTAAATCTAAAATACTGTCCAACCTCGTAGGTTCCCCAACCTTTTGAATAAGAAAGCTATCCTCGAGAAAATTAACTAAACGATTACCTTCCGCGTCTCCCTGCATTGTATCGTAATTCACGTTGGCGCAATTAAAGTCACCCATAACTAAAGCCTTCTCACTACCGATTATTCTCTTTAGTTCACGATATAGCGCTTCGTCCGTATCAGCTGTTTAATTAGGGGGCCTATATATAACCGCAACAAGAAGTTTGAAATCGTTCAATTTAAGTTCTGCTATAGTCGAATCTATCGGTTCTGGAATTGTGTGCTTTACTTCTATAACGTTCGCAATATTATCTTTGATATACAACATAACACCGCCTCCTCGCCTACCTATTCTGTTTTTAACAAAAAGTCTATAACCTTTAATTTGATACTCCCCTACAAAGTCACGAGTTTCAGTGCTAAGCCACGATTCATTTATCGCAATTATATCATAGTCTTTACAAGCAATTAAAGAAAAAAATTCGTTTCTTTTATTTCGTAGGCTACGAGCATTTAAGGATAAAACCTTCAAATTGTTTGTAATTGCTACACCTTCGCGATCGCAGGGGAAATTTGTGGAATTTACGCTGGGACCGTTCGAGTTACGGCAGCCTGAAAAGAAGAGACAGTATTATGAAATAGTCTTCCTAAACGCTCAGCTCCAACGTCATTAAGATAAAATCCATCTCCGAGGAACAAATATCTCTTGCCTTAGAAACTGTTCCAAAAATTCGCAAAATGCACTCCTTCCTGTTGGCAAAGAGACTTTAGGTTATTGTTAATATAGGTCGCCTTGCTGTAGAAATCGTTACGTTGGATAATTCGAGGAAGTATACCTGTTAAAACAATCTTATTAGTTTTTTCCTTTAATCGCTCTAGTAAGTCCCTGTACCTAGCCAGCAGTTCTTCCGATCTAGAATTTAAAACGTTATTAGTACCGACATGAATAACATACGTTGTGTCCTCGGAGGTACCGTCTGTAAATTGCTCAACACTATTAGTTATATCCTCCACCCTTGCACCAGGGTAGCAGTAACGGCGCCTACGACGAGGGTTTCTCCCACAGAATTCCTCGAGCTGCCCTCGAACAATGGAATCGCCAACGAGTCGTATTTCCGGTTCATCAGCATCATCAAAACCCAAAACAGAAAACTTATTGTTTGTTATTACTGGTAGACATGTCTTAGATTTTCTCAATGGGGCTCCATTACGCACTCGAACGAAGGGTTGGGAACTAGGGGAAGAGAGAGGGCTATTAATACTATTTATATTATTAGTAGAAACTGAGGCAGGAGGGGTCGTAACTGGAGTCTCAAGGGATTCTAATTTTGCTGTCAGGAGCATCACGCTTTCTTCAAGCCTTACTCTGGCCTCCTCACTTTTTAACTCGTTCCTCAGCACTTCCATGCTTGAGCACCACCTGCAAACTAACTGTTCATTATTATTAGCCATTGTAAACGCGTAAGGGGCAAATTTCCCTTCACAGCGACTGCAAGTACTTGACGGGGGTGCCATGCTTTTAAAAAAAAAAAAAAAAAAAAAAAAAAAAAACGAGCGTTTGGAAATTAATAAATTATAACGTAGGTCTACCGCGTTCTTGAAACGCAGAAACAGGTTCTTGTAACACAAATTTATACTAAATGAATATAGAATTAAGCTACCGACAAAAGATCTGTAAAAGAAGAGTATTTATAATACTTATCTGTCCGCGATTCGACCCGACTTTTTTCCTTTTTTTCACACGGTGTCTGACCACACTCTACCTGACCTCTCGAAGGAAGGAAAAATGAACTTTATGACCACGTTTTCTGATAGATTTGAAAAACAAACAAAGCAAGCCACGTGCAGTAGCCTTGGTTTGATGAAATAATATAGTACTGAATAACGTCAATGAATGAAATATATTCGTTAATGAATGATTAGTAGCACGAAGTAATTTAGTTAAGAATGCACCGAACACTATTTTTTTTTAAAACACTTCAACGAAAACCACTTATTCAATTGATAACACTGGACACTCGATAAAACACGTCTGTTCACAAGGAAAGACTGATCACATATGTGTGTGTGAAAAATTACCCCACAGGATTCGAACCCAGCACCAGTTAAGTAGGAGGTGAGGACGATAGCCACTAAACTACGACAGGATAAAGGTTATTGCAACCTGACATATTTTATCGTCCGAGGAAATGCATAACGCTTTCGTGCTCAGAGGCGTTTTACATATTTAATCCTCCAACATTCGAGCATTTCAGCATTTCATCAAATTATTTGGTGCAACGCTGGAGTCCTGTAGATGGTAGTGGGTTAATTTTGCACTGTGCAAACTTGTGTGTTCGTGGACGATATTCCATATATATATATATATATATATGATGAATAAAACCACGAAGGAAAGGAAACACATAGGTCAGACGGGAAAGGATTTGCACACACGTATAAAACCGCATCAATATTCCATTAGAACAGGACAGTCGTCCAGTGCCCTTTTTGTCCATTTGTCAGAGTTATCCCACTGTATTGATTGGAATAATGCTACAGTTTTGTTTCACTCTAGCAACATTGTTAATAGAAATATTCTTGAGTCTGCCATTATCCAACTTACAAATAACTTCAGCATAAGCAAAGGTCTTTTTCAATTCGATCCTGTTGTTTTGGATTCCTTCAGAACGGATTTAGATAAGAAGGGTAGAACGTTAAACCTTTGGTAAACTTGTATGCTACTCTAATAACTTTTATTTTTCAATTTATTTTTATATACATCGAACTTAGACAAGAAGGGCAGAGTGCTAAAACCTGGGCAGATTTCCAGTATAAATTTGTATGCTCCTCTTATAAGTTTTATTTTTATTTTTATTTTTCAATTTATTTTTTTTTAATTAACTATACCATTGGTTGGAAACAATTCATTTGATCTTGTGTTGGATTCGAGCAAAGTGCTAAAACATCGGGAGTTTTTTCCTTACAAATTTGTATGCTCCTCCAACAATCCTTTAATGTTTAATTTTTTTTTTTATTTCTCCGTTTATTATTATTATATATATATATATATATATATATTTTTTTTTTTCCTGTAATCTATATATAGGCTGTAACTTTTTATGTACTTCAGTGTTCCTGAGGATGTCATTAGACAAAAGCGCTTGAGCACCATTCTGTTTCCTTTCCTTCGTGGTTTTATTCATCATAAATATTTTTCGCGTGTTACTTTCGTGAAATAATTTTCATATATATATATATATACACAGGGTCTCCCATAAATCTGGTCTCATAGGAAAATTTAGTTTAAATTAAATTTACAAAAGTAATACATTAAAACTAAAACATGTTCAATTTCATGTCTTGTTTTGAGACCTTTTTTTTTTGTTCCAGGTAGAATAACACGCAATGGATAATATGGAAGTTGTTACACTCGTGAGGAAAAGGCCTCCGCCTTTTCCTCACGAGTGTAACTCACTAAAAGGTCCCAAAACAAGAGCAATTTGAACAATTGTTTTAGTTTTAATGTATTACTTTTGTAAATTTAATTTAAAATAATTTTTCTTATGAGACAGGGCTTATTGGATATATATATATATATATATATATATATATATATATATATATATGAGAGAGATAATTTTAATCTTATAAATAAAGCCATTTCATTGCAGTCGAATAAATGTAAGTTGAAAAAGAAATGGAACATTATGAAATCCCCACAAACCATATTAAAATATCGCAGAGCATAAAGGGACTCGAATGTATAAATCCCAATAAACTAAAACAATTAATCCCAAAACATTCTAAACATTCTGTATGACATTAATCTCCGTATTCAAATTTTTCATCTTTCAGCTATACTACTACATCTTTAAAACATGAGCCATATTTTATTATAAATGTGTCCCCCGACAGATTTACAGAAGAGCGCCATCTGTTGAGTAAAATTGGAACTAATCTTTATTTTATTTTTTTTTTATTTTTTTTTTTTTTTTTGTCATCTCTCTTTTTGGAGAATGAATGAGTTTATATCAATAATAATAATAATAAAAGAATTGTCGCGAACTATATACTTAAATTTGGTACAACATTTTCACTAATGGTGTAGAGTGAAGTAATAAGAACTTTTGCTCTAGGTCGGGTTTTTTTTTTTTTTTTTTTTTTTTTTTTTAAATTACTTTCTTACCGATTTCTATTAAATCATTCAATAATAGAGTTACAGAAAAGAAATGATTAATTTTTATTAAACTTTCAAAACCAAAATAAAATCATAATCCATCTAGTGATTAGTTTGATCAGTTCCTCATTCTATTATTCTCATTCCCATTTGCGGTCCGGAGTTGAGAATGCGCAAAGTGAGAAATCTACATTTGAGAGAAGATTTTCTTTGATTTGAGAATGAATGTCATTCCCGTTCGTATTTGCGGTAAAGACGTCAGTAGTATGAGCGAAAAATGGGAGAGTGCAAGAATGTTGCAGATATAATGAGCAATGTTGCAAAAGGGGGGTGGAGGTTGTTGCAAAGGGTGTGGGGGTATGCAATGAAGGGGGAGGGGGTATGCAATGAAGGGGGAAGAGGGGAGGGGTCTTCGGGGGAAGAAGGGAGGGTGACCTCTCCCCAAAGGGGTTGCCTTAACCTAAGAGAGGAAGAGAAAGGAGAGACAGAGGAGGTCTTTGGGGGAGAAGGTGGGATGTCCTTACCCCTCAAAGGGAAACCTAACCTAAGTCTTACCCCTCAAAGGGAAACCTAACCTAAGTCTTAACCTAAGAAGGAAGGAGAGTTTTTTATTCCGCCGGAGTTCGCATAATTATGATCGTCCCGAAGCCAAACAGCGGTTATATAGAGGATGGTGAGTTGCCAGATATAACTTTTTATATATGGAGGGGGTTACCAGATAGCATTTATTTTAATTGTACAGATATCCATTATTAGGGAGAGTTGGCAGATATCGCCATTTATTTTAATTCACACGAGTTGCTAAATAATGTTTTATTTATTAAAAGCAACATTGACTTTCTTTTTAAAGTTATTCAGAAAGAGAAATAATTATTAAAACGAAACCAATATTAACAATAAAAGAAATACACTAGATAATTGGCTAGTTAAAGAAATCGTTCCAATAGCATATTCTCTAAGAATAATATTCAATTTACCATTCGCTTTCATTTGTTCTAAAACCTTAGAATGTATACTGTCTTTACTTTTGACAATCCTTTCTTCTCCGAAATAAATAAAACATCATTCTGTTTATAAAATATTGGAAATATATAGGAAATAAATATACGATGGAATGATCAAAAAATAAAATAAAAAATAATATAAGAAATACGAAACGTATAATCGTCAAAATAATAGTTCAGACAAAATACACACACACACACACACACACACACACACACACACTGTATTTGACCCACTTTCTCCTTAAAGTTGTTCAGTGAAAGAAGTAAGAAAGAAAAACTTTATTTTAATTAACTTCACCTAAAGTGTTTATTGTCATAAGGACCACAGTCTGCCAATAAACCTTTTCATTTCATCTCATTTCACTTCATTTCATTCCTTCTTTAAAACCTTCTCTGGAAGAAACAATGTACAAATTGCCTCAAGCTGACCGCAAGACTAACCGCAAAGTTCCATTTGACCTATATTTATTCTTTCTCAACAGAATTTCCTCCTCGCTTCAAATATTAAATTCACCATTATTATTATTGAGGGTAAAAACAACTTAAATATATACATAAGCATCACGTGATTGTTTTCCAAATTATTTATAGGCTAAATTATCCCTTTGATTAAGTTCTCTCTCTCTCTCTCTCTCTCTGTATCACAAATATTTTAGGAACATCTATATAGAAATACTTAAGCCAGCAAGTAAAAAGAAAAAATTATTCCAAGGCTTTTCGTGTGTTCAGAAATACGATTATACAGGGCATTAGCCACAACCTCACTACAAACTTCATGATATATATATTAATATAGTGATAAAAATACTTAAGATTCTCCATGATGACGAGATTTACATTGTCAGTCGCAGGGCACGAGTACTCGGTATGATGCAACATAACATAATATCGCTTGTCACACCACTCATCAACAAGACTCACTATCCATATCCGTTGCTTCTCTTCTGCACGTGTTGTTTCTTTTACTTCACGGTATATGTAAGCTTTTATAAAGTTTAGTCGTACAACATAGTTCAATACATCACTTGTCCCACGAAATCCTACAATGCTCTCACCAAAATAGCCATAGAGTATTTGTACATCTTGCTCCTTCGCACGATTCAATGTAGCCTTAAAAGCATCAAAGGAGGGTGGAATAGGGAGTTTTTCAGTATCCACCACATCTTGACAATTTGCAGAATACCATTTCATAAACGTCGAACACGCAATATTAAAGGTAGCCATTACTATTTTCTGTCTACGCGGGAGAATACATGTCTGATGTGCAGGGCTTACTGCGATCAACTGAACACGCAGGGAAGCCCAGGTAGTAGCATGACTCACGTTGCTGGTCTTACAGTGGGCGGAGCTTAGAACTTTCTCCTATGTACACACACACACACACACACACACACACACGCAAAGGAGAAATTGAAACACGATTTATTTAATAAACGAAATATTCAAGGTGTATATATATTTACAAATACGTGTAATAAATAAGTTAACAATAGACACATCAAAGATTATATTCAAGGTATATATATATATATATATATATATATATACAGTATATATATACACACAGTACTGTGCAAAAGTCAGACCACTGTCGATCTGATAACTATTAGATAATCTGTTGTATAAAAATTGGTTTTGATACTAAAATACATATCAACTAGAACCTCTGGTTCATATTAACGTATAACTAAGTTATTACTTAGGTGTATAAAGTTGTATAAGCTGGATGACCCTTTACTCTGTATAAATTGGACTTGAGGGTTGATTCATTATATACTTATAACGCATGTGTTTAAAGATCTAGCGAACTATTACTGATGGATCTGCAGTAAATGCTCCTAAGCTATTGTTATATCAATATTTACAATTAAAAGTATTGACATATTCACTTAAATTCTGCAAAACAAATTTACCCAAAACGTTTCTCATAATCCTAATTCATGCTGTTTTTTTTTCTTTCACAGGCTTAAGAAATGACAAAAAGTACAATTTATGATGAGATTAGATATAAAATAATACATTTGCATGGTGAGGGACTGAGTCAAAGAAAAATAAGTGAATCTACAGGCGTTTCCAAAACTGGTGTACAAAAAATCTTGGCTCGTCACAGCTCAAATGGAACCCCAGCTGATCGCCCTAGATCAGGGAGACCCTCTAAGCTTTCTCCATCTGATCTACAATATCTAAAGATTACTTCCCTTCGAGACAGACACAAATCCAGCACTTCACTTGCAGCAGATCTCGAATAAACAATAGGTGTCTCAGTTGATCCCTTTACTGTATGAAGGAAACTTAACTCAGTAGGTCTTAAAAGACGTGTCGCAGCAAAAAAGCCACTTTTAAGGAATGGAAATAAAGAGAAGAAAATGTGCTTTGGAACACAAGTATTGGACATCTGAGACCTACTGAATTAAGCTTCCTTCGTACAGTAGAAGGATCAACTGAGACACCTGTTGTTTTTTCGAGATCCGCTGCAAGTGAAGTGCCGGATTTGTCTGTCTCGAATGGAAGTAATCTTTAGATATTGTAGATCAGATGGAGAAAGCTAGATCTTTAAACACGTGCGTTATAAGTAATATAATGAATTAATCCTCAAGTCCAATTTATACAGACTAAAGGGTCATCCAGCTTATACAACTTTATACACTTAAGTAATAACTTAGTTATACGTTAATATGAACCAGAGGTTCTAGTTAATATTTATTTTAGTATCAAAACCAATTTTCATGCAACAGATTGCACTGGTCAACACTCATTTTATTGCCAATCATATTAGAGTGATTTTGGGGTAACTTTGTGGTGCTGATTCCGAATATGACATCGGTTTTGCTAGATTGGCTCTAATTTATGAGATAATTGGTACCCCATTGAAACACGTAAAAATGCAAAAAATTTAATGTTCAGGCGGAGCCTACTTACAAATCGCATTGAAATTGTCTCAAATCATACAAAAGTAAACACATGAAAAACATAATGGCATTTTATTCGGTATAATAACAGATAAACACAGTAAGCTGTTTCGCATAATTACAATTAATGTATAGTAAGTCTCTGTACGATTCTCTTTTATGTGGGTTATCAGGACAATCACGTTGGAGGCTCCAGCAATAGTCTGCCATCATGTGTGTGTCCCATCTGCCTTGATACCTTTCCTCCATCACCTTGATATCTTGATGAAACCTCTCCCCTTGTTCCTCGCTAAAATCACCAAGATTATCCGGAAATCTGTGTAAGTGGCTATGGAGAAAGTGTACCTTTATGCTCATATTAGTACCCAGCTTTTCAAAGTTTGTGAGCATGTTTTGCACCAGTTCTTCATAATTGTCTGCTTTGTGGTTACCCAAGAAGTTCTTGACAACTGAGACATAACTGCACCAGGTAGAAGCTTCAACACCATTCATAAATTTTGTGAAATTAGAATCCTTGATAAGTGTATGGATTTGAGGGCCATCAAAGATTCCAGCTTTTAGTTTTTCCATACTTAGTCCAAGGAACGATCTACAAATGTATTTGAAGCAGACTTTGACAGACTGAGGTCCCGTATCAGATCATTGAGTTCGTCTTGGGAGAACTGCTGAGGTGTTGAAATGCTTCCTTCATAGTCGCTTCCACTACTACCACCTAAGTCCTGAATTTCTTCAAATTCTGACAACGGAAGGTCGGGCAGTGTGGTAAACACTGGTATGGGAACGTCTTCGCTGTGTGACACAGGTCGCCTTGCTGATTCCAAATTGGGATAATCCCACTTGAGTTTCTTGTATCGATTGAAACCTTTCACATTAACCACACTGTCAACTGACTACTGGTTGGGTGGCCGATGACTTATATACGGAGGGGGAATATTCTAGAATGATCGCGGAGTAAACACTAAGAATATTCGCGTGTCTCACCATCTAGAATGTTCCGGTAGTTTCCCATATGCACGCGTTATGGTTACGTTTCCTATTAATTGAGGGTATTCTTTATCTCAAGAACTAGAGCCAAATCGGAAAAACTACTTTCATTTTGGAATTCAGCAACCCCAAAATACCCTAAATTCGTACGAATTTCCTTGGCAACGAAACAAAAAAAATTTTTTGTTGAGCTGTGTTGTCTAATAGTTACCAGATCGACAGTGGTCTCTGACTTTTGCACAGTACTGTATATATTTACAAATACGTGTAATAAATAAGTTAACAATAGACATCAAAGATTATGGTATCCAAAGGGTACGGTATCATAGGTACCAGGTAACTGGTAACGTTTCCTATAGGTGTTACGGCACACCTTTGTACCCCTAAGTTCCTTCACGCCCCCCCAGTTTCTGCGCCTGAAAATTGTGGGTGCCTACAGTTAGTTGGGGCGGCCGATCGCCCTCATCATCATCCAAACACACTAGATCCTTCAACGATTCAAAGTTAACGACCCGCCGATTCGCATGGTTGAGCTTGATACCCTTTGCCTTCACGATATATTTCATATCCTCCCCCACCCTCACCCGTACCCTATAAGTTTTTGGTCCTGTTGAGACAAAAGAGTCGACGTATGCGGTGTCTCCATACTCATCCTTGATCTCATCAATCAACTCACCGAGGAAATCACCAATAGGAGGCATGTGTTCACCCTCCCTCTCTGTGAATATCACACTATCTGTATCAGCGTACAATACCCTCCGCCCAAGAGAATGAAATAAGCCCCAAAGTTTGATGCGTGCGTAGGCCGTTGTGAAGCTGGCTACAGGTATGTTTGTAACCCGTGAGGTATCTGGCCAATTCGGTATTATTGTACTTTATTATATAAGTATTACCTACATTCATGATCTCCATGACCTCTTTACCGGGAGCATTGACATAATCCCAGACTTCACTATAACTTTGTGCCAAATGAACGTTCCCTTTGACAGTATTCTGTGCAAATTTTCCCCAAAGACTGTTTAGACACAACTTTGCACTAAAGCTCTTACCAGGGTTCTTTACAATTTCGGAACGGTCAAGCTGTATACCTTCACGGTCACGGTAACGTTGAATATAGGCCGACTTTTCATCTTCGGTATCAACGCCTCGCGGATACCCTGATGCTTCGACCTTATCTTTCAAAAAAACGTTTATATATGGCTTGAAAAGGTTGGGCAGCTTCTGAAACCTCCACACCTCATGTATCTTCAATATGCTGTAGCCATGGCGAACAGCTAGATCCAGCTCTGGACTTGTATGTACACCTCTAATCTTACGCTGGTGGGTTGTATGGTCACAATCATCATTGTTCTCTTCTGCGCACTTCACGCACAAGGAAAACATGAGCTTGTGATCGATAACGACGGGTAAGATCGGCATCCATAAATTGCAAGGGGGGAGTACGTCTACGAAAGAAAGGCCGAAATAGTAACCGTTCAAATTTCTTGAGAACTCCTCGATGGTGGGTAGGTCAGGCCCCACCAGTTTCTCAGGCGCACCTACGGGGTACGGATTGTTCTTCATCACGTAGGGGTATAAAGAACAGAAGTCGTAGTAATGGAGTTTCACACCCTCCGTAGGCGGAAAGTATAGCTTGAAGGGATTTGTACGCCCTCCGAACAAGCTATCACCGCATTTGAGAGGATCAAGCACCATTGAACGCTTGATTGTGTTTATTTCTTCACGGTACTGTCCGTCTGTCTCCATCCGTGCATCATACTCATGCTCCCACAAGACTTTGTGAGTGAACTGGGATCCTATAAGTTTATCGTGGGTGCGGGTCCACCCAAGACAGTCGGCAGGAGATCTACCGTAGATATCCTGCGATTCCACACTCAGGACGGGTCATCCGTACCACCAGCAACCGTTGAAGGAGTACAGTCTTCTCACCAGTGGCACGGTTTTCACTTAGACCATCAACCCAAAAAACACGACCATTAACCTTAATGGGTACTTCACCCGTGTTGCGGGCATGTTTTATGTATACATCTGTCTGCTGCCGTAGGTGTATGAGCCAGTAAATAGCCTTGTGCCCATAACTGCGGGGATTGTTTCTGTGAATAATGGCTAAGGTGTATTTAGGCATGAAGTTATTCTTGAACACTGTAAAACATAATGAGGCGATGGTAGTTGCGACTTGCAACGGATCGCATTTGAAACGGCCTATGTACATTCTTCTAAAGGCCTGGAAACATACTCTAAGTACGCGCACATCATTCACGCAATAACGCTCACATTCATCAGCTATATTATAAGGATTACATCCATTAAAATTGTTGTAGTATCGGTCAAAATCTTCACGTTCATCTGTACTCATGCATTCATAGTTGAAGTAATGTTTGGGTGGAGGTATTCCTACGTAATTTAAAGTTTCGCTAGTGAGGAATGTGTAAGGGAAATATCCTTTTGAAACGTCAGCGGCTACGCACATCACCTTGGGTAGCTTTGCTAATTTACAAGGTGTGAATAATAAAGTGTCTTTAAACTGTACATTACCTCTTATTTGCATCTGTATTAGCTTGTTGCCTCTTTTCAAGGGGTCACCTGTAAATATCTCAGATGACTCGTGCTCAAGCATCTCCTTATAAAGAAACTGTGTGTCAAATTTTGTCCTGTTATGGACGAGAATATACACAGTCATTTTTTTTAACTTGTCCACTCGCTTGACAATATAGGCCACAGAGAGTTTCACAGGGCTACCGCAGGCATTCGTTTTAAAAACCAGATTTGAGGTGCCTCGTAATTTTAAATATTTGAACAATGGTAACTTATTTTTACAATTTGATAGTGGTAGCAATGACGAGAAGAGAATTTTAATATTTTCTACGAACGATGGTCTTCGAGACTCGAGTCATTCTCCCTATATAGCGATGGACGGTACATTTAAGACATCGCCAAATTTATGGTACCAGTTGTTTTGTGTCCATGCGTACATTCATGGAAAATCCCTTCCTCGCGCATTCATTTTATTACCAGACAAGTCAGAACAAACATATGACAAAATGTTTGAAAAATTAAAAGAACCTGCGCCAACTTTGTCCTAAGGAGGTAATGCTAGAATTCGAACGAGCACTTCGTAATAGCTGTCTTAGTAATTTCAGTAATTGTAATACTGTTGGATGTTTATTTCATTTTTGCCAAAGTGTCTACAAAAAAATTTGTGAACTTGGATTTAAAATTAAATGCAGTACTGACAGTGATTTTTCGCTTAAAATAAAAATGTTTGGCGCTCTAGCCTTTTTACCCGTTGAAGAAGTTATAAATGCTTTTGAGGATCCGCGCGAAGATGATTCCACACCGATTGAATTTATTAGTTACTTTGAATTAACGTATATTTGTGCAGTCGGAGGAAGGCGTGGTAGACTGGACGCACCCTCGTACCCAATATGTTTCTGGAATGTTCGCAATCGTGTTATAAATAAATTGCCCCGAACCAATAATAATCCCGTAGAAGGATTTCACTCAGCATTAAAATCATCCATTTCGAGCAAAAAACCAAATATCTGGAAGGTTATTGATGCCATTCAAAAAGAAGAAGAAGCACTAATTCAGACGAGGATTTTACATTTGCAACGGGGAGATGGAACGAGAGCAAAAAGAAGAAATATAAAACACTGGATTCACGTATCGAAGGGCTCGTACAAAACTACGATGGTAGTGATAAAATTGCCTTCTTAAAATTTCTAGCTCATAGTTTACATTCTTTTTAGCCCATCTTCTGCGTTTAAGACCAAATTTTTAATTCGTCCTAATACTTAATAAACCTTAGCAATTTTTAGCACATATTTTAAGTTAATTTCGTTACTAAATAAATCTTATAAATTTGTAGTACATATTTCTAGTTTATTAATAAACTATACCTACCAATTTTTAGTACATATTTTTATTTTCCTACGACCGAATTTTCATATTTGAATTTGTCCTAATACTTAATAAACCTGATCAATTTTTAGTAGATATTTTGAGTTAATTTCGTTACTAAATAAATCTTATAAATTTGTAGTACATATTTGTAGTTCATTAATAAACTATACCAAACAATATTAATAAACTATACATATATTTTAGTTATTTTCTGAGACCGAATTTTCATAGCACCACCAAAACGTTGCAAATAAAATTCTTTACCGAAGAAGAAGGCATTATTGGTGACACAGAGTTTTATCAATTCTAAAAATACAGATGTGGGCATGCCTAGTTCTACGTTACATGTTGGCAATTTTTTATCTAAAAAACTAAGTACATCATCAATGGGAATTTTCGTGAACAAGGACTCAACGTCAAAACTGATCATTCTTCCCCGCTTTAAATCTAAGGCCATAACTTTGTTAATAAAGTCACAGGAATTAGTGATGTGCGAGCCTGAAAATTTACCGACTAATGGGGACAATTTATCTGCAAGAAATTTAGATAACCCGTAACTAAAGGAACCCCTGTGTGAAATAATGGGACGGAGTAGTATATTAATCTTATGGGTTTTGGGTAAGCCGTAAATGTCTGGGAATTTGAGGTTAATCTGTAGAAATCTTTTAGGGTCAATCGCCAGGACATCTTTCAATAAGTTCCTGATAGTTTTGTTGAATTCAGCAGAAAACGCTTTAGGGGGTACGATCTCACTTTGGTGAAGGTGAAGTCATCACTAAGTAACGCTTCCATTTTTTGTTTATAATCGCACTTGTCCAAAATAAGCACAGTGTTACTTTTGTCCGCTTTAGTGACAAATATTGCTTCGTTCTTCCTGAGCTTGTCGAAAGCTAACCGGAATCTTTTGGGAATCGAGTCCATTGAGTTGAAATGTTCCAGAAACTTGCTCAGAATCAAACCATTTAAACACGGAATATCCACCCTGGAATTAACTACGGAAGACACAAAATCTAAAATAATGTTTTTATCGGGTTTAAGGGCAAAGGACAGCCCTAAATCAAGAACTTCCTTTTCGGATTTGGATAAGACATATGTCGATAAATTTAAAACGGAACCTTCCACCGCACACTTTGACCAAGCACTTTCATCACATAAATAGGATAGCTTTCTGTTAAGTCGTTGTTCAGTGCGTCTAGTCTCCACATCGCATTTATAATCTGCAGTTTCAAACAGCGCCACAAGTAGTTCTGTAATAAATAATAATACAATATTAAATGTAATAAATGTAATAATTATGTAAAAAAATAAAATAATATAATCTGTATGTATTGAACAAGGAGATAGTTTTAAATTTGTGCGAATGTACTTATAAGCGGGTCCCTTTAATAAAAATAAAATAATGCCCTTCCGGTGTCGGGTGAACGGGATCTAACCTAGGTGCGAATTTCTTAATGGTCCCTAGACTGTTTTTCCCTCTTGTTTTTGGTTCATTCGTTTTTCTGTAGCCACCCGAAGAGGATGCCAGTGGGTATCGAAACTGTTGTGGAAATAAACTCTGTCTATTAGAGTGGGTTTTTATTATCATATGATGTTTTGATGGTTTTAGGGTTTAGTTTAAAGTTACAAACTCATTTCCTGATTGTTTTCCATGTTTATATTCTTTTTCTTTCCACCGAATGTAGATTTCATTTGCATAATGTATCCTAAACAACAATATATATATATATATATGGTGTCCCATAAGTCTGGAAAATTTATTTTAAGTTAAATTTACAAAAGCAATATATTGGAACTAAAACATATGTTCAAATTGATGTCTTGTTTTGGGACCTTTCAGTGAGTTGCACTCGTGAAGAACAGGCGGAGGCCTTTTCCTCACGAGTGTAACTCACTTCCATGTTAGGGGTCTTTTCAGTTTTATGAACTGTAAACATTTTAAATAAAAATAAATTTACCGAACTTATGGGACACCCTATATATATATCACCACTAAATTAAGGTTTGATCTGCAGCCTTAACACTCCTGCTGTGACTAGTTAGTTATCAGGACTCTTCAGTAGACACCTAATCTACCAACCCGAAAAAATTTGTTTCAAAGATGTCTTTTAAATTCTAATTATGAGAGTGCCACGTTAGGGTGTGTCAATTTTAGTAAAGTCAACAATTCAAAAACTACTAATGCTCAAATGATGTCATATTATCTAGCAAACTTAGAAATATATTTAGTGTTGTTTGAAAAAGCTATTTACCTACTTATATTTGACCATAAAAGTTTGAAATATAACCTAAATATGACTGTAGCATCGTATATCAATGTGCCATTGATATGTGGGGTCAACTTTGGTTATTTTTGGTGTGCAGTATGGTTTCTAAGTTTCACATAGTCACAAATGCTGGAGTTTTGATTGTGAATGCGTGTGTTTTCCCTCCTTTTTGACAATTTTGATTACTTCGTAATGTAACTATTGTGTAATTCAAATTATTCGAAATGTTATGTGTGACCCAAACTTTCTGTATATTTTGATGTGATAGATATATGAAATTGTCATTACTTTGAATAATTAAGTCTTGTACTTATAACAACACAACCTTTTATCTGAGCTTGTAGGAAGATGTTAAGAATTTCAATTAACTTAATTTTATGTAATCATAATCAGTAGGACTATCCAAATTTCAATGACATTTCTTTTGTTCACAGGTCCACAGGATGAGTCAGAAAGAAATCAGAACCCGAAGCAAATCAAGTTGTCACCTAAGTCATTTGGTGGGGACTGGGAGGGAACTTCCCCCTGCTGAGGTATGGTTTGTTGAGGAGAGAGATGAGTGAGGAAGACAGGAGGAATTACCCAGTTAATGACCTGATTAACAACGGCATTGTTCCAGTGGAGAAAGGCCAACGCTCTATTCACAGGACCTGTAATCAACACTGAGGTCAGGATCAGGGCTAAAGTGAAGGCACTGTGGGATGAGGCAGTGAAGGTGTCCATTGGCAATGTGAAGCTAGAGGTCAAAGATAGGTTCATGATGAAACTGGACAAATTGGTGGACATCTTGGCCTGTCACTGTGTGATCAGGAGCTGCAGTGAGCTTGGGTGCAATCCTGTGTGCAACAGTGAGGTTCACAGTGACTGCAGCTGCAGGAGCGAGCAGAAGATACCAGTGCAGGAGCTTGCCTTCATTAAAGGTCAGAGAGAAAAGGTGGGCAGTGTGGGGGCACACCAGATGGGTCTAGCTGATCACCCTGACCAGGAGACAGGAAGCAGTGCTGCAGAGACAGGAGCAGAGAAGGAAGGCCGAGGAGAAGAGGAGGAGGAAGGCAGAGGAGTCAGCCAAGAAGGAAGAGGAGTTGAGGGAGGAGTCACTGCTGGAGATGGAGTTCGAGGAGACTGGAGATATACTGGAGGGGGCAGAGAGGAGAGAGGAGGACGAAGACTTCATACCAGAGGCTGCGACAACTTCTTCCTTGCCTGTGGCTAAGAAAAAGAAATACAACACTGAAGATATCACCAACATAGCTCTGGCTAGCTTGAGACATCACACTGGGCTGAGAGAGACTGCAGAGACTGGCACTGCTGCCTGGATTGATGCTGGTCTTATCACAGAGTTTGACACAGCACTGGTGATTGACCACAACAAGGTGAGGAAGGCTCAGGAAAGACTGACTAAGGAGCTGGTCAAGAAGTTTGATGAAGAGATTAGGGAAAATGAAATCACCTGTATCTTCTTTGATGGGAAAAGAGATGACACCAAAGTGATGATGGAAGCTGAGGGCAGTGACAGGCAGTTTCCTGGCCTCATTAAGGAAGAACACTACACAGTGTGCAATGAACCATGTGGGAAATATTTGTGGCATTTTGTACCAGAGGAAGCAGCAGAGGAGAGTCATGCTGAGGTCATTGCTGATCATCTGGTGAACTGGCTAAGAGAGAGAGGAGCAGACCAGACACTTTTGGCCATAGGAGGTGACAGTACTAATGTGAATACTGGCTGGGAGGGAGGAGTAATGCATTATGTGGAGGCCAAGCTTAGCAGGAAGTTGGTGTGGATTGTCTGTGACTTGCACACTGGGGAGCTGAGTCTCAAACACCTGATGACCTCACTGGATGGCAAGACATTGAGCAACAACATGTGGTCTGGGCCCCTAGGGAAGATGTTAGACACTGCCACTGAGCTGGAAATCAACCCAAACTTCACGAGGATCACTGTTGATCCTCCTCTACCCCATCTCAGTCTGGAGGTAGTCAAGGACCTCAGCACAGACCAATCATATGGCTACAGAATCATCACTGCCATCAGATCGGGAGAGGTACCTCAGAGTCTAGCTCTCCTGGAGATTGGGCCAGTCTGTCACAGTAGGTGGCTCACCACGGTTCTAAGGTTCTGCAGATTGTGGATTTCAAAACGTGGGCTGAAGGGTAGGAACCTGAAGAATCTGAGGATAATTGTGGAATTCGTAGTGGGAGTCTACATGCCAAACTGGTTCAACATCAAGTTAAATCACAGCTGGGTGGAGGGTCCCAGGCATGTACTGTACCAGCTGGAGCTGCTCAGAAGTCAGAAGAAGGAGGTGATAGGAATAGTGATGCCTACAGTGAAGAGATCAGCCTGGTATGCACACTCTGAGGCTGTGCTCCAGGCCATGCTGTGCAGTGAGGTGGAGGAGGAGAGGAGGGAGGCAGTGAAGAGGATACTGGAAATCAGAGGTGAAGGAGATGAGGACACACATGTAGGAGACTGCAGTGTCAAACCCAGGAAGACTCCTGACATCAACCCAGATGCCACAAACTCTCGGAGCTTATTGACTGGAACTCTGGCGTGACTGAGCCTCCTCTGACCTGCTCCCTCACCACTGTTGCAATCAAGGAGTTTCTGGATAGACCAGTGGAAGTTCCTGCATGGCCCTCACACACACAGTCAGTAGAGAGGTGTGTGTAAGGATGACAACTGAAGCAGCACAACATGTTTACTCACAAGAGAGGAGGGAGGCGTACATCAGTGGCCAGGTGGCTAGTAGGGAGCTCATGTCCAAGAACAAGAGCAAGGCAGACATGGCATCCTTGGCAAAGTTCAAGAAACGTATCTATATTTCTAAGTTTTAATATTGAAATACAATCAAAATGTCTTTAATTGTATGTATGTAAAATGTAGTTATATAATTTATGGCATCCTTGGCAAAGTTCAAGAAACCTATCTATATTTCTACGTTTTAATATTGAAATATAATCAAAATGTCTTTACAGTAATTATATGTAATGTATGTAAAATGTAGTTATATACAATAAAAAAAATACTTGCAAAAATTGCTGATATTCGTAAACTTCAACTTCAAATATAAGTAGCTAGGAGTGGTCAAATCTGGATTTTAAAGCCATATTTCGATTTAGCACATAAAAATGCATCATTTGGTCACTAGTAGTCTTTGAAATTCTAAAGATTTCACTTTGCTCCCTAAAATTGACACACCCTAGTGCCACGTAGACTTAGTTAAGAGTTTATCTTTGACCTATTTAAATGATGGGATTAACCCCTCTATTAAGACCACCGGGTGATAGGTTACTGCATATTTTCATTATTGGACCCAATTGTCCCGTGATCATATTAATAAGAGTATTCTCGTGTATGTGTATGGGAGAGAGAGAGAGGGGTAGGGGATATGTGCTCCTTGAAATAAATGAAGCGAAGGATCTGTGTGAATGTAGAACCGCAAACGAGGATCAAATTACGCCTTTTCAAGTCCTGTTTCCGCAAAAATTAATTGAGAACGAGAACTGAAGTAAAATGAGAAACCTCTCTCTCTCTCTCTCTCTCTCTCTCTCTCTCTCTCTCTCTCTCTCTCTCGTGTTCTTATTTTGTTCTTTTTCCGTGTTCTTAATCTTTATTTTTTATTTATATTATTTGTTCGCGTTCTTAAACTAAATTATTGTGTTATTAAAATCGATACTCACGTTTTTTAAAACACGTTCATTTTGTATTTACTTCCGTTCTTAACCCTAGAATGCATAACCCGGGCCTCTGAGGCCCGCCGGGTGTTATATTTATCCGGGTTATGCATTCTAGGGTTAAATTTCTTTTTTTATTTTTCCTCGTTCTTAATGGTTTTTTTTCAGGGTTTTCACCTTATAATTTTTTTTACATAATTATTTTTGCAGTTTTTCTTTTAGTTTATCTCTTATTTATTTCTCTTCTGTTTATCGAATTTTGTTCTTTATGTGTTGGTATTCTTAAAGTTACCCTTATGACTCATCTATGCCGTGAAGGACACAATGAAAATTGAGCATCTCTGAACAGGAGTTAATAAAAATAAATTACGAACGATTGTATGCGGTGGAGTTTTAAGGGTTTTACCTCAGTGTCATTCCCTTCCATCACCCCCCCCCCCGTGGTCAGTAATAAACATGGACACAAGTGAGGTAGGTTATATATATATATATATATATATATATATATATATGCACACAATTACTTCCCACTCAGTTTTACCTGACGGTGAATTCCTTTTGGTCTTCTGTAGGAACATAGGTTGTTCCTTGTCTGACTTCGGGATTTAAAATCACTTTCCTTGAATTTACAATTTGGGAAAAAAGTTCGTCTACAATCGTTTCTAAAACGCATAAAAAATTACTAATTGGTCATCTGGATTTAACCTCAAATGACCTTGACTTGACCCATGGAGTTGCAAAATTATATCCTACTGTTATCATGTGCCTATAGAACTACTCGCCCAAAACCATAAAAACGACAGTAAGATCACCAAAATATCTCCACGACTGCCCGGGATATGGGATATTCCTTATTTCGGGGGGCGTTTGACCTCCATTGACCTTGAGTATTGACGAATGTGGATCAAAACGACTCCCAAAGTATCTGCAACCCCTCCAGATCGACTCATCATCCTAAAAAACCCTAGAAATGGCACCAAGATCATCAAAATCCATCAAGTATTGACCAGGATACGGGATTTTTCAGTTTCTCGGCCATATTGAAAAAGCCAAGCTGGTGTCATTTCCGCATAAGCGAGGTATCGTCTCTTTAAAATCAATATATCTCAAAAAATAATTAACAAAACCTAATTTAACCTAATCTAATCCGACGTCAGTGCCATCGAACCGAGAAGGACGCAATAAATGTTTTCGGACGCAATTGAGGGCTCGAAGGTGGTTTCTGTTAAGTCATTAAATAGTGAGGTATTCGTTAATATAATATAACTTAACCTAACCAAACCTTAACTAACTTAACCTAGTGTTAACCTAACCTAATCAGGACAAACGTATTCTTTTCCGACAATAAAAATGTTTCTTGATTTTTATATACATTTTTTTTTGTGTTTGGAGGTACCAAAAATGTTAAATAAAAACAAATACCCCACTACATCCGTGAATTTGTTTTATCACGTGCTTGACCTCACTTCTGTCCAGTTGCCGTGCGTATCTACACCCACACCCACCAACATGCACATTGCAATAAATCGAATATAATATCTAGAGAACCACCATAACAACCACTGTAACATATACGGGGCTCCAATAAACCTTAGC
>JAJOZX010004682.1:137500-182500 GCA_023014485.1 Bathynomus jamesi | reverse complement strand
CAAGATTCCCGAATTGTGGGTTTGGTGTTATCTGTTTGTTTTGCATTTTTGTTTACCTTTTATCCTCGTAGCTCCTTATTGTTATCATATCTTATGAGTTGGAATTTTTCTTCATTGAATTTCATAGTGTTGTCTTCCGCCCAAATGAGTGGCGTTTCAATGTCATTTTGTAGTTTTTCTGTATCACCTTCTTTTGATATTTCCTTGCATATCTTTCTGTCGTCCGCAAAACACGATACGACACTATCTTTAAAATTTGAATATATATATAATATATATATATATATATATATATATATATATATATATACACACACACACACACACACATATATATATATATACACAGGGGTTGGACAGAATAATGGAAACAATCGCATTTTCGGTGCTGTATTTTCTGATATCATTAATGGCGTTATGTACTTTATTAAATTAATATGTAACGGCATATAATATTGAGAACATCTTCTATTTTAATATGTTCATATTGGTTTTTCATGTTCTTTTAAGATAAATAAAAATAAAGCTCTTGGAAAAGATGTTACTGCCCGTGAAAGGAGTATGATAAAAGGAGCCCGTTTGGTTGGTGTTTCAGTAATAAAAGTCACATAATTGCTCCTGGTATCTCGAGGAACAGTCCTCAAGGTTATGAATACACGCAAAAATAATAAAAAAAGAACATCAAATAAGGAATATAGTGAGCGTAAAGCAACACTGACAGAATGCGACGGAAGAACCTTATATGATACTTAAGAGCTATGAAGAATTAATCAAAGACTGTTGCATCAAAACTTTTTTGTTCAAAATTTAACAATAGTCCGCAAAGACGAGTGTCAGTCATAACTACTGTATGTTATGGGAACTGTAGTAAAGCCTATTTTTCCAAGCGCCATATTTTTATTTATTTTAAAAGAACATGAAAAACCAATATGAACATATTAAAATAGAAGATGTTCTCAATATTATATGCAGTTACATATTAATTTAATAAAGTACATAATGCCATTAAGGATACCAGAAAATATCTCCTCGAAAATACAAGTATTTCCATTATTCTGTCCAACCCTGTATATATATATATATATATATATATATATATATATATAAAAATATGGTATGAATTTCACAATTAAATATGTGAAATGAATAATGCGCACCCAGAAGAAAAAATTAAAAGCTATTCCAGGGCTTTTCCTTTTTCCTTATAGGTGTGCTATATATATATATATATATATATATATAATTTCACACTAGCATTCATGTATCCTTAAGCTTGCCCTACACACACCGAACCAAACATCGCAAGAAAACATTCAAAACTTCCATGAATACCTTCGCACCTGTTCTTGACGTAAGAAACCACTTCAATACACGATGGGTTTTTTTCCCCCTTTTTTTCGTTATGGAATTTATTGTAAAAACACTTCCAATTATTAATTATTAATAAAATTAAATCGTAAAAAACAAAAATGTTTCCGAATTTTATAAAATGTTAAATTTTTTGACAGACAAAATTATTTCTATTTTTTTTCAACATTTCTATAAATAAATAAATAGTTATCGTATCTGACGATAAAAGAGTGTTTAATAACTTTTACAATTTTAAGTTGTAACAATATCATTCTTTAGCTTATATGTAACCTCATTTATGTATTTATTTGCTTGGATTCTTAACTGCGTAGTAAGTAAATAATGTTACACACACACACACACACACACACATACACACACACATTATTTACTTTATTTCTGCTGAACTTTGGTTGGATTTAAGACTAACAAAGTACTTCTCTTCAAAATTTATACTCGTACTTTTCGCTTTTGTTAAAGTTGGCCTAAATTGAAACTAAATTTGGGTCTTTTCCGTTTGGGGGCTAGCAGCGAATTTTAATGAAAATCGGTATACTAATGTAGTTTTGGTCACTGATTTAAAAAATAACTCTTTTTTTTTGAGAAATGAAAAACAAACATGTTAGAGCACTTTAAATAATTAATATGTGTTTTAACTAGCTTAAACTAGTGACGGAGGATTATGTTAAATTTAGCCAGTCACAAACTGCTACTGTTTATGAAAAAGTGCTCTAAGCGTGGGAAAGTGCGTTCCTTTGATAAAAATACCCACTTCTTTCGTTGCCAAAAGCGTCGGTCAAACGGTAAAAAGTGCAACTTTACGAAAAATACGTTTTTTGAAGAATCCCGGCAGATCTGTAAAAGTAGCCGAAAAAAATCAAGAATTAATGCCCAGTTAAGTCAATTGAATGCCCGGTTAGGTCAGTTGAATGCCCGGTTAGGTCAATTGAATGCCCGGTTAGGGCAACTGTACGCCTTTGACGATTGGTTAGGTTAAGTCATGATATTTTCGTTAAAAACACATTAATTATTTAAAGTGCTCTAACACGTTTGTTTTTAATTTCTCCAAAAAAGGTTATTTTTGAAATCAGTGACCAAAACTACATTAGTATCCCTAAATTTCGTTTAGATTAAACGTACGGTAAAATTATATTTATTTTTAATTCATAATTTTCAAATTTCCTATCATGAAGTCAAACCCGATTCCAAGTAAATAAAATTTCCTATGGGTTTAATCTAGGCTGACCATATTTCCTTGAGACAAAAACGGGACATTGGGATGGCAAAAAAGGGACGGGGGTTATGTAATATTCTGTATTCATGAAAAAGTAAGTACATAAACATCTTGAGCTTACAATTATTCTTCAGTGACAGAACCCATACAAAACGGTACGTATGGTCAGCCTAGTTTAATCTAAACTATTATAAAGTAACATTATTTATTTTGTTCAAATTTAACAAACTTCACCTCATCATTTGGATTTGGAAAACTATTTTTTTTTAGTCTAAAACCCAAAACAAATTCTTTGTCTAAATTAAATAATTTTTTTATTTAGGGTATAAACATATTATCTAATAAAATAATAATAATAATAATAACCCATACCCATTCTCCTCGGGGTGGAGCATGATACTTGAACTCGAGATTGATTGAATATATTAAAATCAATTACGTAGACACGAAGATACGTATATAGGGCTCACCACCTGGAAGAAGGTATCAAACCCCAACCTTTGCAGGGATCCAGGGATATTAATTGTTTTATTGGGATTGGGATATTGGGGCGTCATGCAGTCTCTATCGACGATTTAAAATCTTCTAAATATGGAAATTGCCATATATATGTATATATATATATAAACGGACGAAGAGAGAGTACCACTGGGAGAAAGTGTAAACACAATTGTTGCTGGACAAAGAGACACGAATATCATCATGGCGATGTGTGAATGCTGAGTTCAGCTCCAGTTCCTCTCGGCCATTATACAGTAGGTGATGAAACTTCCGCGGTGATTCTGGACAATGATTTCTGTCACAATGATGCCCGGCTTCAGAATGCCCATCAAAGGATAAACCATTTTCCTCACCATTCCCCATTCATAAACCCTGTAGAAATTGTCTACAGTGTATTGAAGGCAATGCTGGAGATGAGGCTTTGTGACCTTCAAGAGGTCATTACGGACAGAGGCCGGAAGGGCACTTAGTCAGTAAAGAGGGAAAACCACCTTCATCGGGAAATCTCAGACGCCATTTCTCACTAATGAAAATGAGTTTGTTTGTTTTTTGAAATTTTATTATTGTCACCAAAAGGAATAATATTTGAAGAAACACGATATTCCCAGTTGGTAATTTTTTGTTGTTTGGAAATGGCCTGATAGAGAAGATATTTGGAAATGACTGGAGTGTATATGTATATATATATGATGGACTGTTGACTGTAGGCACTACAATTAATGTAATTAGAAAATTAATCCTGCTTTGATTTTTCTATCAAAACAAACAAATTTCATTGAATAAAGGATATTAATAAACTTCGTGGTTTTTAGTTTAATTAAAAAAAACAAATGATAAATGTTACAGTTGTTTCATTAATTTGTGCTGCAGAAAAAGTGCATGAATTGCTGAGAATGACATTGATTACTAAAGCACAAATGCGAGATGGTAGATTGCATGAGTAATGAAAAGTAAGACCGCGCGATTGAAATTCATTTTGAGTTAAGTTCAAGGAGTGAATATGGCCAACGAAGGCCTGTTAAATGAACGTGGCATCTGGGACGCGTGCCAGCAAGAACTGAGGAAGCTAGTTAGCTTCATTTGGAGATATTAGAGTCGAAACGAAGTAATGCGATGCGTAACGTTATCTTCAAAGATGTTCATGAAGGGGGCAGCTCTCGAATCGTTGTCGGGTCGAAAACAATAGAACCTCGTTTAAAGCAACCTCCGAGAAGAAGCTCGAGAGAAAACAAGATGCCAAGTCTTGGCTTTTTTATAACCACTCTACCGTGATTATGAATGCTCCAAATTTATACCAGCGTATTTGCTGTGCCTGAAATATCGCTTATCGATTAGCCCGAACAATTTTCCATAAGCGAAATGACAACATCTGATCGATTTTTTGACATTCTATCGACAAGTACATTGCGGGTTAAATTAGCATCTATAGGTTAGGTGAAGTTAGTATACGTTAGGTTAATATTTTAGTTTCGATGTTATGTCCTTGTCGATTCGATGGGTATAAGTCTGTCGTAATACCTTCGATTCTTGCAATGTATCCTGGGGTTTACTTTCAAAATTTAATGTCTTTTTAACTCCTTCTGAAATGAGCGTCCGGAACGCAGGAAAACTAGTTAAAAAAAGTAATGGTATAGCGTACCGCCCATATATATATATATATATATATATATATATTATATATATATATATGGTTGACAAAAGTAAATTGTCCTCAAGAACAAATGGCAGAGCTCATCAATGGAATACCAGAACGTGTGTCAGTTTTACATAATTTAAAGAGGAAACCAACACCATTCTAAATATACTGCTTTAATAAAACTGTTGTTTTTCATTGACTTATTATCAAATAAAAATTATGGAAAAACTGACGGTGTCTATTTACTTTTGTCAACCCTCTGTTTATATATATATATATATATATATATATATATATATATATATATATATATATAATATTAAACCGTCTTGCCTCACTCATGATTTGGTGTATTGACCGTCTAGAAGTTCTAAAAAATAATATTTTCTTTTTAGGACCCTCCACCCGCCGCATTTTTGCCGAAAACAAAATGGCGGAAAGTCATATTTTGAAAGACCCCTAGTATAATATCTATCGCTTTTTGAGAGAAGATATCGCGTTATATTGTGCGTTATTTGGTTATAACTATGATAACGAGTAAATATATTCACACAACACAAGCGATACTTACTAATCACCAACTACTTAAGAACACACGGACGCTTATCTAAACATTAGTCTCACTCGAGGTCAATGACATCTTGCATATGGCTGACAAGGGATGGGGCTACAAAGACTATTGAGTAAAATATGTTTACATTTTAGTTTTAGAGCTTATATATAATTTGTTTTAACTAATTCCGTGTTTTGTATTTTTTCAGATTTTCATAGTGTAATATTTCTGTAGAAATTTAACTTCAGATCTAAATATGACAAAATCCCTACTAACTAGACAGTCGGTGAAGCAACATTTTCTGTTCGGAATTCCAAGTGAATTGTCACATAATGTCTTACCCTCTACTATGCAGGTTGGGAGATATGTTCTTCTACTGAAGGAAGGCTCATCTGCAAAATTGACAAATGATATTCTCGAAACTATAGCAGACGCATTAGTCGAAGTGTGGAAACGTTCATCAATACCCTCAATGAGTAAAAAAATCCATAATTACCAAGCTGAAACGCTTTACCGACAAGGTTACGCAACTCAATTGATCCAAAAGCAGTGCGAAGTTTATTGAATTGTTCAAAAAATCATTGGTAGAACTCTGATATTTGTGCCTGTAAATGCAACTTCGTTTCGCACCAAGATTTTGGCTGCCGAAAAAGCGGATGTAAAGAAAAACATATTATTTGTGTATTTGTGTTATCCAAAAGAATCAAGAATACTCAAAGAAGAACTGGAATTCCTTGAGGATCAGAGGACTATGCGAAATATGGTGATTGAAGGTGTGGATGTTACCCTTTCAAGATCTATAGCAAAAAGAAATGCAAGAAAGTTGAAGGAGCAACAAGAAAGTAAACGAAGAAAAATAATCATGCATGAAGAATTCGAAAAGGTAGTCATTGATGATGTGTTTTCACCTGATACTAATACTAATCTCTCTAGTACCGAAGAAAGTTCAACAACTGAGTCTGAATATGAATGCTCCAACATTCAAATGAGAGCCCCTTTACCCAATCTCGCCATGGAAGCCGACAGATTTGGTGTTTCAGATAGGGTTGCATCGGCCATCGCTTCAGCTACTTTGGTGGATTTGGGTATCATTACCGAAAAAGACATTGACTTTTTTATTGATCGAAGTAAGGTGAGAAGAGAGAGAGAGAGACAGAAATTGAGAAAAACATTACAAGTTGAAGCTGCACAAAGTTATGGTGATGTTAAAGCGTTATAGTTTGATTGGAGAAAAGACGGACGTTGGTAAAGACAAATAAAGATGGTAAATGGTACCAGGATATAATTGTTGAAAAACATTATGTACTATTGAGTGAGCCTGGTGGAGAATACCTTAACCATTTGAGCCCTAAATCTGGAAAAGTAAGTGATGTAGCTGAATCGTTGTTCGCTTACTTGAAGTGACACTAGACCAGAATCTCCAGGTGATAGGGTGCGACAGTACGAATGTCAACACTGGGTTTAAAAGTGGCATAATCCATTTCATTGAGCAGAAGCTAAACCGACCATTGCAATGGAGCATTTGTACGTTACATACAAATGAACTTCCCTTAAGGCATCTGTTTGAGCGATACGACGGGAAAACAACTGGGCCAAGATCATTCAGTGGATCTATTGGTAATGCTCTTAAGACTTGCCATGAGATGCCTGTGGTAAAGTTCTCCCCAATTACGGATGGGGCCGATAGCATCCCAGTTCTCACAGATGAGCTCATAGAAGATTTAAGTAATGATCAATAATACATGTTCAGAATAATTGGGGCCATAAGAGAAGGATATGTTGATGGAAGCCTAGAGAAACTCAAGCCTGGTCCCCTTAACAACTCTAGATGGTTAACTCTAGCTAACAGACTATGTCGTTTTATATCTCCCAAAAGAATCCCTCCAGAGAGTTACGTAGCCTTGTTCTGTTCATAGTAACAAACTATGGTCCTAACTGGTTCAATATAAAATTTAAACCGTATCTTCCCGATGGACCCAAACATATCTTTGATGCGATAAAAAGGTTCAACCTGTTACCTCAAGATATACAAAAAGTTGTCCAACCTTATATATCACGGAGTGCCTATTTTGCTCACTCGGAAAATATTCTTCTATCAGCAAAGTTGAGCAATACCCGATTCACACACAGAACGTCGAAAGAGCCGTGAAGTTGGTTACAGATGCATCAGCATCAGTAATATCACAGGAATCAAGAGGCGGATTTATTAGGTCAAGAATAAAAAGTCGCTCTCTGCTTCCCTCAGTTGAAACCAAAAAGAATCTGATGCCTCTCCTGAAAAAATAATAATATTTGAGATGAGCGGGTTTTATATCGCATTCAAATGTAATTGATTTACGGCATCCAATCAAGTGAAACTAGATACAATTTTATTTCAATACAATGTATGCACAATGATGTTTTTTTAAGTATAGTTTTGCATTATAAAGCGTTTTTCTTCAATTATTTTTTTGATAGAACACTTAGTTTTTATGTTATGAACATATTTTTATTTATGGACAACCGGCTGATGGCCATTTTGCTTTTATGTAAAAATGCGAGAGATGGTTTGAGTTACAAACATTAAATGACTGAATGCATCATTTTTATGTTCGAATACACCAAAAAACAAGTGAGGCAAATAAATTTGAAATAAAAAGTTGTGTTTCACTCTGCCCTAATATATGATATATATACAGGACCGGCGAGAGCTGCCACAGTGCCACGGGCCCCGGGAAGGATTGGTATATGGGCCCCCCTGTTTACTCAGTATTTTATTATGAATGTTTTTTGTGTCGATAACGAGCAAACTGATTATATGTCCAAGTCACTAGTCAAAACGTACAGTATGATAATCTCTATAGAATATCTGTTCATTAATTATATTTCCTCTCTCTTATTTAATCAATTGCTTTATTAATGCTTTTAGATTTTATCCCCCACTCTTTCCGGGCCCCGGGGATTTAACCCGGCTTCCCCGTCCTCTCGGCGGCCCTGTATATATATATATATATATATATATATATATATATATATATATGTGTGTGTGTGTGTGTGTGACCCAAAAGTCTGTTGCCCCGGTGCATTCTAAACTTTTTTGGGGGCAACAGACTTTTGGGCCACCCTGTAAGGGGACTGTATATATAATATTTTACAGTTAGTGTGTGAAACCAGTCATTTCACGTAATGCCTAAAATTTCGGGCATTTCGCGTAATTTGATTAAGCGATTCACGACTTCGTGAAGGTTAGGTTAGGTTAGTAATGAGTATTACCTATGTTAAAGGGTCATAGATATTACGCGAAATGCCTGAAATTTTTAGGCATTACGTGAAATGACTGGTTTCACACATTGACTGTAACATATACACGTGTGTTTGTGTGTCTGTAATCGTAACTGACTAAATATTTACATCCGACACAAACAAATCTGTTTTTATAAGTGTATGTTGTTGTTTATATAATTTCTAGTTTGTTTGTGTAAGGAAAATTGAATGAAAAGCCAAATGGAATCTAAATGTTTGGGTGGTAAAGCAATAAAAAAAGCGTGTACGGTAATTTATGTCGTACATGTATATAGACGGTATAAGCATAGGTTGATGTATTTATGTATATTATTATTATTATTTCTCTTAAGTGAAGTTTAATTACGGAAACGAGAAGAAATGTTTAAAAAAAAAAAAAAAAAAAAAATATGCCCTGAGTGAGGCTCGAACTCACGACCTTTAGATTATGAGACTAACGCGCTGCCTACTGCGCCATCAAGGCACGTTAGGTGTATTGTTGCTTAGTGCACTTACATATATACCTCTCTCTCTCTCTCTCTCTCTCTCTCTCTCTCTCTCTCTCTCTCTCTCTCTCTCTCTCTCTCTCTCAGTTTAATAGATAGAGAGAATGTACAGCGTGATCTTAATAATTTAGTAGAGTGGTCTAATAAATGGCAGATGAAATTTAACGCAGATAAATGTAAAGTCATATATACAGGTTATCATAACAGTAAATTTAACTATACTATGGGAAATAGTGTATTAAATGAAGCCTTTGAAGAAAAAGATTTAAGTGTCATTGCTTACGAAAGATTTAAAGTTCTCAAAACAATATTCACTCGCGAGCGGTAAGGCTCATAGAATACTGGGCTTTATTTCTCATAATTTTGAATATAAATCTAAAGATTTGTTTTGCCATTATATAAGTTGCTTGTTAGGCCTCATTTGCAATATGCTGTATAGTTTTGGTTGCCCTATAATGCCTATATGAAGGAGGATATAGAAATGGTTTGCGTTAAAGGTCGGGGAAATTAGGTATATGATTTTTAGTTAGTAAAGTGGGTGGCCGATTTTCTTTGTTTTAAATGTAGTAGGTGGTGCTGATCGGGTCTGGTTATAGCGCTGCAAGTTCTCAAATGATACCCCATTGGTACAGACGAGAAACTTGATGGGAATTCTCGGGAGTTAAAACCTCTGAATAACTAAATAAATTATTTTGTGAATCCACTCCTCTCTCCCTTTTTTCTATCTTTTGCTCCTTTTTTTTTTCTCATTATTAAAAGGGTGCTGCTTGAGGGAGGGCTAGTTAAGATAGAGTAGAAGTAGTATTGTTCCTTTGTAATGAATGTAGTAGGAGGCGCTGGTCAGGTCTGGTATCAGAGCACTGGGAGTTCCCAGATGATACTCCTTTGGTAAAGAAAGGAAGCTTGATGGGATCTCTCGGGAGTCAAAACCTCGGAATGGATGTTTTTAATTTTAGGGACGCTACATGGGTTTACAGTGTAGGAATGTTAGTACTTTTTATGTAAATCGCGGAATATCTAACTTAGCTAGCTAGAGAAAAAGTTTTATAATTTTATATAGAAGTAGTGATGTTCCCTTTTACGATAAATGTAGTCAGAGGTGCTGGCCGGGTCTGGTTTTAGAACACTGGGAGTTCTCAGATGGATGATGGAAAGCTTGATGAGATCTCTTGGGAGTCAGAACCTCTGAATAGTCATACTCATCTCCAGGGAAGCTACTTAGTTATAGTGGAACTTTAGTTTTAAATATTGTAAATAAAAATTTCGCAATAAAATTTTTTTTTATTTCTCAAGATAAATAAAATTATGCATATTATGCATTATTATTCCCCATTATACATAGGGAATTCTTAAATTGTAGGTCTGGCCAGTTGGAGCTACCCTCTGGACCAGTGTTCCTTTATATTTGTTTAAGAATTTCCTCCTACGCTTAATCCTCCCACACTTTAAGAGATTCCTCAGGTTGTTTTGCGCCCACATAGCGTAATCAACCATCGTGCAACTCATTTTTGATCACTTGCCTCATAAACACCTTTAAGTGGGGGACTTTCATTCGCCGTAGCAACAACGGGTGATCGCCCACGAAACACTTTCATTCTCCATAAAAGACAAATACACTGGGATAGATACATGGACCCTCTACTGATATTCCTCGCCGGAGAGAGATTTTCTCTGGTCTCATGGTGGCGCAACACTGCGTAGTATGAACAACTTAGTATATTACTTATTTACACCTTTCACGGCGGGAGACCCAAGTTGAATACTCGCGACATTCAAAGAGTTGACAAACACACATGGCAGACATCCAATTACAGAAAACACGCTCAGACACTCGCCTATCTTGTTAATAGACTAGATAAATGTTTTATAGAAGTGCATAGTATTATCTGGGTAATCGGACGCAATGTATGATAAATCTTCGGTGCGGTGGCTTCGGCAGGCTACGGAGAAATCATAGAACGACGAAATGTTGATATCTTGTACAGTACATAATAAATAAATAAAAAAAATCCTTTTAAAAAATGCATGGCGTAGATTAGATCAGGAGTTTAGTATTCATGCCATTCTTTATTTTCCACTGTCTTCTAATGCGTAACTGAGTACACGAGATAAGTGTACGCATGGTGTGAATGAACTCTGAAGCTATTCTTTTCATTATATTTTTTTCCTACTTTCCTATGAATCTTCTTTCACCACTATTTTCTGTCAACAGTGTCTGGCGAAGGAGGGAGAGAGCCTTGTCTGTTCTATATTTTACTCGTACTAGTACTACTATTTATGTGAAAGCCTTACACGTCTATAAGTGTAAGAATTGTATAAGTTTTCAGTGTTCTATTTTTCAACGTTATTGCTAACTTTTCTACTTTCCTCTTAAGCTAACTTGGAGTGGATTTCAGGGTCTTCTCTCTCTCTCTCTCTCTCTCTCTCTCTCTCTCTCTCTCTCTCTCTCTCTAATCATTATCACTGTCCTTATTATTTTTGTCATATTCATATTTTGGTGAATCCATCTTGAAATCGTTAATCTTCCCTTGAATCGTAACCGTGCTAAAAAAAAAAAAGCGTTATCGTCTTCGTCGTCGCGCGCCTTACACGATGACGGGAGGGTCGTTTATATATAATAACGCGCACAGTATAATGATTAACGAGTGGAACGTCATCGACGATCAATAACGACGATTATATGAAGACGTTAAAAAAATTAATAGACCGTTAAAAAGCGATTTTTGTGCAAATTTGTGTAATTCGCTTTTCCGATTAATTTAACGTCCACGAGTCATCGATTACCATTAAGGAGGTTTCACTATTTTATTTCCAATGAAATGAAGAAGATCAAGAAGAAGATCAAGAAGACTACGATGATGATGATGATGATGACGAACAAGGTGAAGATGATGACGATGATAACGAAGGTGACGACGACGACAACGACGACGAAGGAGAAGAATAAAGATGACAAAGAATACGAAGACGACGAGGAATGCGAAGAATAGGAAGTTGAAGAAGAGGAAGGAAGAGACGAATGATTCCTTTCTTTTTTTTTTCCTCTTCGTCGTCGTTGAGGTCTTAAAAGTCATTTTATTGGGTGAGGTTAAGTGGTTAATTCAACCGCCATCACTCGGGTAATGGACTGAAAGCGGAAAAGGAACGGGAGAGAGAGAGAGAGAGAGAGAGAGAGAGAGAGAGAGAGAGAGAGAGAGAGAGAGAGTTCCCACCACCTCCTTAACCTCTTCGAGGAGCCCCTCTTTGATTAACTGGAGAAGGGCAGCGAATGAGACTCCTAATGACTGTAATTATTTTAATGAAAACGCTTTCCAATGCCCGTGTCTCTCGAGGGCATTTTAATACCCCGTCAGACCGAGGCATTCAAAAAAAAAATCTACAATTTGGTGGTCAATTTGAAAACATTAATCTTATGCAAAGGTATAAAAAGGCCTAAAATCCACCTTTGGCTATATTTTTAACCTAAAATATTTAACAATAAAAGTTAATATTTACTGCTGTGACTGTCTCTCTCGCTCTCTTTCTAGAGAGCGAGCGAGCGAGCTAGAGAGCTAGAGTTGCCTCATTCTGTAAAGTTAACCCTAAAGAGTTTTTTGCCCAAGTTAACAGCAGAAAACCAATTAAAAATTCCGTAGGTCCCCTAAAAGATAGAAATGGTATACTGAAATTTAGTGGTATAGATACAGTATACTGTATAGCTTATACGCTAAACGAATTCTTCGTTACAGTTTTCATGGCAGAAGACTTAACTGAAGTACCAAATCCCCAGATTACGTATAAGGTGACCATTCCCGAGAGACCATAATTTTTATGAGAGATGAGGTGCAGCAATTAATTGACAAGATGAATAGAACAAATCACCCGGTCCCGACTTATTTCTTACAAGGGTATTAAAAGAGGTTAGACGCAATATTGTTGATGATTTAGTAACTATATTCAATCATTCGAAATGGGGAAAGTTCCAACCGACTGGAAATTAGCGAATATAACACTAGTCTTTAAAAAATGGTGATGGGGGAAATCCTTGTAATTACCGCTCCGTCAGTTTAACATCAACTGTCGGCAAGCTGTTGGAATCCGTTATCACAGAACGTATCGTGTATCACCTTGAATTAAACAATTTATTTTTTATTTTCAACATGGATTCAGGCGGCATAGAGCTTGTCTAACAAACCTGTTAGAATTTTTCCATAATATGTATACTTTATACGACTCAACTAGAACAATAGATATAGTGTATCTCGACTTTGACAGTCCCTCACGCGAGATTGATGACTAAAGTTAAAGGACTAGGAATTATCGGCCTTGTTTCCAGCTGGATTGAAGATTGGATAAGAGATAGAAAGCAGTGAGTGGTAATAAATGGAGTGGATCCCCTTCGCCAGTGGGGTTCGACAGGGTTCCGTTCCGGTCCTTTACGTTTTATCGTCAATATTAACGATATAGACGTTGGGCTCTTAAGTATAATTTCCAAATTTGCAGACGCTACCAAATTAGGAAATAATGTAAGTTGTGAGGAGGGCGTAAGAACGCTTCAAAATGATCTTGATAAATTGGTCTGCTACTTGGCAGATGCCACTCAACTTGGACAAATATAAGGTAACCTTTCAACCTTTCAGATATTCCGTGGAATGATTCCTCATTTCGCGGAGGTCAAGCTTGTTGCACATAGGTTACAAGAACCCGAAGACCGATTACTTTTTCTTGGAGAACTTGACTGAGACTGATCTAGAGAAAGACTTAGTTTATATTAGTAATGATCTCAAACCGTCAAAGTACTGTGCAGAAGTCGAAAATAGGACCTTAAAAATACTAGGTTATATTAAAAGACAGTTCCAGTTTAGAAACAAGGAGATTGTAATGTCTCTTTACAATTCACTAGTTAGAACTCAACTCGAGTATTGTGTACAGTTTTGATCTCCGTCCCTTAGGAAAGATATAGAAAGTTTGGAAAGGGTACAAGCAAGGGCCACAAAATTTATCTCTTCAATGAGACTCCAAAACTACCTTAGAGACCAGGAGGTTGGGTGGTCAGCTTATTCAAATTTTCAAGATGCTCAATGGAATCAACAGGGTAGATACAGGAAATTATTTTCATTTAATACCAATCCGACAAGATATAATAGTTTTAAATTGGAACTTAAAACATTTAGTATGATACCTTCATCTGGGGTAATTTCTTCCCTATAAAATAGTTAATATCTGGAACTAACTTCCCTCAGAGGTTGTTTCAAGCCAAAGTGTAAATAGGCTTGACGAAGTTCTGAATACTCTCAGGGATTAAGACTGTTCTCACATAAATATACTGTAATTTAAGAAAATAATATTACAACGTAACCCTAAGTGAGTTTGGTTAAACACTTCATCCTACACTTAATTCCTCCCCACTTTAGAGAGAGGTCTCTGGTTGACTGTGCCTCACAGAGCATGAGCAACCATCGCGCAACTAATTTTTTTTATTACTAGGAAGGGTACAAGCAAGGGCCACAAAATTTATCTCTTCAATGAGACTCCAAAACTACCTTAGAGACCAGGAGGTTGGGTGGTCAGCTTATTCAAATTTTCAAGATGCTCAATGGAATCAACAGGGTAGATACAGGAAATTATTTTCATTTAATACCATCCGACAAGATATAATAGTTTTAAATTGGAACTTAAAACATTTAGTATGATACCTTCATCTGGGGTAATTTCTTCCCTATAAAATAGTTAATATCTGGAACTAACTTCCCTCAGAGGTTGTTTCAAGCCAAGTGTAAATAGCTTGACGAAGTTCTGAATACTCTCAGGGATTAAGACTGTTCTCACATAAATATACTGTAATTTAAGAAAATAATATTACAACGTAACCCTAAGTGAGTTTGGTTAAACACTTCATCCTACACTTAATTCCTCCCCACTTTAGAGAGAGGTCTCTGGTTGACTGTGCCTCACAGAGCATGAGCAACCATCGCGCAACTAATTTTTTTTTATTACTAGCCTCATAAACACCTCTACTGTAAATGGGAGACTCTTGAATTCGCCGTAGCAACAACGGGTGGGTACCCACGAAACACTTTCATTCCCATGAGGAACAAGTGCACAGAGATAGATACAGGGACCTCCCACTGACATTCCTCGCCGGAAAGAGATCTTCTCTACTCTCGTGGTGGCACAACATCGCGAAGTATGAACGACTTAACGTATCACCTGCTGCATAAACACCTTTCATGGCGGAAAACCCAAGTTGAAACGGCGACATTCAAAAGAGTTGGCATGACAGACTTCCAATTACAGAAACACGCTCACACACCTGCCTGCCTTCTTAATGTCTAAGTTTAGAGTAGAAAAATATTTTGTAGAGACAATTTCATAATGGAAAGGAAAAAAGAATTTAAAAAATGTGTGACATAGATTAGGTGAGGTAGAGTTCCTTTTTTGCCATCACGATTTCTTTTTTTTCTCTTCTTTCTCTTGGGTGGCTGGATGCACGTGACGGGTGAGGGCATGGTGTGGAAAATCTGATTTCTGTCCTTAATTCCTGTTTCCACCCCTTGACAGTAGAAGCATTTCATCACTGCCGGCATGATAACTTTGCGCGTACATGTGTGTAGACATGAAGAGTTCAACTTTTACCCCTCTCTTAATCCTTCTGGAACTAGCCTGAAGTGGGTCATGGGGTATTGTTGGACCGATACTTCGGCAAATAAAGCTGTAAATATTTTGTATAAAATCAAAACCATATGTCCGAGGTTTTTGTGATGATACCAAGTGGTTGATGCGCGATCGGCAGAAGTATATTATTGGTTAGTTTATACTGTGGTGCTATCTTGTACGATTTCTATGTATGCATGGCGTAATTGTAGAGCTAGCTTATACGATGATAGCTTATCGTATATTCTCCTCTTTCCTATAAAATTTCCTCGTTTACTTTTCCGGGTCAAGGTACTTTTCAGCCTTTTTCTGTACCCTCCTCTGGCGGGAAAGGAACGGAGGGTGGCGGAGAGACCCTTATGTTTTTCTACTGCTGGAATAGTTGAAAAATGAACAGTTTAATAACATGAACCTCCCGGAGTGCACCGAAAAGTCTTTGAGGCTTCCTGTTTTCCTCGTAACTCCTTGTAACTCTGTCTGTCTCATGGGTCCCGAACCTGTGACGGTATTGGGCATTCATACATTCTGTACTGGTTAAGCCAGTACGATTTTACGGCGAAAACAGTAACGCAGGTTCGATCCCGGCTGAAATATCTTTTAGTACTTTGCTCATTTATATGATTTAACAGGAAAAATGTTGTGAATCATTATTATTATTACTGATGCCGAAGAAGGTGGTGGAGATAGGGCATGCAGAGCGGTTTGTATGTGGGTAGTGGTCGCAAAACCACTAAGGCCACACGCAGTCGGCATTACGCTCTGGTGCCGTCCAGTTATCAATAATAATAATAATAATTCTTCATGTCAACTGCGTGAGTAATAAATGTAAGTTGTATATGAACTGTAAACGTACATACACACACACACACATATATATATATTGTTATTGTTTACATAATGTATATTAAGCTAAGTTTTGACATAAAAATAGGCCCTTTTTCATAAGTTCTCATAATTTGGAAAATATACTGTGTATACAGTAAATACTAAAGAAATGGTTTTAAATTACCATATTTTTAAAAACTTTTTTCGAATGTTTAAATTTTTCTTTTTTTTTTCTTTTTGAGGTCGGAGGTAGTGAAGGAGAGGGCAAGGAGAGGGTATGACTTGAAAAAGAAAGTTATTGACATTTGGGTCGTAAAATTTTTTACTTTCAATTTGCATAAAAGTAACATTCAAATGAAGTATATATATATATATATATATATATAAGAGACACGACTCTCAACATTTATTGGCCAAACGTTTCGGTCCACTCAGGGGCCATCTTCGGTGACTAAATGAAAGCATCAAACTTAGAGGAAACAAAAACAATAATATAACTAAAGAAACAAAAGTTTAAAAAAATGTTAAGATAAATATACTGTACATAGTTATAAAACCTAATACAATAAGCAAAATAGTTTTATAAAAATAGCTTAAAAAAAAATTCTGGATTATAATACAATAAAAGTGAAATCCATTAAAAATAAAACACTAGAATAAACTAAATTTTAAAAGGACTAACCCGGATGGTAAGAGTTGCAAATGACAACTGGAGAGAAAGGAAAGGAGTAAGAACCTAAATTACTGCATTAGTTGTGTTGGAAAAGGTGTTGGTTGGTCGGTCCCCTGAGTGGACAGAAACGTTTGACCAATAAATGCTGAGAGTCGTGTCTCTTGTCTTTATATTCCTGTTGAGGATAAGATTCCCGAAGAACACTTATATTGTTGCAAATGACAACTGGAGAGAAAGGAAAGGAGTAAGAACCTAAATTACTGCATTAGTTGTGTTGGAAAAGGTGTTGGTTGGTCGGTCCCCTGAGTGGACAGAAACGTTTGACCAATAAATGCTGAGAGTCGTGTCTCTTGTCTTTATATTCCTGTTGAGGATAAGATTCCCGAAGAACACTTATATTGTTGCAATGACAACTGGAGAGAAAGGAAAGGAGTAAGAACCTAAATTACTGCATTAGTTGTGTTGGAAAAGGTGTTGGTTGGTCGGTCCCCTGAGTGGACAGAAACGTTTGACCAATAAATGCTGAGAGTCGTGTCTCTTGTCTTTATATTCCTGTTGAGGATAAGATTCCCGAAGAACACTTATATCGTAACTATATATACAGTGTGTATATTTTATGCAAGAAGGAGGGACCAAGGGCGAAGGCCCGCAAAAACGCCTGCCCCTGTAAAGGAAGAAGAGAGGGTTTTTAAGATGTCTGGACACTCTGAGTTTGAAAAATTGGAGGTTATAGCCATGGGGAAGGATGGCTTGAGGAAGATTGTTCCAAAGTTGACCGGTGGAGCGGATGAAAGAGTGAAAATACCAATTATCCCTCGCGTTAGAGAGTTGGACAGAGAAGGAATGAGAATGTGTGGAAAGTCTGGTACTGCGTGCTCTCCTTAAAGATGGATGCACGCAGTTCTGAAGAGCAGTTTTTGTTATAATAGTGACAGTAAAGAGAGAGTGAGGCAACATTGCGGCGGAGATGGGTTGAAGACAGTCGGTAAGAGACGGGGAATTGATAAGACGAAAAGCCTTTGATTCCACCCAGTCAAGTAAAGCTGCGTGGGTTGAGCCACCCCACACATAAGAAGCGTACTCCATACAGGGGCGGACAAGACCCCTGTCCAGAGACAGCAACTGAGTGGAGGTGAAGAAATTGCGGAGCCGGTACGGCACACCTAACCTCTTAGAAGCTGTTTTAGAAAGAGCGTTTATGTGATCTTTCCAGGGAGGGTCACGAGAAAAGGAAACACCAAGAATGTTAAGAGACGAAGAAGGATTGAGTTGTGTATCGTTGAAGGTAAGGGGATAGTCGTGTGGAAGATTGTGACGCGTAGACAAATGAAAGAACCGAGTTTCTGAGGAGTTGAAAGCAACAAGGTTTTCTCTGCAACCAATCAGAGGTAGTAGAAAAGTCAGAGGTCAGATGCACCATGGCCGTCCTACACGGAACACGGAGTGACTGTTGAAAGGGACGCTTTTGTGAAGCGGGTGGAGAAGTCAAGAGTGAAATTATCGGTACAAGAATGAATAAGACAGGAAGTGCGACTTAATAGATCATTGATAAATAAAAGGAAAATAGTGGGTGACAGGACAGAGCCCTGAGGAATACCACTATTAATAGCTTTCGGAGAAGAACACTGGCCGTCTATAACCGCAGCTATAGATTGTCCAGAAAGGAAATTAGAGATGAAGGCACAGATAGAAGGATAGAAACCGGAGGAGGGCAATTTGGAAATTAAAAATTTGGGTGCTACTATAGCGTGCGGTCTACAAAGGTATTTTTAGTCTACAAAAGAGTTTGCGCTGAAGTGACCTGACCTGATTTGAATTTGTGCTGACCTGACCTGACTTGAATTTGTGCTGACCTGAAATTACTTGACTTTATCTTTGGGGACGAATGTGAGGTTAGGTTAGGTACAGGTTAGGTTAGGTTAGGTTAGGGTGTACACATTCTAAAGTATTGGAAAAATTGTAGGCCGCAGTCTATAATGTAAATATGTTGTAGACCGCACGCTGTAGTAGCACCAAAATTTGTGCCAGACTCTATCAAAAGCCTTTGTTATGTTATGTATAGTGCAATAGTAAAGATTTAACCGAAATCCTGGAAGGAGGATATATTTATTTATTTATTTATTTATTGCAAACACTGATCGAAAAGGGTAATACTCTGGCGGGGGGTGGGGTGGGATGTTAGGTAGGGAACAAGGAGTGCTGGAAGTCCCGTTTCTCCTGTCACTGTCCTCCTCAGCTGATCTTTTTTTGTGTCTCATCTACCCTGTGAGCAGTCCAGCATGCTCTCAAACATACACTTCTCCCTCTATTCCCCACTACACAATCTTTTCAGAATTAAAAAAAGACCATTCTTAAACCCTTCATTTTGGCTCTCTTCTCTTTCTGTGACGGGGACGTTTTTGTGGGCGTTCGCCCTTGGCCCCTCTTTCCTGCATAAAAAATATATGTATATATAGATATACAGTACATTAAAACCCCCGAATGTTCGCGGTTTTATTATTTATTATCTACAGGGTGTCCCATAAGTCCGGCATCATAGGAGAAATTAATATTTTTCTATTTCTACAAACCATAATTCATATTTTTCTTATGCTCGGGATGCCAATTTCCCGTCCACCATTCTGTTCAGTGACGAGGCTGTTTTTTTATGGAAATGGTGAGGTAAATCGACAGAACACCCGCTACTGCTGGTCTCAAAACAACCCTCACTGGTATACCTCTTCAAAGGAACAAGGTGCATCTCGGGTGATGGTATGGTGTGGCATTTGGAAGGATTGCATCATAGGCCCCCTCTTTTTCGATGAACATGTCACTGGAGGCACCTACCTACGTACGCTCAAGGAAGAAGCATTTCCCAGTGTCTTGAACGAAGAAGGAAATTTCCCAACATGGTTCCAGCAAGACGGCGCTCCTGCACATTACAGCACCCAAGTAAGGGAATACCTGTACCAACAATTCCCTGGTCATTGGCTAGGACGTCGAGGGCCTGTGGAATGGCCAGCTTGAAGCCCGGATCTCACGCCACTAGATTTTTATCTCTGGGGCCACTTGAAAGCGCTGGTATACGCAGAGAAAATTAGGAGTGTTGAACATTTGCGGCAGTGCATTATTGGGGCATGTAACACCATTACTCCTGACATCATTCACCGTGTGCTTGCTGACTGGGTATCACGTCTGAATTTGTGTATTGAAAACAATGGTGGATATATTGAGCACGTTCTGTAAATAAAAGCTTTTGTTTTGCCTTTTTTTATTATTTTTCCTATGATGCCGGACTTATGGGACACCTTGTATTTATTATTGTTTATTATCCACCGTTGAAAAAAGGTAGGACCATTATTTTAGCATTCATGGACGTTCCCGACTATCTACGGCCATTCAAGTACGCAGTAGAAGGTTCCAGAAGGACTGAGGTACGCGAAGTTTGTGTCTGCTTGTTGGCATATGGCCGGAAGTCGTTAGTGATTTCGCGGGTTTTTATGATGAAGACGCAGAAATGAGAGATATCGTCGAGCTGTCGCGGAACATAGGCGGTGCTGCGTTCGATGATATGATTAATGAAGAAGTCAACGACCTCCTTGCATCACATCGCGAGGGGCTCTTACACCTGACGGAGAAGAGCGGAGTTCTCCCGAGCATGAGGTCCCTGTGCCGGAGACCGGCTGAGTAACTAGATGCTGACGACATTCATAAGGAAGGTGAGTGAGTTAATGCGCCTCATACAAGATGACGACCCATACCTAGAGAGGATCACGCATGCCACTTCCTTCTTTGATAGGAGCCTCAGGTTCTACACCGACCTCCATGAACAAAGGATAAGGGTGTCAAAACAGCAGGCATTCATTATCTCTTATTTCAAGAGATCCGTCAAATCTGCACCCTCGCCTTCGACCTCCGGCAATCTTTGTTTTTCAAGAAAGCCGTGAAGGACTCATCCAGCATTGCATCCAGCACTGCCTCCGCTTTCTCCTCCCCTTCTCCCTCCTCACGTGTTACACCGCTGCCAGACGTTCCCTCACGCTCTCGCACTCCGGCCCGCCACAACCACCCAACCTGACACCACTCAACCCTCCACCAGTGATGAGAGGTCGTCACCGTCTGAGTACGACAGTGCCTCCTCTTCGGACTAAATTTTTTGTCTTTTACTTACATCGTAGCCTTGGAGAGTATCTTATAACATAAGTACATACATATATTGTACTAATATTAATTATCTTATGTATAAACGGGTATTAGGGTTTTAATAATAAATATTTCCCACTAACTAGCCAGCCCAGAAACTATTTCTCCCCATTTCTCCTCACAGTAATCAATCGCGAATTTGTATAGCACAAGTCACCCAGGCACGTAACCCGTATATATATATATATATATATATATTATTTATATATATATATTGTGTGTGTGTGTGTGATATATATATATATCTATATATAATATATATATATATATAGTGGCTAGCATCGCTGACTACGAATCCATCGGCCCGGGTTCGATTACCGTCGCGGGCAGGCGGCGCGCAGTTTCACCCAGCTATTCATCTTCCCTTTGTTTGATAGATGAATGGGTACCATAAAATTACGCAAATGGGGCAGGATACCGCAGAGGTCGAAACACATATCGATGCTGAAAATTTGTTCAAAACCCACAAATAATAATAGGTATTGTGTATATATATATACACACATATAATATATATATATATATATAATATACACACGTAATGTTTATATTGGTGGTTTCCAAACCTACAAAACGTATATTTTAATTTATGTCTTAGTTTTAAACCTACATAATTTTCCAATTCGAGGGTTTTATAATTTAAAAAAACGTGAAAATATTCAGAAAATGACGTTAATATGATCACGGAATTTCATGTCATTCTTGCATGTATCGTAAACAGGAAATTTAAAAATAATTCCACGTGACATGACACTTAATGTATATATGTTTAGGGTAATGTGATCTCTTAGCTACGAGTAAGTAAGGTTTATTTTCATATGAAAGACGAAAGTCCTTCGACGTCATATTCATTAGAGAAATGACATCAGTATGTCATTTTCATTTTCCGAGAACCAGAAAAATTGCCACTTTTTGGGAAGACTTCTATATATGCACAGTATATATATATATATATATATATATATATATATATATATATATATATATGAGAGAGAGAGAGAGAGCAGAAATTTTTAGTAATATGGCTACGACTATCGGTGACTTCTCCAAATTAGGTGATTTCATGTTACTGTAAGGAGAGAGGTGAATTGTTTAGCCACCGGTGATACCACACATCTGTCTATACCTAACTTCTTCAAATGCTTACAGAAATCTTAGTATACAAGTATATCAAAGTGTATAGCTTAGTATATCTTAGTATATCAAAGTGGATATATATATACAGAGTGTCCCAAAACCATGTATACATTTTTTTAAAAACTTATAACAGGCGAACCCACTAACAGATTCAGATGATTTTTATTTCTTTTTATAGCCTATAGCCTAAGGAGATACAACAGCGAAATTGTTAACAGCCTTGCCTAGCCTAAGGAGATACAAAATCGAAATTAGTAATAGCCTTGCCTGCCTACAGTAAACATGGAAAATGGAAGTGTGCGCTTATCATTTGAGCAACGAAAATGGATACTAAAGTCGTATTTTAAAGTTGAAAAGATATCAAAGGTTCAACAACAGTGGAGAGACAATTTTGGAACTAATCCTCCAACTCGACTTACCATTTCACGTATCTGTGAGAAATTTGAAGTATACGGTACTGTGCATGATGTGTACAAGCAAGCGACTGGGCGTCCAAAGACATCAACAGATGCTAACACTTCTGATGAAGTGCTACAGGTATTCAACCGATCACCAAGAAAATCTGTGAGACAATGTGCTCGTGAAACAGGGAAAAGTAAGACAAGTGTCCACAGAATTCTGAAGAATGCTAAATGGAAATCTTACATCCCGAGATTATTACATGCCTTGAATGAGGATGATCCGGATCGCAGAATCCAGTTTTGCGAATGGTTTCGAGTAAAAAACACAGAAGATGGCCAATTTGCGGACAAAATTGTGTGGTCTGATGAGGCTACATTTAAGTTGAATGGTATAATTAATCGTCATAATTGCACATACTGGTCACAAGAAAATCCACACATTTATGTGGAACGACATGTAAATTTACCGGGTTTAACTGTCTGGTGTGGTTTTTCTTCAAAGGTTTGGTTGGTTCATTCTTTTTCGATGGTACAGTTACCGATCATAGCTACCTCAACATGCTTCGGGGAAAAGGTTTTCCTGCAATTCGACAGTTATACGGAGATGAGGACATTTACTTTCAACAAGATGGAGCACCTCCTCATTACCATCAGGATGTCAGGAACTACCTTAATGAAACATTTCATTATCGGTGGATCGGACGACGAGGTAGTATCGAGTATCCACCACGTCCACCAGATTTGAACCACTTGACTTTTTTTTATGGGGTCATTTGAAAAATGAAGTACACAGTAGAAGACCTACATCACTTGAACAACTAAAGAGCACAGTTGAAGAAGCGTGTAGAAATATCCCTACAAACATTTTTGTTGAAGTCTGCCAATCAGTGAATCAAAGAGCGCAGTGGTGCATTGATGTCAATGGTCGACATTTCGAACACTTACGTGTTTAAAACAAATTAAACTATCTATTATTTCGATGTTGTATATTTTACCAATAAAAAGAAATAAAAATCATCTGAATCCGTTAGTGGGTTCGCCTGTTATAAGTTTTTAAAAAATGTATACATGGTTTTGGGACACTCTGTATATATATATGATGAATAAACCACGAAGGAAAGGAAACACAAAATGGTGCTCAAGCGCTTTCGTCTAATGACATCCTGAGGATGTCATTAGACGAAAGCGCTTGAGCACCATTTTGTGTTTCCTTTCCTTCGTGGTTTTATTCATCATAAATATTTTTCACGTGTTACTTTCGTGAAATAATTTTCATATATATATATATATGATGAATAAAACCACGAAGGAAAGGAAACACAGAATGGTGCTCAAGCGCTTTCATCTAATGACATCTCAGGAACACTGAAGTACATAAAGAGTTACAGCCTATATATAGGTTACAGAAAAAAAAAATATATATATATATACAATAAACGGAGAAACAAAATTAAAGGATTGTGGGCGGGGCACACAAATTTATAAGGAAAAACTATCGATTTTTAGCACAAGATTAAATGAATTGTTTCCAACCAATGTTAGATAAAAAAAAAAAAAAAAAAATATACAAATTTATACTTGGAAATCTGCCCGGGTCTTAGCACTCTGCTCTTTTTGTAATTAAAATTTGAAAAATTATCGATTTTTAGCACAAGATTAAATGAATTGTTTCCAACCAATGTTATAGAAAAAAAAAAAAAATACAAATTTATACTGGAAATCTGCCCGGGCTTTAGCACTCTGCCCTTTTTGTATATAAAAATTGAAAAATAAAAGTTTTTCTTTTGTGTAACCTATATATAGGCTGTAACTCTTTATGGGCAGAAACCAATGCCCCAAAGGGTGGTTACCTCATTTTTTTCATTTGTTTCGTTCTTTCGCTCTCACTTGCGCGGATAATTCTCCTATACAAAGCGTCGTTCTTTACGTTAATTATACTGCGTGTTTGCAGTTATAATGTATATAATGTTACGGCATGCGGGAGGTGCCCCTTTGGGGCATTGGTTTCTGCGCGCATGTAGAGGTATTACGACATTTGACTGAGTGAGGCCCGTGGTGTAATGGTTATCATATCTGACCTGCAATCGGAAGATCCCGGGTTCGATTCCCGGGTGGTTACCTCATTTTTTCATTTGTTTCGTTCTTTCGCTCTCATCTTGCGCGGATAATTCTCCTATACAAAGCGTCGTTCTTTACGTTAATTATACTGCGTGTTTGCAGTTATAATGTATATAATGTTACGGCATGCGGGAGGTGCCCCTTTGGGGCATTGGTTTCTGCGCGCATGTAGAGGTATTACGACATTTGACAGTGAGGCCCGTGGTGTAATGGTTATCATATCTGACCGGCAATCGGAAGATCCCGGGTTCGATTCCCGGGTGGTTACCTCATTTTTTCATTTGTTTCGTTCTTTCGCTCTCATCTTGCGCGGATAATTCTCCTATACAAAGCGTCGTTCTTTACGTTAATTATACTGCGTGTTTGCAGTTATAATGTATATAATGTTACGGCATGCGGGAGGTGCCCCTTTGGGGCATTGGTTTCTGCGCGCATGTAGAGGAATTACGACATTTGATTGAGTGAGGCCCCTGGTGTAATGGTTATCATATCTGACCGGCAATCGGAAGATCCCGGGTTCGATTCCCGGGTGGTTACCTCATTTTTTCATTTGTTTCGTTCTTTCGCTCTCATCTTGCGAGGATAATTCTCCTACACAAAGCGTCGTTCTTTCGTTAATTATACTGCTTGTTTGCAGTTATAATGTATATAATGTTACGGCATGCGGGAGGTGCCCCTTTGGGGCATTGGTTTCTGCGCGCATATAGAGGAATTACGACATTTGATTGAGTGAGGCCCGTGGTGTAATGGTTATCATATCTGACCGGCAATCGGAAGATCCCGGGTTCGATTCCCGGGTGGTTACCTCATTTTTTCATTTGTTTCGTTCTTTCGCTCTCATCTTGCGCGGATAATTCTCCTATACAAAGCGTCGTTCTTTACGTTAATTATACTGCGTGTTTGCAGTTATAATGTATATAATGTTACGGCATGCGGGAGGTGCCCCTTTGGGGCATTGGTTTCTGCGCGCATGTAGAGGTATTACGACATTTGATTGAGTGAGGCCCGTGGTGTAATGGTTATCATATCTGACCGGCAATCGGAAGATCCCGGGTTCGATTCCCGGGTGGTTACCTCATTTTTTCATTTGTTTCGTTCTTTCGCTCTCATCTTGCGCGGATAATTCTCCTATACAAAGCGTCGTTCTTTACGTTAATTATACTGCGTGTTTGCAGTTATAATGTATATAATGTTACGGCATGCGGGAGGTGCCCCTTTGGGGCATTGGTTTCTGCGCGCATGTAGAGGTATTACGACATTTGACTGAGTGAGGCCCGTGGTGTAATGGTTATCATATCTGACCGGCAATCGGAGATCCCGGGTTCGATTCCCGGGTGGTTACCTCATTTTTTCATTTGTTTCGTTCTTTCGCTCTCATCTTGCGCGGATAATTCTCCTATACAAAGCGTCGTTCTTTACGTTAATTATACTGCGTGTTTGCAGTTATAATGTATATAATGTTACGGCATGCGGGAGGTGCCCCTTTGGGGCATTGGTTTCTGCGCGCATGTAGAGGTATTACGACATTTGACTGAGTGAGGCCCGTGGTGTAATGGTTATCATATCTGACCGGCAATCGGAAGATCCCGGGTTCGATTCCCGGGTGGTTACCTCATTTTTTCATTTGTTTCGTTCTTTCGCTCTCATCTTGCGCGGATAATTCTCCTATACAAAGCGTCGTTCTTTACGTTAATTATACTGCGTGTTTGCAGTTATAATGTATATAATGTTACGGCATGCGGGAGGTGCCCCTTTGGGGCATTGGTTTCTGCGCGCATGTAGAGGTATTACGACATTTGACTGAGTGAGGCCCGTGGTGTAATGGTTATCATATCTGACCGGCAATCGGAAGATCCGGGTTCGATTCCCGGGTGGTTACCTCATTTTTTCATTTGTTTCGTTCTTTCGCTCTCATCTTGCGCGGATAATTCTCCTATACAAAGCGTCGTTCTTTACGTTAATTATACTGCGTGTTTGCAGTTATAATGTATATAATGTTACGGCATGCGGGAGGTGCCCCTTTGGGGCATTGGTTTCTGCGCGCATGTAGAGGTATTACGACATTTGACTGAGTGAGGCCCGTGGTGTAATGGTTATCATATCTGACCGGCAATCGGAAGATCCCGGGTTCGATTCCCGGGTGGTTACCTCATTTTTTCATTTGTTTCGTTCTTTCGCTCTCATCTTGCGCGGATAATTCTCCTATACAAAGCGTCGTTCTTTACGTTAATTATACTGCGTGTTTGCAGTTATAATGTATATAATGTTACGGCATGCGGGAGGTGCCCCTTTGGGGCATTGGTTTCTGCGCGCATGTAGAGGTATTACGACATTTGACTGAGTGAGGCCCGTGGTGTAATGGTTATCATATCTGACCGGCAATCGGAAGATCCCGGGTTCGATTCCCGGGTGGTTACCTCATTTTTTCATATATATATATATATATATATATATATTATAGAAGATGCAAGTTTAGAGTGCGATTGTCACGCATGGTGATGAGTAGAAAATGGTTTGAGAGGAACATACTGATATCAAAAAGGTTTAAAAATGATCATCAGACATATACAGGGATCACTTTTCCCTGCAAAAAATCAAGTTACTCAAGCATTCAAATCAAAGTGGATTTTTTTTCTTTAACTTTAACCTTCCAAGTAATAAAGGGTTCCTGTAATTATATTGTATTTATGATTACCTTAATTTATATAAAATATTATTATTATATTATAAATATGTTATATTATTATTATTATTATTATTATTATTATTATTATTATCTTGTTATTATCTTATTATTATTATTTTAATAAATAGATTATAAAATTTAATGAAGTATCGTTTGTTTTGTTGTCAAAAAAGGAGTTTCGTTAAGAAGTATTATGAGCGTATAATGATTGATAATGAATTTGTTGGGCAAAAAGATTACTTCCCACTCACTGTCATTCCCATCCCAATTCCCATTTGCGGTTCGCGATTCAGATGCGCGAAGTGAGAAATTCAGATTTGAGAAAGAATGTCGTTTCCATTCGTATTCCACGCCGCGCGATAAAGACGCGAAATGACAGTGGCTAATATTTACTAACCTAACTGAACTTAACCTAACGTAATCTAATTTAACCCGGACATAATTGGGAAGGTCGTGGATGAGAATGAGAATGCTATTTTAAAATGAGAAAAGATCAATTTGGTAATTGCTTCTTCCAAGATTCTCATTCTCGGATTTCTTCTTCTTCTTCTCCCTCTTGAGCGGCGGCGGCGCCGAATGAAATGGGAATCGCATCTAGTTCGATAATACCTCATGAATCTCATGAACGTATAACGAAGTTTAATGAACGTAATTGGGCAAAAAAAAATAAATAAATAAACTAAACGCTAAAAACAGATCAGTTATGATGCATCGCCCAAAATCTAAATTTAAAAACTATCTTTACCACTGTTTACTTACTCGCATTAGCCTGAATTGATCTTAAAAATACGCAATTCTAAAAAATAAACAAGGAACGTCATTCTTTTAATGTTTTTCGTCGTTTCCCAACCTCAAATGAATGTTCAGTAAGCGAAGATAATGTTGCTGACGCCCAACATCACCAAACATCGCACGTTTTATAAACAATCTCCGAGATTAGAGATACGAATGACGACCACGCAACTTGGATGCCTTTCGAGGTACGCCCGACGACGACGCGCATCACGTTTCTCTCTCTTCGAGAGAGAGATAACTTACGCCGTCAATGTTAATTAAATGTTAATAAATGTTATACGTTGTCTTAACATTTAGTTCGTTCAAAAGAGTAAAAGCATCAACTGAGGAGTTATCCGCGTAGGGAAAAAAGTGGGTATGGTATTCAGTGTCTCCTTAACGTCCGCGTGCATATTTTGTCTGACGCCAGTGCCTGCATGAATGTGAGTGCCAAATGCATTAACACTCACTACACCAATGACGAACCTTGCGTGTAATAAATTTATTTCTCTCTCCCTCCCTCTGACACAAACACACACACGCACACAGCTACATTTTGTGTGTGTTTGCGTGCGCGCACGGCAACTGAGTATAAATGAAGTCGAGTGTGTGATCATTTTTTTTAGGTAAAACTTTTGGTACCTCGGAACATTAAAAATTGTAGAAACATTTTTATTGCCCGATAAAAGATATGTTAGTCCTGATTACGTTAGGTTACGCAAGTACTTCGCTATTTAGTACCTTAACAAAAACCACCCTTCGATCTCTCAATTGAGTCCGAGACACTTATCACGCCCTTCTTTGTTCGATGGTGCTAAGATTAGAGATTAAGTTAATTAGTTTTTAAATATATGGATTTTAAAAAGTTGGTACCTCGCTTATATGAATATGCGCACGTGTGTGTGTGTGTGTGAAAGTAAAAAAGTCGGTAAACAAGATCTTGTAAACATACTATCCATTAGTCACCCTGAACAAATCAGTTACGCTAATGAGAATTAAACCCCACGAAGCCTCTATACAAACACTACATGTAAACAATTAATGACCTATATTAGTTTTTAGTACGATGTCAAGAAGACTTGTAAATATTGTGTGTGTGTGTGTGTGTGTGCACTCATTCGCTCATGTATGACTTCCTATATATATATACGATTACCAGATTGTATGGAGGTCATTGTTCCACGCTTTTTGTTTGTTTGATAGAGTTGTTTAACCTCCTTCGTAACAGCTAAGATCATATAACGGGGAGGAGGATCTACGGCTTTACGTGGTATCCGAACTACGGGTCGCTATATAATCTGGACGCGCAGGACGGTCACCCATCCAACTACAACCCAGACCTAATGTCGTTTAACTATGCTGATCAACGGGAAGTGGTGTCGTGACATTGGCCACGTCGTAGCTTCACCACTTGTTGTGGAAACGTTTTTTCTTCACCACAATGGTAATATTAGAATGTACTTTTAAGTATTTATACTATAAAATTATCTGCCATCATTTTATTTAATTCTATGCCACACAGAACTTGAGTACAACTTTCAGGCCCGTAGCCAGGATATTTTATGGAGGCGTGCGAACGAGCGCGCCGAAGGCGCGAGTTCTTAGGAGGGTCTGGAGGCATGGTACCCCGGAAAAATTTGAAAATTTAGGTTGTCTGAGACTGCATTTCCTGCCTTTTGATAAGAAACTAATATTAATAAACTTTACTCAAATTGTTGTAATCAAACAAACAATAATATAAAGTAGAAGTAATTGGTATTCATGATTATACAGTATGTTAGGAATATATATCGTTTACAAAAATTTAATGAAAACAATAAATGAACAAACTGCACCCTCCCCCCTCCTTGATGCGCGATTGCGCGGGAGACGGAGCAGTAGCCAGTGGGAAAACTAAAGTTGAGAATTGTATAGGCTATAATATACGCTCGAACTTTGCTCAATATAGGCTGAATGAATAGCATGTTAAAAGACGAAGAAGGAATTGAATAATGCTTTCATCTCTGTGGTGTGCCAGTTCAGGTTATCAGATAAAAATTGAAGTAAATGAACAGCTATGGTGATAGAAATATGAAGTTACGCATTATATTTAATTTTTATATGACCATGCTCGCGTTATGTTTTAGTGTTTTTTCAGTGATCTGCTGGTCCCATTAGATCCTCCTAGCTACGGACCTGACTTTTATCAAGAGCAAGATAGGGGTTGCGGCTTATAATTCTGTTTCCTATTTCAGGGACAGTACTTGCTTCACTATTATATACATACTTATCCTTACCTATATAGGTAATGAAGTAACTAATGATAAATAGTATGGTACCATCCTTTGCTGATGATACAAAAATTAGCACAAAAATTAGAGGCTCAGGTGATATAGAATCTACACAAACGGACGCGGATAGAATATATATATATATATATATATATATATATATATATATCACACACAGGTGGTCAGAAAACAAAAACATGAGATTTAACACCAAAAATTTTCGGTTCTTAAGATACGAAAACAAAAAAGGAGAAATAAAATTGATGGACTACTACTATCCCTCAAATGGACAGGAAATTCAGAGAAACTCGAATGAAGAAGTTAGGAGTTATAATGACGTAATTTAGGAGTTATAATGACCGACAATGCGAAATTTCAGACACAAAATATGATAGCAATAAACAAAGCAAAACTGAATAACTTGACAGGTACTGAGAACCTTTCATTTTCAAACTCAAAACTTTATTTGGAAAAGAGTGACAGAGTTTTACAATTTTTAGATATTTGTTATGACATTAAATATATTCACAGTATTCTCATCCGAATATTCCCTCGGAAAAATGGAGGTCTTTTACGCAAAATTAATGGCATTTAGCTTATTTATTACGTAAAAATAGTGAAAGTAGCTAGTAATAGAGACAACAAAAAATAATAATGATAGCAATGATAATAATTAATATAATGTAGTTTAAAAAATGTTACACGATTTTAAATTAAATGATTTATTGTATATTTAGTAGAAAATATTACGTAAAATGGTGAAAGTGGCAAGTAATAGTAATAGTGACAACAGAAGAAATAATAATAATAATAATAATAATAGTAAATATTGAATAACCTTTATTGATAAAATAAATACAATACTTTACATTGACATAAATAATTGTGAAACAACTATTTATTTTATTAAAAGTTTACAAAATGTTAAATAATTTTAAATGATTTAGTGTATATCGAGTAGAAAAATAAATGATGCTTAACCTCTTTTGGACCACTGGTCGAATATGTGCCGTTTTAAATACACGCGCTCATAAATTAACACTATAAAAACTTTGGTCATTAAGAGGTCAATAAAAAAAAATAGAAAAGGAGTAGATTACAAAATTAAAGGTGATTAATGAAATTAGCATATTTTAAATAGTTGGTTACAAAATTGATTATTATGATAGAAATGTGGCAGTTTAAAGAAAGGATATAAGAAAATCGGCGTCGTCGGCGGTCTCTCGATGCCACCAAGGGTGGAGAAGAGACAACCTAGGTTTAGGACACCTTTTTTAGCCCCTCCCCGATTTGGGGCTGAATAGGACTGTTCAGTCGCTGACGCAGCGCCGAGTCGCACTCCTGTCTCTGTATCCAAGTGTGAGATGAATTTCTTACGTCCGCCGCCTACGGGCGGATCCGTAACTAGAGACTTCCGGACTTCCGGATAGGAAAGGTAGAATATACAGTATTCTCAAACTAAAGGCTAGACATGGAGCATCCTCAACCCTGAAGGAAAAGAAATTTGTCGTCAGAGGGTCAAAACTTTTTAATTAGTCACCAAAGAAAATTAGGAACACCAACAGTGTGGAGATGGAAATCTTCAAAAGAAGACTAAACACTCGGCTCAGGACAATCCCAGATGAGCCGTGTACACCTGGTTGTGTGAGGTGCGGAGATTAGGAAAGCAACTATCACCAAACCAATTCTAGAAGCAGGGTCACGAGCCTGACCCTCCGTGCGGTGAGGATTGATGCGCGAAACTTATACCAAGTTGACAATACTGTATACTTCAGTCAACACTTCAGACAGACTTTTACCCATTAAATCTTAGATAGAACGTAAAGGCTGTACTAGTTGTACAAAGAACCGTTCCTCCGATACATCCATTTGGAGTACCGGTATACGAACAGCTCACAGCATTACTGCTAAGCATAAAGCGGTTCAATGTGCCAACGGGGCTTCCGTACGTACACTAAAAAAAATAGGTGAGGAAGCCACAATAATAATTGTGACAACAATAAATGTTGTTATATATTAGACACCTATAAAAATAGCTGAAACAACACTACTAATAGTGTTAATATTGTTGTTTGTTCAACATATACAGTAGGCCTATATCAGTTATGAAAACATTACTGTTGCTATAATAATGAAGCTTGTAGTCACTCCAACAGTTGCACACACGAAAATTCTTTCAATAATATATTATTGATTATGATTACAGAAATAATAATATGTATTTCACCCCAAATTATAACTTAACCTATTAATAGATATTGTTACATATATGTAACATACCATACCTACGCAACAATACTTATTAATAAGTGTGTTACTCCTTTCAAATTGAGGAGAAAAAAAGTAGTTTTGATAATATGCCAAACTTGTCGAAATATTTAAAGAATGTCAAAACTTTTGAAAGAAAACCGAATTTTTATACAAGAGGTATATAGGGATTGGAAATATATAATGTTATAATGTTTCAGACCAACAAAGACCCTAGGATCCACTCATGGCTGGTCTGCCTAACCGTGTTTGTAATTGTGTATTGCGCATATCTTCCGTGGTGGCGGAGGGGACCTACAATTTTACGTGGGTTCCGAACCATAAAAGTTTTAATTTTACTCTCTTAAACTATACCCAATCTATCAACATATGCGTCTAATCGATTTTTAAACATTTATAGACGTGCTACTAATTACTTCTACCGGCAAACTATTCCACCTATTTACTATTCTATGCGTAAAAATGTTTTTGGTAACTGATGTCTCGAACCTTCTACTTGTCAACTTATCCGTTATTTCTAGTTCTATTATATTGTGATATTTCGAAAAAGCTATCTCTATTTACGTTATCAAACCCGTTCATAATTTTAAAAACCTGGATTAGATCACCCCTTAGCCTCTTAATCTCGAGTGTAGTCATAGTCAATTTTAACTCCTGAAGCCTATCGTCGGAAGACTTTGACCTAAGCGACGGAATCATCTTAGTTGCTCGTCTTTGAACTCGTTCGATTTTCTCTATATCCTTGCGTATATACGGATTCCAAAATTGGGTCGCGTACTCTAAATGGGGTCTAACTAATAATTTATAAAGAGGAATAATAATATCGCGCGATTTGTACTCAAAATTCATAGCTATAAAACCTAGCACTTTGTTCGCCTTATGACCGCTGCTGTACTTTGTTTCGCTACTTTTAGTTCGCCAGTGACTATAACTCCAAAATCTTTTTCCTGATCTACACTTGCCAACTCCTTCCCTGACATACTATACGCAAAATTATCGTTACGCAAATCTATATGTAAAATTTTGCACTTATCGACGTTAAATCTCATTTGCCATGTGACCGACCAAACTTTGAAACTGTACTGATTAGACCGACATCTAAATCGTTAATATATATATAAGAAAAAGCAAGGGGCCCAATACAGAAAGAACCCTGAGGAACGCCGCTCGCTACATTAGCCCAAGAAGACTCTCGCTCCATCAACGACCACCCTCTGATTCCTACCTCGCAACCACTCTTCTGTCCAATTTATTACTACAAAATTGTTGCATCAGTAAAGTAAATATTCATTTGGTCACATTTAGACTATATTTTGTATAATCGAGGGGTAACTAATTTATTTTTTATTTTTACAGATAATAGCTATTCTCCGTACTAATAATTACTATTTATATAATTAAATACCTATTTGAGTAATCGTTTTTATATACTGCTACAATAGTCTAATTATACAATAGTCTAGAAGAGATTATATACCTTTAAATTTGTCCGTCAAGAATTTTTTTTTTACCACTTTATCAACCTTTATTTAAAATATGCAAACTCATTACAGGTGGCACTTACGTCTGTCCGCAAATTATAATTTTCTCGGCAACATTTATCATGACATTCATTTTAACAATTCCCTCGTTGCAAGAGTAACGACAGGGATGGTTCAAATCAACTTAAATAAGCAACAATATCTTCAACACCACTCATTTTTGTTGAACTAACAACAGAACTTTTGCATTGTAACTTACCGTTAGTTTGTATTGCAAATACTCTTGTCCAAGCGCATGATTCATCATGAGCAAGCTGCACCTCAAGTTCACGTTTCCTTCTCCAGAAAACAAAATGTATACTCGTTTCAATTGATTCCCGATAGTGCTGGATAATAATAATAATAATAATATCGGAGTTAGTGCAGTGGTTCGCATTCGTCTGGCCTGAATGATGTGCCATCCTCACTGATTACTGTCCACAATTTCAAACTATACCTTTATACGTGCAAACTTGTTGTATATAGGCTGCACATCTAAACTGACATTACGTTCGTTTCTTTATAATAACAATAACATTAATACTATTAAAGTAGATAAGGAATAAAAAAGATATCAATATCGTTTATCTTTTTACTTTCTAATGGATTCACCGTCAGTAAATAACAAATTTAGTTCGTGTTCGTAACGAAACGTTAAGATGAAAACGCCAACATAAAATAACTTATCGTTACCAGTAATAATTATGGTATGTGACCTTTGGATAGAGAACCGTCGTTTCCACCGACGGAATAAGTTCACAAGAAAACCATTTTTTTTTCTCTCAAAACTAAAATTACTGACAAACATACGCGATTGAAAATATCTGACCCAACTCTACTAAATTTTGTGACCAACCTCAGTAAACTCAGTGGGTGACACTGTTTCCCTATAAGCGAAGTGAAGATACTGAGGTCGGGGGTTCGAATCCCGAAGATAATAATAAGTTAGAGCAGGGGTTCCCAAATTGGTGTTCCGCGGAACACTTGTATACCGTGAGAAGTGTTCCGCGGAACACAATTTGGGAACCCCTGACTGTTAGAGCAATGGGTAGAGCGCCACTTTCTGGCTCTCATGACTAAATTTTATGCAGACCAAATTAATATATAGTATAGGCCCATAGGGTATTGGGTATCCGAAAAGTCCCTCTACCCAGATAGAATTATACTTAATTATTAATTTATATTAAATAATTTAATTAGTTAATTAACTACATTCTGAACATTGATAATATGGTCCCATAAATAAATGTATTTCCCACTGAATTTAGGGTTTCAATGTATTTTCCCTTGGGTACAGACTCCTCGAACACTATATATATATATATATTAATATATAATATATATATATATATATATATATATATATATATAACGGGTGAACCAAAAGTAGGTGGACAGTAAATGATAACGTTTATTTTGAGAATACATATACAATTATATTTAATTTTTTGGTATACTATAATACAAAATAAAAAAAAAAATTAACTTATACCAATACAATACAAAAGCACTGAAAATTTTATCAACGCAGGTGCTCAAATTGCTGTCCATCACAATTTACACAGCTTTGAAGTCTACCTTTCACACTTCGACAAACATTTTTGCACAAGTTTCTTTGTGCATTAATTTCTTGAAATGTATCTCTGATGTAATTTTTCAAATCACCAACACTTCGTGGTTTTCGACTATAAACTTTGTCCTTGAGTACTCCCCAAAAGAAAAAATCCATTGGGATAAAGTCAGGTGAACGTGCAGGCCATTCAATTGGACCTCTTCGGCCGATCCATTTCTCGGGAAATGTTTCATCAAGATACTCACGGACTGCTCTTGAATAATGTGGAGGGGCCCCATCTTGTTGGAAATAGAGGTCATGTGAATTAGGCTGTTGTTGTAAGTGGAACAACTTCATTCATTAGAATTTCGAGATACTTATCACCTGTGACTGTTCCATCAACAAAAATTGGTCCTAAAACACCAGAACTTGAAATACCACCCCAAACAGTGACACCAGGCTGGTTTAGTTGCTGCTCTAATGTTAAATGCATGTTCTCACTATACCAGTAAACACAATTATGTTGGTTAACATGACCTGATAATTTGAAAGAAGCCTCATCGGTCCACACAATGTTATCTAAAATTACTGGATTTCCTTCAATTTCGTTCAGCATGATCTCACTAAATTGCAGCCGCCTGTCTGGGTCATCCTCCAATAAGCCATGAATTAGCCGTGGACGATAAGCTTTCAACCCAATAGATTTCAGAATTCGTATAATAGAGGTTTGTGAAATGTCCAGTTCTGCTGAAGCTCTTCTGGTGGACTTTTTGGGACTGTGAACAAATGCTTCGGCAACAAGTTGCTTATTGTCCTCTGTGCAAACTGTTTTGGGTCGACCAGTTCTTGGGGCATTAAGAATTGAGCCAGTGGCATCAAATTTGTCACGAATGCGGCAAATGGTTTGTCTCTTTGGGGCTTGAGTACCAAATGTTTCAACCCATTTTGTTCTAACAGTTTCAGTATTTTGAGATTTCCAATACTCTTTTAACACCCATTTTCTGCCATCAGTATTTAGATTATTTGCCATTATGGGTTCTCTGAACTATCTGAAAAGAAAAAAGATTAAATTTAAATAAATTTAGTTATAATATTTAATATAATATAACACAAACACCATAGTTATAATGAACACCATAGTTATAATATAATATAACACAAACCCTATTCAACCTACTGTCTACCTACTTTTGGTTCACCCGGTATATATATATATATATATATATGAAAATTATTTCACGAAAGTAACACGTGAAAAATATTCTTGAGTCTGCCATTATCCAACTTTCAAATAACTTCAACATAAGCAAAGGTCTTTTTCAACTCGATCCTGTTATTTTGAATTCCTTTAAAACAGATTTAGATAAGAAGGGTAAAACATTAAATCTTTGGTAAACTTATCTGCTACTTTATTAACTTTTAATTTGCATTTTATTTTTTTTATATATCGAAACCTGACCATAGGCAGCAGTGTGTTAAAACCCGGGCAGAGTTCCAGTATAAATTTGTATTTTTATAATCCATTTGATCTTGTGCTAAAAATCGATATTTTTCCTTACAAATCTGTACGCCTCACTGGTAATCCTTTAAGGTTTTAATTTTTAATTTTTACTTCTCTGTTTATTGCATATATATGTATGTATGTATGTATGTATTTGTATATATAGATATGTATGTATATACAGTACTGGCCAAATTATTAGGAATTTTTTAAAAATTTCATTTTTTGGTATAAAATGTTAAATTAAACCAATTTTAAACGTTGAAAAGTTATTTATTTCTACACAAGAATACATGGTCATTATTTAGCAATAGTTTAGTACTTAGTTTGACCCCCCTTAGCTGCCTTAAGGGCTGCGACACACTTCGGCATGCCATGAATCAATTTTTTGCATAATTCCTTAATACGTGTAGAGTGAAACCAGACTTGAATAAGTCGCTCTATGAGTTGGTGTTTTGTTGTTATCGGCGTTTCATGGATTACGTCCTTTAAAATACACCATAAACTTTCGATTGGGTTCATGTCTGGAGAATTTCCAGCCCATGGGAGCAACCGAACACTATTTTCATGACACCATTTTTTAACCGACTTTGCCGTGTGGCATGGAGCTGAGTCTTGTTGAAAAATCCAACGTCTATTACCATACCATTCCCTTATTTGAGGCAGTAGACGTCTTCTTAGTACAGTACTTCTATATACTTGACTTGGTTCATATTCCCCTCAACAATGCTCAAACGACTAGTTCCATGCACAGAAATTGCTCCCCAAACCATGATCTTTTGTGGAAATTTCACCGTTTTCATCAGACACTCAGGCAAAAATTCTTCTCCAGGCCTCCTTCTTACACTTTGAACACGATCGTCAAGCACGGCAATCGTTGACTCATCGGAGAACACCACCTGCAATCAAAGAAAGCCCTGTGAAAGAGTCAGTGCATAGCGTATGAAGTACAGCTAAAACGAAGTACAGTATGACTTGCTGCTTTACAGATATTTTTACTGCAGTTTTATCACGTACTGTAAATACACTTCTATGCATACTGTATTTACTGTATTAACATTCTATTTAATGTTAAATATTATTCTTACCTGTTCCCAATCCTCACTAGTCCAGTTAATGTGTTCCTTTGCCCATGCAAAACGTGCCTTCTTCATAGCCTCAGTGAGCCTGGGCTTCTTCCTTGGGCGGTAGGCTTTGAAGCCGGCAGTTAGAAGCCTCCTGTTGACTGTTCTACGACTAATATTGATGCCATCAGCCGCTAGACTACTGGAAATGTTTTTGCAAGTAGCTCTTCTATTTCTAAGAGACAAAATTGCAATCTGTCTATCAGTTCTTGGAGTCGTTACCCTTTTTCTGCCGCATCTTCCAACCCTTTTGGGGCCTACATTTTCTCCAAATACCATTTTTTTCTTAATACGAAGTACTGACTGTGGTGAAACATGGAGTTTGGCAGCGATTTCCTTTTGTTTAAATGTAGAAGAAGTTAATAAACCTGTATTTGCCCAATTTTCCGTGGACTCAAGTCATTCTTTCGCCCCATTTTCAAATTCACTTAAAAACTGTAACAAATAATTGCCGAAATTGGGTAAATACACTATTTAAATTAAACGGTAGTTACAATGACACGTAAAAGAAAGAGAAACACACCCGCATCGCACGACAACCAAACGACAACTGACGAACAAACACGCTTCGTTCGACTAAAGAATTATGCAAAAAATTGATTCATGGCATGCCGAAGCGTGTCGCAGCCATTATGGCAGCTAAGGTGGGTCAAACTAAGTACTAAACTATTGCTAAATAATGACCATGTATTCTTGTGTAGAAATAAATAACTTTTCAACGTTTAAAATTGGTTTAATTTAACATTTTATACCAAAAAATGAAATTTTAAAAAAATTCCTAATAATTTGGCCAGTACTGTATATGTATATGTGTGTGTGTGTATGTATGTTATTTATTTTTTCTTTTTTTTTCTTTCTGTAACCTATATATAGGCTGTAACCTTTTTATGTACTTCAGTGTTCCTGAGGATGTCATTAGACGAAAGCGCTTGAGCACCATTTTGTGTTTCCTTTCCTTCGTGGTTTTATTCATCATATATATATATATATATATATATATATATATATATATATATATATATAAGGTGTCCATAAATTATCTTTACAAATTCAATTAATTTTCAATCAAATTTGGAAAGATGTTACAAGGGAATCTCTGTAACTAGGGATTTCATGTAAGGTTGAGTCGTAATATTTTCGTTAGTTTTACGAAAATGTCACCACTTAACCTAACCAATCGTCAAGGGCGTGCAGTTGACCTAACCAGTCATTCAGTTAACCGGGCATTCAATAATTTTCCCGTAGGTTTAATGAAACTATCACGACTTAACCTTACATGAAGTCTCTGAACATTTTAGGGGCTTCATGAAATCAATAGTTACACATATTCCCTGTAACATATATATATGTGTAGCGACAGAGACGCTTTCAGATACTTTCACGACTTCCACTTGACAATAAACCCGCCGTTCCATCGACACAACCACGACCAAGATGACTTCATATCGCGAGACTCGAGGCATTCTCTCTGCCCTGAACGTCACACCTTGACTTCCTTATAAGGGACTCTCTCCTCTGAAGAAAATATCAGTAACACGTTAGATCTTATCATGTAACAACGTTGTAACATGCCCCTTTGGCCTGGTGTCATTTACCCAACTTCTGAAAAGATCCAACATTTCAATACAGCTTTCATTCAAACAACTGCAACGTTTATTTGTTTCACTTAAATATCATTTATTTTGTTTCATAAAGGAAGAAAACTTACTCTCTTAAGTTACTAATCAGTAACATTATTTGATCTGAATAGATTGTGGTGGCCCCAGCATCAAGCAACCTAATTAACATTATTATAGTGCCAACGAGGCACTATATATATATATATATATATATATATATATATATATGGGAGTGAACTCAGAATGGTTCCCTGAGGTTTTTTATGATACACACAGATCATGCATGGAACAAGGAACTCTTCTGGGAAAATTAAATCCACTATAGTCCGAATAAGTAATGGTAAATGACAAACACTATAGTTTTTTCTTTTTCATGATGTTAGCCTGTCGTGGACAACGGGTCACTCGCAAAGAGGTCCCAAAAGTATAGCTTTCCTCACCAGCTATCTGCAAAGCAGATAGGATCCAACTTTGGGACAGGATCTAGGGTTTAAAGCAGCCTAGACCCGCTACATTTAGAACCTCAATATAAGGAAAAGACTCGTTGCATTCACGTCGGATTGAATACATCAAAGAAAAAGTGGTAACTATTATATTTTAAGCCAAAAAACAAAACTTAAACCTCAACTGGCAGAATTGAGCGACCACTTTTCAAGGCACATAACATGTCCGTTTCATGATGGGAGTTCCCCACGTCGGGCTAACATCATGAAAAAGAAAAAAAACTATAGTGTTTTTCATTTACCATTACTTATTCGGACTACAGTGGATTTAATTTTCCCAGAAGAGTTCCTTGTTCCATGCATGATCTGTGTGTATCATATATAAATTATATATATATATATATATATATATATCATGTGTGTGTGTGACTTTAAACTAGACTTCCGATATTAAATTCTGTTTGCAGTGATTGTTACATGAATGAGCGCCACTATCAAAATCTCTTTTATGATACAATAAACAAAGGCTTTGAAAATACATTTATAATACTAATTACAAAACAATTATTCCTAACGATGTGAATGCATCGGTTTGTAATAATGTATGTGCATATCTTTGATTTAAATTTAATTTAATTTTAATTTAATATATATATATATATATATATATATATAAAGCGGCTTGGTGGTGTAGTGGTTAGCGTCGCTACGAATCCATCGCCCCGGGATCGAGACCCAGTGATGGCAGCCGGCGCGCAGCAAAACCTAGCTGTTATCCTTCCACACAATAAAAGAAAGTGGTTGGTAGATAAATGGGTACCCTGGCCTAGTGGTTAAAACGTTGGGCTGCTAGTGGGGCGTGGTTTGGATTCCACGTTAAACTGTAGGTCTAAGTTGGAGTGAAAAGCTTGACCTTCGTCAGAATGAACAATTCGGGTGGAAGCTAACCAGAGGTTATCTATATAACTATTTATATATATCCAACTAAATCTTCATAATGTTGACGTCGGCGTTGATCATCCGTTTTATCCTTATATAACCGTAGCTATGATATATATATATATATATATATTATATATATATATATATATATATATGGGAATGAACTCAGAATGGTTCCCTGAGGTTTTTTTATGATACACACACAGACCGTGCATGGAACAAGGAACTCTTCTAGGAAAATTAAATCCACTATAGTCCGAATAAGTAATGGTAAATGACAAATACTATAATTTTTTCTTTTTCATGACAAGCCCGACGTGGGCAACGGGTCACACGCAAAGAGGTCCCAAAAATATAGCTTCCCTCACCAGCACGGTCTGTGTGTATCATAAAAAAACCTCAGGGAACCATTCTGAGTTCATTCCCATCTTGAAACGGACATGTTATGTGCCTTGAAAAGTGGATGCTCAATTCTGCCAATTGAGGTCTAAGTTTTGGTTTTTGGCTAAAAATATAATAGTTACCCCTTTTTCTTTGATGTATTCAATCTGACGTGAAGGCAGCGAGTCTTTTGCTTATATTGAGGTTCTAAATGTAACTGGGCTAGGCTGCTTTAAACTCTAGATCCTGTCCCAAAACTGGATCCTATCTGCTTTGCAGATAGTTGGTGAGGGAAGCTATATTTTTGGGACCTCTTTGCGAGGGACCCGTTGCCCACGTCGGGCTAGCATCATGAAAAAGAAAAAACTATAGTATTTGTCATTTACCATTACTTATTCGGACTATAGTGGATTTAATTTTCCTAGAAGAGTTCCTTGTTCCATGCACGGTCTGTGTGTATCATATATATATATATATATATATATATATATATATGTGTGTGTGTGTGTGTTTTTAATATACAGTAAAATCCTGAACTTAATTTGATATGCATGATGTTCTCACGGGACGAGAATTTCAGTTAATTATTAAATAAATAAATATTTATAAAATCATATAAATAAAAACGTTATAAACCCAAATAAATAAATTATTTGTAAATGGTATTCGTACATTTGAAAATATTTATAAATTTCCTTTTAGGGTGCGGAGCATTTTTGTTGCATTAAATGAAGTGTCATTTCCTCTATTTTATAAAAGTCTCAGCGATGATCGCATTTAGGCTTCATCCTTCACCGGGAGATGTTTACATTATGACGTCACACTATTCCCTCTGTACGCAGATGTTTTCTTTGTCCATCAATGTCAAATCGTTGATGACAGAATGGGTGACTTAAGCTACTTAGCAAAAGTTCCTAATGTTTACGTAACGGTTTACATCTTATTTTTGTCTTAAGATATTAACTAAAATAGATTTAAACTTTAGATAAGAGGTTCGTTTTTAAACTTTTCTACGTTTTATCTATGCATTTAATTCAGTGTTTCTTTACAGTACAATATATGATTATGAATGTCAGTCATGTATATACGGAGTAGTAAACAATGATTCCCCCACCCCCTGCACAGATGAAACTAACATAGGTACAAAAAACTGATTGTTGCATCTTTTAGACAATTTAATTCTGTGTCTAAACAAAACCACTCAATAGTTGTTGTTGCCTCCTTGTGCTTGGCGGACGGCTTCAAGTCGGCAAGGGTAGGAGGTGAGGAGAGACTCGAAAAGGTCAGGGTCGTACTCAAGATTTCGGAGGATTGTTTCGATGTGCTGCTCCATGGTCCGGCGGCAGAATGTTTCAGGATCCATCCTGAAAGACCGAGGGGAATCCCTAATGCTTGCTGAACCACCAGCCACCCGATTCTGCCGCTGGACCATGGAGCAGCACCTCGAAATAATCCTCCGAAATCTTGAGTACGACACTAACCTTTTCAAGTCTCTCCTCACCTCCTACCTACCCTTGATGACTTGAAGCCGTCCGCCAAGCACAAGGAAGCAACAACAACTATTGAGTGGCTTTATTTAGACGTATAATTAAATTGTCTAAAAGATGCAACAATCAGTCTTTTTGTACCTCTATTAGTTTCATCTGTGCAGGGGGGTGGCAATCATTGTTTACCACCCTATATATTATTTTTTCTGAACACCCGTGGTGGTTTGTGGTTCGGATTCCACCTCAGGCTGTAGGTCTAAAGTGAGCCAACAAGCTAGAGCTTCGTCAGAATGAACAATTTGGGCGGAAGAAAAACCAAGGTTACTGAGGTAACATAATTATAGTAAAAGGTACAATCATCATGGCCGCCGAGAGGGCGGGGAAGCCAGGTTAAATCCCGGGGCCCGGAAAGAGGGGAGATAAAATCTAAAAATATTAATAAAGCAATTGATTAAATAACAGAGAGGAAATATAATTAATGAACATACATTTTATAGAGATTATCATACTCTATGTTTTGAATAGTGACTTGGACATATAATCAGTTTGCTTGTTATGTACACAAAAAATATTCATAATAAAATACTGAGTAAACAGTGGGGCTCACATACCAATCCTTCCCGGGGCCCGGGGCAGCTTTCAGCGGGCCTAAGTTACAATCATCCTGCATAAATCATTGTATTGGTACCCGTAAAATTTACTGTTGAAAAAGAAAATGACATATATATATATATATATATATTATATATATATGTGTGTGTGGTGTTCGGTCCATGGAAGCATTGCTTCCCCCACTTAAATGATTAGAATCGCTGTTAAGCAATATTAATGACGATAAAATTATGATAAATTATCACTAGGCTATACTCCTTTCAAATATTTTTTTTAATACAAAAAGCTCGAAATCCAAATAAGTGCATTGAAAAAGGAGGGGGAGAGCAATAATTTTGTTGCGTCGAGATGGGCGGCACCAGTGGAAGCAACCTTGAAAATTGCTTCTTTTATTTGAATTACTGTATTCGTGTTTTATGAAAATTGTATCAATTCACCGATAATTTCACTGCTTATACGATAGTATAAATGTAATAAATGATATGCAATAAAATTATTGATCGCTATACTTGGGGATAAATTAATATTATGTCTTAAAAGAATAAAAAATATTCACCGATGGAAACACGGACCCATAACGCATTCATTTCTTGAGGCAAAACGTGGATCGTGGAAGCAACTTAGAGAGTTGCTTATTCCTGCTATTATGCTAACGGAATTCTTTTAAAGCGCTTAATTAATGAGCTTATTAGCATTAAATGACTAAATAACTGGCAGTTATTACCAAATATACTTTTAGAAGAAGAAATACAAGCTAATTGTAATTAGAGTTTGCTTAATTATGAGTAAATCAAAGTGAAGTTGTTATATT
>JAJOZX010004682.1:0-132500 GCA_023014485.1 Bathynomus jamesi | reverse complement strand
ATAAGTCACACGGGTTGAGATCAGGCGAATAGGCAGGCCAATCAATGCCGCTTCCATAGTGCTTCCGATAGTCCAAACCAATGACATTCTCTCTAAACTTATGTTAAATAAATGGCGTAAGTAGTATAGTGTGTCAGCAAATTTTCATCGAATTTTATTCATTCGTTTCGGAGAAAATGTAAGTTAATGTTGGTAGGTACCTTTTTGGCCACCCTGTGTATATATACTGTATATATAACTTTGCCTTGCGGAGCTAAAGTTCTCCGAAACACAACCAAAAGGGGGGACTGGGAGGGCTGGCGTTTTACTAAAACCTTCTCTGGTTCTCCCTTAATGTGTGTACTAAATTTGGTGAAGATTACCGTAGCCGTTCAGGCGCGTATAAACGAACACAGAACAGACAGACTTCATCCCCAACATATATTAATGAGATACTTTAATAAACATGAATTAGCAAAGTGGCATTAATTTTCATCGAGTTGTTAAACGTTGAATCGCATCAAAATTAAATATTTTATCATACACTAATTCCCAAATACAAACACTTCAAATAAATAGAACTTTTAACGACGGTTCACCATCCAATAATCTTGTAAAGAACCCTAATTATCAACCATTAGTTATAATTTTAATTATCCGAAACAATCGTTAAAAAGGGAGAATTACGTTTCTTAACCTCGTAATTAGTCGTCAAACGACTAGACAACATGACGGGATAGGCAACTTCGCATCTACGCTTAAATTTGTTAGAAATAAGATACCTCAAAACCTAATTGGGATTGACTCGAATGTAATAATGGTTTAAGAAGACTTTAAATTCAGAGTTAATAATGATGATAATAAATGATAATAATGATGATAATAATAATTAATGATTGAGAAGAGACAGATTCTCCGCACGACGCTCAGGCCAAGTAACGTGCCCCATTGCGTTAACTCCCGCATTATTATTTTAGTTTCATTAGGAGTCGAACCCCCGACCTCACTTTACTTAAAGGGAAACGGTGTTATCCACTGAGCTATTGGCAATGGCATTTAAAAGTCTTTAAGTGCAGATTGCGTGAAACGCGATTTAGATTTAAATTATTTTTTTAATCTAAATTTTGATTTGGATTGCAGCAGTTTGTATAATTGTTATATCACTGTTCCATTGTTGTTTGGTGTTCTAATATTTTAATTCTAATTGCTGTTGTTGTTGTTGTGTGTGTGTGTGTGTGTGTGTGGTGTGTGAGAGAGAGAGAAGACCGTTTGAACCAGCTGTAGAGATGTCGAATCACGAATGAAATCAAGCTGTAGCTGTTTGGTGTGACATTGAAGAGAAACAATTGCTGTGAATGTGATGGCATAAAAGTGCAACAAATGAATAGAACTTGCTAAGATGAAGCGGAGTGAACAAGAGGTTGCACCGTTGCATGATGGGTAGAAGGGAGTGGTGTGTGAATTCACGGTATCTAATTTGTGTGGGTGTGTGGAGTAAATATGGTGATACGATGATGCAGAGAATGTTAAAAAAGGAATGGAGAAGGTTACGAATTATTCAAATGATGATGATAACAATGTACTGTAAGTCGTAAAATACAACTAAAGGATTGGGCTTTTACTTTGTGTTAATTTAACTACATGAGAAAATTGCGAGAGCTCAGCCCCTTCTCTTACAGAATTTTAGTATGGTTAAAATTCTGTAATCTAGCTGTATGTTTGGGAACACACACACACACACACACACACACAGAGTAAAACAATCCTGATCAAATAGATAAGTGAAACCATCTACTTTGTACACATCTGAAAATGGAGAAAAAAATATTTACTGCATTTCCTAAAAATATTTTGAGTTCATTTTAATAAACTAAAAAAATAGAATATGCATTGACACAGTTCATATATATATATATATATATATATGTATATATATATATATATATATATATATATATATATATATATATATATACAGGGTGGGCCAAAAAAATATTACCCAACTTTTGAAAAATTATTGTGGCTCACCCTCTATATTGATCTTACTGCTGAGGCCATATGTTGTACCCATACTTTTACTCTTTCAAACGCTGGCTTTGAATCTAGATTCAACGCCCCAGGAGTAGAGGTACAGGCTCACAACTGGAGGAAGGTATCAGAATATGGTGTTCAATTGAAAGGCGATCAAAATCAGCAACTGATACTTTCAGATGACAGTCAGTTTCTCCATAAATAATTAATTTTCCTAATTTTTACACAAAATAATTAATTTATTTCCTTTTTCATTTCAGACCATCATTCTGTTATAGTTGGTGAACAAGTTATAACATAATGAAATACTCTTTGGAAGATGAAGCATTGATATTGAATATGCGTAAGGAGAAACACTGGGGTGCAAAACGAATGAGGAAAGAGTTTCCAAATAAACGATGGACGATACCTGGACTTCAATATATCAAAGAAAATCGATATCACAGGGTCGACCAAACGAAAAGAAGGCAGTGGAAGGACAAAAACATCACGTACTGAGGAAAATATTGACAAGGTTTCATCCATGCTATGCAGTCAAGAAGAACGGCCAAACACCCACAAGTCCGTTAGAGAAATTTCAAAAACTACTGGTATTTCTCGCTCTAGTGTTCGTCGTACAGTAAAAGATGATCTGGGTCTTAAATGTTTTAAAAGAGTCGAAGTTCATAAGCTCTCTGCATCAAATAAGCAAGCAAGAGTTGAAAAATGTTGTGCTCTGTTAGATTGATTCCCAGACAGAGAAGTGTCGAAAATATGGTTCAGCGATGAGACCTTCACGGTTGCTTCAACAATAAACATACAAAATGACCGAGTTTATGGAAGACAGGACAAAAAATCTATCAGTCTAGATCGATTTTGCAGGGAACGTCCACATTTTTCTCAAAAAGTCATGGTTTCCATCTTTATTTCAAAGTTAGGGAAGTCAGAGATTATTTTTGTTGATCAAAATGCCAAAATCACTGCTGCTTATTACCAAGAAAAAATCCTTGATGCGGTACCACCGTCGATAAGGGAGAAGTCAAGGTTGCAAGCGTGCATTGATAATGGAGGAGGGCACATTCCGCATAATCTTGGACTCAATTAGGTAACTGTATAGAAACAGAAAGTTTTTCTACCCATGTCTGTATAACAGCGAATTACAAATAATGGTTACAGTTAGCAAACAAAAATCGAACTTCACCACGAGATAGACCATGAAATTCTATAGAGGACACATATATTGATTGTACAAATAACATTTGATAAAGGTAAAATTATATTGTTAAAAATCAGGGTAATAGTTTTTTGTCCACCTAGTGTATATATATATATATATATATATATATAATATATATATATATATATATATATATATATATATATATGGGATGAATTTCACAATTAAACACGTGAGGTGTAGCTCTGAATACACGAAAGGCCTTGGAATCGTTTTTCTTTTTTCCTTGTGGATTTGCAGCATATATATATATATATATTACTGAATTTATATATATATATATATATATATATACCGGGTGGACCAAAAAACTATTACCCTGATTTTTAACAATATAATTTTACCTTTATCAAAATGTTATTTGTACAATCAATATATGATCATTGTGTCTATAGAATTTCATGGTGTATCTCGTGGTGAAGTTCGATTTTTGCTAACTGTAACCATTATTTTGTAATTCGCTGTTATACAGACATGGGTATATATATATTATATATATATATATATATATATATATATATGCGCCTCAGTAGTATACTGGTTAGCATCGCTGACTTGGAATCCACCGGCCCTGTGTTCGATTCACGGTGACGGCAGGCGGCGCGCACCAAACCCAGCTGTTCATCCTTTCATACAATAAAATTGGTTGGTAGATAAATGGGTGCCCTGGGTAGTCTAGTGGTTAAGACGCTGGGCTGCTGATTGGGAGGTCGTGAGATCGAGTGTGGCCCAAGACTTTATAATTTCTGACCACCCGTGTTGGGGCGTGGTTCAGATTCCACGTTAAGCTGTAGGTCTATGGTGGAGCAACAAGTTTGAACTTCGTCAGAATGAATAATTCGGGCGGAATCGAAACCAAGGTTTGTGTGTGTGTGTGTGTGTGTGTTACTCTGAAATCTCCAAATTTCTGTTTTTACAGTTATTTTTTTAGACATTGCTTTAACCTCCTCTTCCAAAATGTCTTTACTTTGGAGTGGAAGTTTGTATAAGTTATTCAAGCGGCTTCGCTTTAAACCCGACCTACAGAAGACCAAACAGAGTTAAGATTAAGTTTAGTTTATACAAAATGGGTGAGACATGTTGACTGATTTGGAGAAAGTGTGGGATTCACTATAAATAAATTAGCTTAGGAGGAAAATACAAATAAGATACGGAATATTCGTGTAACTCCTCAGTGAACCCATTCACAATGACGTCACTTTACATTTCTGGTGTGGTGGGCGGAGCTAACGGTTAGAGAACTTTGTATATAAGATATATAATTATTATTATAGCTTAAGTTTTAATTTACAATTTCGGTAAAAAGTTCGCCAAGAAATAATAAACCTTCTAAAAAACATAAAAATTAATAATTGGTAAGCTTATCATTTTCTTCGTATATTTTATTATTTTTTCGGTGACTAATAAAATTTTGGAAAAAGTCATTATTAATAATTTTTTTAGGCCGTTTTGAAATGTTACGTTTCTCTTCTACGTTTCCAGGCGAACTTTTTCCTAAATTACTATCTCTGAGAATGAATTTTAACTAAAATTTCAGAAAAAGGAAAATACTTTAAATTTTCATTTAAAATAAGTATATATAATTTGAAGCTCTCCAAGGAAGAAGTGGCTAAGCGACAAAAGTAAAAAACACCAGAAAACGGAGTTGAAGTTGTACTAAATTTGAAAGTGACATAAATTTTGAATTTTTTAAAGATATATCATCGAATTATCTTCAAAAGTTTTCACTTTCAAATTGGCACAACATTTAACTGCGTTTTCTGACGTTTTTTACTTTTATCGCTTAGCCATTTCTTCCTTGGAGGGCCTCAATTATAATCCGGTATAAAACATCTACAGGGTGGCCACAAGGTCCCTTTGCATGAAAAACAAGGGCAACATACAGATATACTGTAATTTCGCTAAAAAGGGATTTTGTGGCCACTCTGTATGTATATGGATAAATGTCCGTTTATGCCAGTTGAAAAATCGTCTGCTTTTGACGTAAGATGTAAACAAGGAGGAGGGACTATTCCAAGTTTTTGATATGTAAAAATTTATGTAAATCAATACAGTATGTCTGTTTGACTGTTTGGATGTTTTCGTTTTTTAACTCTGGTCGTGTTTCTGTAAAAATGTTTATTACTTTTCATCGAAGTTTCGGTCGTAAAATACGTGACAATTATGAAGAAATGAGGTACTCTTAGACTATTTATGCTGATGCTTCCCAACTTTTTTTTTGGGGGGGCTCAAACACCCCAATACCCCAAAGAATTTTCGTCTCCCACTGCTCAATATCCAGTTACTCTCCCACCTCACCTCATCCCACCAACCGCAACACCACCTAACTTAAAACTGAGCTGATACATTTTCCGTATAAACATAATAAATGGCGAATATTTTATTTCATTAAAAATCTGAATCTCTTCAGAAATTTTTAATTTTTATATACTTATTTTTGTCATTGTCGTGAAATTTTGAGGCACTCTTGGCACTCCGGTTCAGAAACACTTATTTAAGGGACCTATAGGTCCCTTAAATCAGTGTTTCTGAATCTGTGGGGATAGATCCCCATAGGGTCGACGAGCTATAACATCGACACTCTTAAAAAATTAACTTAACTATACTTAAATTAACTAACCTAACTTAACTTAATGTAACCCACAATAACTTGTCGATTTTGTCAAGTCGATCGAGTGTCGTTAGCCCGGATTTAATCACTCTGTCCGGGTCAAGCGCGTCTCCCCACACGCAAATTTTAGTATCAGATTTTGTGTAGTTAAAAGAAAAAAAAATAAAAGATTGTGAACTTGCTTAGATTCGTCAGTATTGTTATTTATTGAAAGATATTTAAATTTTAATTCGTGCCATAAATGAATTGGAATTCGTGGGCGTTGAAGATGGGTGGATTCGGATTTAAATCCGGGTACTGATGATCATCCGGGAAGATAGGGATATCCCCATATATTATATTTTATCCATCGATCATCGATGCATTCAAAGTTTAATTCGAAGGATGAAGAGCTAAATATGTTTTTCACATAGAGTATCATTCCGCCCATACGTCCATTTCGAGGGTACGAGCACCTCGCAGCGGTATTGTCAAGTAAATAAGGGGTTAATATACTTACGATGCTTCCGTACGTGGTTCATCACCACTGAAAACAACAATGTTCTGTGTTAACCTAATCCAAAGAACATCAAATTCCGTCTTTGCCTTCGCGCATTTTTCGTTAGTTTGTATTGCAGACACCTTCATTTATTATCAGTCCAGGTGCATGATTTTTCAGGAGCAAGATGCACCGAAAGTTTGTTCCCTCCCTAAGGCAATACAAATTTACCTTTATCAATCACAGTCACGCTTGTACTACCTCAGACTCGCTCTACACAAACTGAACCAAAACCCACAGATATTTGCAATCGCAAACCGTCCGTATACGGGCGTATATTTATTTTAGAATTAGAATATATATATATATATCTATATATATATATATATATATATAATGTGTGTGTGTGTGTGTGTGTGTGTGTGTGTGTGTGTGTGTGTAGACTCAACACGGAACTACACTGTATTTGTAAACTCAAACGGTATTATAAAAAAAAAGACTGTTTCAAGTGGGAAAACCTCCCCCAAAACAAATCCAAAATAAAATTCGAAAAACCTTTAATACCTTCTCCTTTTTTATTATTTTTTTCCTTATTCTGTAGTTGGAATTTCAGTATTTCTCCAGTATACCTTTTCAGAATCCAGTTTCCTGCAAGTATCATTGAGCTTTTCCCCAACCTCTATTAGAATTAGTACCGGATGTGTATAAAGTAAGGCGGTGAAGAGACAAATCCAATTTGGATTATATTAACGCGAGTGAGCATGGACGAGTAATATTTTATTACGCGTACTTTATAATAACGGTATTGTCGATAGTAAGGTTTATGAGAGGTATTGAAAATGTCGGTGCTTTCCTGTTAACGAGAATACCTTAAAAAAAAGTTTGTATTTTTGCTCTATGCCCGGTAGGTCAACTGTACGCCCTTGATGATTGGTTAGGTTAAGTTGTGATATTTTCGTTAGTTTAAACGAAAATGACGAGAGCAAAAATACATAACAAACAAACAAAACTTATTTTAGGGTATTCCCGTTAACAGGAAAGTACCAAAATGTCCACCATCGACCTTTATACAGGCTCTCGCACGGTGTATCACATTTTTCGATACCGATTGTAATGTCTTCGTCATGAGGATTTCGATTACTCTTCAAATGTTGTCTCGAAGGGCTTCCAACGTTTTTGGGTTGTTGAAGTATACCACATCTTTGAGGTACCCCCATAAATAAAAATCTGGTCGGGTGAGATCCGGTGAATGGGGAGGGTATTGACCTCCGCTGATGATTCGGTCTCCAAAAAATTGTTTTAAATGAGCCATAAATGCATTAGCCGTGTGCGCGGTTACATTATCCTTGTTTACGAGTTAAAAAACAAGTTGAAACTAATTTAAACTAGTTCAAATCGGATTCGTCTCTCTTCACTCGCGTTACGAAACTAGTTTAAGCCAGTTCAAATCAGATTTCTTTCTTCAATTGCGTTACTTTATACACACACCCTGTATTATTACCATTATCATCATAATTACTATCACTATTCCTATCATTATCGTTATTATTATTACTACTACTACCCTTATTAATAGTTATTATTCTTTTTACTACTAATTGTTATTAATTATTCGGTGCTGGTTAAGTGTGCGGTCTACCTACGATTCGGCGGTCTACCTTTTAATTATAGCTTCTTATCTTGTTTACTAATTGTTTGTTTACATCCCATTGTCAATCGCCCTTGACGATTGGTTAGGTTTAGTCATGATATTTTCGTTAGTTTTAACGAAAATATCATGATTAAACCTAACCAATCGTAGGTAGACCGCACACTTAACCAGCACCAATTATTCTTTTATTATTAATTATTCTTTTTATTATAATTCCAGAGAGAATACCTTTATTATTCTCCCTCAAGTTCGATTTTAACTGTTTCATTTTCATTTTCTTTCGACTGTTGGAATTTTATTTTGTCATTTTTTCTCTTTCGAAACTTTATCGCTTTATTATTTAACAAACCAACTACATTTCGCGTTCTTTTACGCTTGCCCGAAACTACAGTATATTTAATGAACATTCTATATGATACATTCTATATTCTATATATAGTTCTATATACAGTAGTTGTCATATATATATATATATATATATATATATATTATATATATATATATAATATATATATACAGGGTGTCCCATAAGTCTGGACCCATAGGGATTTATAATATATTTTTTTATTATGTTGCAGGTAAACCATGTCACTGACTAGAGAGGAGAGAGTTCAAGTTATTTTGCTGGTCGGGACCCGCAGTCACCGGGAAGTGGCCGAAGAATTCAACAATATGCATCCAGACCGCGCACCAATCACACACAGATGTGTTGGCAAGTTGATAGCCAAATTTAAGGAAACTGGATCCGTAGCTGACAAGCCTCGCAGAGGACCTTCAAGGACTGTTACGGAAGACGAAACCAGTACCAATGTGTTGGCTAGCTTCGCTATCAGTTCCAAGAAGTCACTTCGACGCATGTCCAGCGAAACTGGGATCTCCAAGAGCAGCATCCACCGCATCTTGAAACTTCATCACTGGCATCCATACAAACTGCAACTCCATCAGCGTTTAAGTGAAGATGATCCTGATAGGCGAGTTCAGTTTTGCGAATGGGCAGAAGAACAATGCGTGAGTGATGAGACGTTCCCATCAAAGATTCTGTTCTCTGATGAAGCGAACTTTTATGTTTCTGGGGAAGTCAACCGTCAGAACACTCGATACTGGTCACCAACAAATCCTCATTGGTTTGATCCTTCCAAGGAACAAGGTGCCCAACGCCTCATGGTTTGGTGTGGGATATGGAAAGACAGAATCGTTGGTCCCTTCTTCTTTGACGTGACGGTAACCGGTGACACGTACCTCAAGATGTTGCAGGAGGAAGCATTTCCAAGCATGTTGAACCCAGCAGGCGACTACCCGAAGTGGTTTCAGCAGGATGGCGCCCCTCCGCATTACGCCACGACGGTTAGAAATTACCTTACCACACAGTTTCCAGAACACTGGATTGGACGACGAGGACATGTTGAGTTTCCACCAAGGAGCCCTGATCTTACTCCGCTGGATTTTTATTTGTGGGGCCACTTGAAAGCCAAAGTGTACGAGGTCAAAATGCAGAACATTTTCCACCTTAAAGCACGCATTGTGGAGGCGTGTCAAGAAATTTCTGCGACTGTGATTCAGAAAGTGCTGTCTCAGTGGAGATTGCGTCTTGAACTATGTGTGCGACACAACGGCGGACACTTTGAACAGATTATGTAATAAATTTTTGGACTATTTTGTAATTTTATTAATTTTGCCCTATGGGTCCAGACTTACGGGACACCCTGTATATATATATATATATATATATATAATTATATTTTCATATATATATAAGGTTGTAACATATATTCTGCTCGATTTTTTAGTTCATTCAGAACAAAAATTAAAGGACGTATAAGGACAAATTTGCTCGAATTTTTAGTTTATTCACAACAAAAATTAAATGACATAATGACAAATTAATCATCAACATAATTCCCTTCTTTTTCTATAACCTCCTCCCACCCGTAGTAAAGTTTTTTATGCCACGTTCGAAGAAATCCCTTGATTTCGAGTTAAAAAAAGCGATCACTTCGTTTTCGATAGCTTCCCTGGATTGCAACTTTTGTCCATCTTGGTGGTGGTGTGGACTTCTGAATAAATGGTAGTCTGAAGGTGCGATGTCCGGAGAATAAGGTGGATGAGACATTTTTTTCCAACCAAATGCCTCCAATTGGGCAGTGGTGATTCGAGCAGTGTGAGGGCGTGCGTTATCCTGGTGGAATAGAACACCTCTCCGATTAATTAATGCGGGACGTTTTTCTCGTAATTCCATCTTCAATTGTTGGAGTTGTTGGCAGTAGACTTCAGCTGTGATTGTTTGGTTATCTGGGAGAAGCTCAAAATGAATAATTCCTCGCATATCCCACCAAACGCATAGCAAAATTTTCTTTGGATGGGGTCCATTCCTTGGCTGAGGTTCGGGCTTTGTTTCACGACTAAGCTACTGATGTTGACGTTTAATATTGTTATAGAGGACCTATTCTTCATCCCAGTGACGATCCGATTCAAAAATGGTGCCTGCAGTTGCCGAGAATGCAGTGATGTGCAAATATCGATTCGATGTTGAAGATTCGCTTGTGACAAATTATGCGAAACCCATTTTCACACCTTCATTACTTTTCCTAACAGCTTCAAATGACGATGAATGGTCATATGGCTAACGCCGAGTTGCAGGCCAAGTTCTCTTACAGTTACCGTTGAGTTTTCCTCCACTGTTGCTTTCAGCAACTCATCTAACTCATTTGGTCGTCCTGTTCGTTGATAATTTTTCAGACTGAAGTCTCCATTCCTGAACTTCTCAAACATCACCTACACATCCATTCGCTCACAACATCATTTTCCATAAACTCTTTGAATGTTTTTTGCGGATTCACTATCGTAGATCCTTTATGGAACTCATACAGCATCACATGTCGAATATGCTCTTTCGTGGGCTCCATGTTTTTTCAATTACTGTAATATCGTAGGGGTGGCGTTGTAACTGTATGAAAAACACCAGAGAAAATATTCATTAGCCTAATCCTACACTATCCCTAAGTCATTCTGTATCATTCTGTATTGTGATAAAACTTGTGCGAACCTGTTTGCCGCGTGTATTTTGCAACATTTCTAAAACTATTTCACATTATCTTGAGGTTATTCTATTATCTATCGTCCGTTTTCTAATCGGGCCAGAATTTGTTACAACCTGATATATATATCATAGGGTGTTTCAGAAGGAAAGGTCAATACTTTCGGAGGTGATAGTATCGGTCATTGTGAGAAAAAAGTTCTATGAACATGTGTCTAATTCTGAATGGTTACGGAGATAGAGCTGTTTGACTCTACAAATACCAAAGCATTGTTAATGGTAATCAAGAAAGAGAAACAAATTACTGTTTCTAACATTTACTGTTTAAACATTTGCATTTTGAATGGTATCAGATACAGAAATGACAAATTTGTTACAGTTTACAATACGTTTTCGAAAATCCCACCGTCAACCTCAATGCACTTTGCAACTCGTGTGCGAAGATCGCGTGTTGTTCGTCTGAGTTGATCTTGACGTTCCTTTATGCGGGCAGCAGCATCCAAAATGCGCGCGAGCAATTGATCTCGTGTATCCACCTTTCTTTTGTAAACTTGACTTTTCATCCACCCCGACAAACAATAATCTAACGGAGAGAGGGCTGGAGACCTTGGTGGCCATTGAATGGGACCACCACGGCCGATCCATCGACCAGGGAAAGTTTGATTTAGGTATTGCATCACCAGACGGATAGAATGTGGAGGAGCTCCGTCATGCTGAAAGTACATACCAGCGCGTGTAGCCAAAGGAACATCCTCCAATAGTCCTGGCAATTCATTTTGCAGAAATTCTAGGTAACTTTGTCCTGTAAGACGTTCTCTAAAGTAACACGACCAATCACTGATCATCGATGATACCGCACCACCATTGGCAGAGAACGATGTTGAAAATTTGTTTCCACAGTGGTATTTGGATTTTCGTCTGACCACCGATGAGAGTTACGGTTGTGTTGATACCGTCACGGGTGAAAGTAGTTTCATCGGTGAACAGTATTAATCGAAGCAATCGGCGATTAGCATTTACCCAATGACAAAATTCCAGTCGCATGGCAGCGTCTCCTGGTTGAAGGTGTGTACACGCTGTACATGATATGGATGCAAGCCTTCCTCACGTAATGTTCGCCATACTTTGTGTGTGGTACACCGAGACGTGTAAAATTCTTCGTGAGCTTGTAGTAGGACTATGCTCTACCAACTGAAGAATGTTTTCCACTTCATCCACATCTTGTGACCTTCATGTTCAGATGAAACATGAGAGCTGGAAGTGTACCAATCTCACGCAATGTGTTGAAAACCCTGGTAACACACTTCGATCCGGAATTCTGCGGTTCGGAAACCGTCGACGGTATTCTGCAACAGCAGCTGTTGCACTTCCATCGCAAAACCGTAGACATACACATATCTGCATATTCGGCAGTGTGAAGGTGTGTGGCATTCTTAACACTGCTTCAAACACCAACAATGTCACTCACAACAGTCAGCTGTCGATTGGCTTATGTTACATGCTTACATGATTCAGGTTATAGGGAGGGAAGGGGGAGGAAGAGCTGCGCGCGCATCAGATTCAAAAAGCTCTATCTCCGTAACCATTCAGAATTAGACGCATTCATATGAACTTTTTTCTCACAATGACCGATACTATCACCCGAAGTATTGACCTTTCCTCCTGAAACACCCTGTGTGTATATATATATATGCACACCTTGGTGGTGTAGTGGTTAGCGTCGCTGACTACGAATTCATCGGCCCCGGGATCGAGACCCAGTGACGGCAGGCGGCACACAGCAAAACCCAGCTGTTCATCCTTCCACACAATAAAAAAATTGGTTGATAGATATAATTGGATACCCTGCTTAGCCTACTGGTTAAGACGCTGGGCTGCTGGTGGGGTGTGGTTCGGATTCCACGTTAAACTGTAGGTCTAAGGTGGAGTGACAAGCCTGGCCTTCGTGAACAAATCGGGCGGAAGCAAGACGTTTTTATATATATATGTATATATACACACACACACACACAATTTAAACAGATTGACAATTTAATATGCTTCAAATTGGTATATTAGTTTTTAAAATGTCTGAGAAATACGAGTACAAGTGCAGTCAAAACGATTGCTGCCGCTACTGACTTATTATAAAGAATGTTGAGGTGTTTTGAGGTCGGTTACTGGTCGTGGCGGGATTCAATATTTCACAATGAGCTTTCAAAATACTTTGTAGCCTATTGCGCCACTGGAAAGCTGCCACTTGGATGGAGCGTTGACTTAACTGCGCCCAGCATGTTGCTATTGCATGTTTCTCCAAACCGAATAGCCAGCAGGATTCAAACTTGGCTGTTTGATGACCAAAGACTGGGCTCAATGATGTTCGCTCAACTCGCTCGTTAAAAAGCACGGGTGACTCGAGAACGCTGTTCCGTTGACACATTTTGTATGAATTTGAAGACTGGCATCTGATCTTCAGTGCTAGACAACAAACGGGACAAGAAGTGTTTAGAGGAACATTTTGGATTGATTTTTCCCCATCTCTTTCAACGAATGTGCGTGGGGTCACTTTTGTTGACAAATGTTTCCGCAACAGCGGCCATCACAGCTCACAGCTCTTGTAGACAATATTTCCTGCTTTCTTGTCCACTGCCATTAATTAATTCGGAGTTGCGGTGCGGGGGGTCATATCAAAACGTTTCTCATCGGAAAACTAAATTTTTTGGAAGAACTTCTTGGCGCGAAAAAGGTCTCAAGAGAAGTTTACATGTGTTGAATCGAGTTTTCTTCATACCGTTAGTCCATGTACCCTCACTCCCTTGAAAAATCTTTAAGTTTAAATAAGCATTGATTATCCGCCGATCGCACGACATTATCATACTAAGGAATAGAGTAAGGTCTCCAGGTCACTTGCCTGCGTGACTACTGACTACATAGTTTGTTGCACGTGAACAGAATTTTCCCGCCATTTGCGGTGCACTTTCGTTTGGCAGCGAAATTTGGCATGCACTAAAGAAAATCTTTAATATCTTGTATTTCTTTGGATTATTTATGTATTTATTTATTTTGTAATGGTATATATATCTGACGCAAATGAAATTATGTATCCAATGTCTAAATCGTATATATATATATATATATTATATATATACACACGCAAATGAGGCGGGATGCTGCAGAAGGGTCGACCGCAGGTCGATCCTAAACCGTTGTTCAAACTCGACTAAAGTACCTAAAGTGTTATATATATATATAATATATAATATATATATATATATATATATGAAAATTATTTCACGAAAGTGACACGTGAAAAATATTTATGATGAATAAACCACGAAGGAAAAGAAACACAAAGTGGTGCTCAGCGCTTTCGTCTAATGACATCCTCAGGAACACTGAGTGTTCCTGAAGATGTCATTAGACGAAAGCGCTTGAGCACCACTTTGTTTTCTTTTCCCTTCGTGGTTTTATTCATCATATATATATATATATATATATATATATATATATACAGTAAAATCACAGAATAACACGTGATCTTACTAATAAGCAAACAACCACAGGGAAAAGGAAAAAGAAACAGGAAATCCGAGCGCTTTCGTGATATATTCACATCTTCAAGGAACAACAAGCACTTGTTCCTTGAAGATGTGAATATATCACGAAAGCGCTCGGATTTCGTTTCTTTTTCCTTTTCCCTGTGGTTGTTTGCTTATATGTATATATATATATATATATTGACAAAAAAAACGAAATAGCGTTATAAAAAGTGTAAAATGTGTGAAATTTTTTCCAAAATATGTTCTTTCATTGTCAGTTGAAGTAAGTACGAAGCAAAATGAAATTTAATTTTGGTTCTAAAGCTGTAAAAAGGACTCTTTCCATTCCTCAACACGTGCACGACGACCATGAGTCGATCTGATATCCTCCTATCCAGACAGCTTCTTAGCTCTATGGCCCGAAATTTACGACAATTTCTACCGTACGCGTTACACAAAGGCTTCCTGAATAGACCGCGAGAGTACGTCGTAATTTTAGCCTTCTTCCCCAACTATTTCCTTTTTTTTTTTTTTTTTTTTGGCATCTTCATTACGGATGGGTTTTCGTCCTTATAAACCTCCTTAACGCCCTTACACGAAGAACGTCGAGGGTATAGGGGGAGGGGAAGAGAAACGAAGACTAGGCCCTTTGAGAGGGAAGAATACTAGTCCCTTTGAGAGACCCTTTAAAAAGGTAAGAAGACTAGGCCTCTTTAAAAGGATAAGAAGACGTCTCTCTTTAAAAAGAGGGTAGATTTAATGGAAAAAAAAAAAGGTTGGTTGGTCTCTTTAACTGCGAAGAAGAATGACTAAACCTTGTTACTAAAAGAAAACAAGGCCTTCCGAAAAGGAAGAAGACTAGGTTGGTTTTGCGACAAGAAGCAGACTTGTTCTGGGAAACGATTATATATATGAAAAAGATCAAATACAGTAATTTAAGACATTTTTTTGAAAGACGATGATGTATCTGTAAATAAACATCAGAGAGAAAAATATAAGAAGCCTACCACTGACTCAACGCTGTTACGGATAGTAACTAGGCCTAACTCGAGGAAATAAACAAACTGGTCGGTAGAGGGCGCTAACAGATCACATAAATTAACGAGATGGAGTAATTTTCACTTTGTAGCTCTTAAAGCAAGAATGTGAGATCCATTTTTATTAGTTGTCGCATTTTACTTCATTGGAAAACATTTTAAGTCCATTTGTGTCCAAATTAAATAGTTTGTAAACTACATTCTTTATTGAGACTTCTCTAAACACATGACCACAAATTGGGGAGGAATTTTCCCTCCCCCCCCATGTATATATATATATAAACGTTTAAAATTTATTTAAACAAGCCCCAAAATGAATATTGTATTAAATATGTAAATATGGATCACTTTTAAGCCTTCCATTTCGTAAAGTGCAAATCGTGTTATCAAATATGCATCAATAATTTGTTTCTTGTTTTCTCTCTCTCTCTCTCTCTCTCTCTCTCTCTCTCTCTCTCTAGTGTAATTGTAGAGCTAGCCTATATATTCTCCTCTTTCCTGTTAAATTTCCTTGGCTACTTTTCCAGGGTCAGGTCAAAATATTTTTTCAACCTTTTTACTACCCGCCTCTGGCAGGGAAGGAGCGGAGGGAGGGTGAGATGACACCTTATGCTTTTCTATCTATTTGTCTACTACTGCTAGAATAGGTTAAAAATGAACCAGTTTAATAACAGGAACCTCCCCGACTGGACCGAAAGGTCTTTGAGGTTTCTTCTTGTCCTTGTATATCTCTCTCTCTCTCTCTCTCTCTCTCCCTCTCTCTCTCTCTCTCCCCTCTCTCTCGAACCGCTTTCTTGCTGCACAATCTCCCCTTATGCTCGGATGCCTTACAAGATTTGCAAACTTTATCTTCGAAAAGTGGCCTCAATGGAAACGTCATAAATATGTAGGAGAAATATTTATGAAGTTTCGTAACATAGAAACAGATTTTACAAACACGTTTTATTCATGTTTCGACGACTTTTTAGAATTTTTTGAGTTTTTGGAGGGGGTTTTACTTTTATATATGCAATATGTGACACTTTATATGAGGCATCATGTACGCAATATATGTTATATATATGACGCTTTCCATAAGGTGTGTATACAGGGTGAAGCAATACTCGCGCGCGCGCGCCATAGGATAAATTACAATAAATTGCAGAAATCGCGCTTTAGGATAAATTACAGTCGGTATTTCAACTGGTGACCATTAACTTGAAAACACTTTTTGATTCGCTATACCCATGATGTTTTAAACGCTTTACGCTGACGGTGATCTTGGCACACATAAATTTTATTTTTTCCTTCAGTTGCTTCGTGTCTCTGTGACGTTCAACGCAGACGATCAAGAAACGGTAATTAACCATTAACAATCTTCATGTACAGAAAATCAGAAAGTGTTTTCAAATTTATAGTCACCAGTTCGAATGCTGACTGTAATTTACCCTATGGTATGTGACTTTTATTCCATCCTGTATATATATATATATATATATATATATATATATATATATATACAAGAAAGCAACTCGCTCCTCCACCAGGCCAGACCTAGAGGCGGGGCCACCAGCTTGACCTCCGTGTGAAGAGAGACCAACGCACGACCAACGCACGAAACAACATAAGGTTCATAAGGTATATATATATATGTGTGTGTGTGTGTGTATGTATGTATGTATATTACTGTGTATGTATGTCATTACATGTATGTATGTATGTATAGATATAGTATATGCACGTACGCATAGATATAGTGTACAGTTTCGAAAAAACGTTCGCCTGAAAAGGTTAAAAAGTTACAAATTGGTAATTTCTGTGGGGGGAGCGGGAAATATATATATTTTCGCGGCGATAATAAAATTTAATAAACAAACTCGTCATTACTAATCAGTAATTTTTTATGCTTTTCGGGAATTTAGTTTTTTACGCGAACTTATTTCCCCGAAACTGTACATACAAGTATGATTTAATATGAACACAACTAAAACTAATACAATTTTGCACATTTATAAAATACAATAAAATGAATATCACATTTGGCCTCGAACCGCTGAGTTCAAGTTCCTATGAAAGTTCACATTTAACCTTACATAAGTGATGTCTTTTTGTTTTTTTCTACTAATGGAGAATATACAGGTCACTTTTTAAAAGATAATGATAAGGTCAATTGTGACGCGTAAATTATGTTTGGTTAGGTTATCCACTCCATATAACGTGACCTCTATACATATAATTTAACCTACAAATATACACTCTTGCTCAAGTCGTCTTCTCAGTACGGTCATTAAAGGTCATGAAAGAGAGAGATGCAGCAGTTTCAAAGATTTAATAATTACTAACTACTACAGGGTGATCAAAAAGTCGATGTGCACCTATATTACTCTGAGAGACAAAAGTGCATACATACAAGAAGTTAGATATTTTAATAAAAAATTATACGATATCGTGCAATATTACAGTAACACAAATTGCACGATATCGTATAATTTTTTTATTAAAATATCTAACTTCTTGTATGTATGCACTTTTGTCTCTCAGAGTAATATAGGTGCACATCGACTTTTTGATCACCCTGTGTAATTCACCGAAAATGTGTCTGTCTGTCCGTCTGTCCGCAGAAAAAACTTTTACATTTCTGAACCGATTTCGACCAAACTTCATATGGTGGAGGGGGTGATGAGTAATGAATGAAAATAGTGTGACCAGCCCCCCCCCCCCCCCAAACCAATTACTGGGCCGGAGGCCACAGCACACGCGCGATAAAAACTATAGAAAAAACGCAGCAATGAAAATCTTGAACTTCACATTGTGTCAAGATTTGTGAAGCTTAAGATTTTCATGACTATAGTTTTATTGACCAAATAATTGAAGGGCCGCAGGTACCCCAATTACGGAGGCCCAAGGTGAGAGGAATAGGAATGATATCCAGATAAAGGGCTACTGATGTTCAAAATAAAATACGCCATAGACCCACATTCGGTTTTGGCCGAAAGCCCAAGCACCGCAGATCTAGCAAAATCACGTACCGCTGATCTTTTGCTAGTCGTACCATAATTCACCGCGTGTCCGTCCGTCTGTCTCCTTTTCATGTCCAAACAGCTGGACCGATATTCATGAAACTTTGTGATACCACCCTGCGGGATCCCTGGAGTGTTTTTAGAAACTTTTTTTTTTTTTTCAGATCGGATGTCCCAAAAAATTTATCCTAATTTATCCCAAAAATATTTATATGCTAAAACATGAAGAACTTAAATTCCAAGATTTTGAACTTCTAAAATTTTCTTAAAATAACCATGTCCCAACACGCTTTTACAGAGTTTTATACACTTTCATGGAATGAAGAAAATCAAGTTAGTGAAAAAGTTAGAAAGAATGTAGCCATCAACATTTTTAGCTGCGCATCGAAAGTCATGATTGGTAAAACAAAATGTGACAAGTTGCATTTGAAATTTAACTGCTTCGTAACTTCGAGTAAAATCTGTGAAACTGCATTTAAAATTTAAGTGATTCGTGAGTGAATTGTCAATGTTAAACTCTAACTCGCTTCAAGAATATCACGCCCGTAGGATGGGTAGTTTTGCTTTTAATAATAATATGCGTTGTTTCTAAAACTACTCGTAAGCTCCCAAATAAAGGATATTCTTCCGAAAATGCATATTGGTTGTCATGGTAATTTGGCGTCGTTAAATGAACTGAATCTCTCTCTCTCTCTCATGGTCTTTTGTCGTGTACCGTACGGAAGACGCTTATATATTATAATATATATATATATAATATATATATATATAACCTGAAAAAGGTGGTATTTTTTCATTGCGTGCAACTTTAGAATTTCTTGGGAGTTTACCGAATGTCGAATGTGGAATTCGAGCTTACAAAGGTCGACTTTGTTCCTTTGCAACCATTGAAGTTGCTTCACACTTTTTTTTTCATGAAAAGTACAGTTCAAAGTGATTAATCTGTAGTAAAAAGTTGGGATCACCTGAAGATCAGGCCCCCAGCCTTCTTTAGTTAGTCTTATAAGGCTAACTAACGAAAATATCACGACCTAACCTATACAATCGTTAGATCAACTGTACGCCCTTGACGATTGGTTAGGTTAGGTCGTGATATTTTCGTTAGTTAGCCTTATAAAGCTAACTAAAGAAGGCTGGGGGTCCTGATCTTCAGGTGATCTAAAAGTTGACGATGAAATACTATATATTAATTGCTCAAAACGGTTTGATTAATCGCCTGTACAGTATAATTGTTAGACTCAAGGTATAAAGGGTATCGTTGTAACTCTGGCAAATATATGGTATGCCGAACATTTCTACGATGTATAATTATTAATTTTTTATATGGAGGAAATTTGTGTTTTTTCATAAATTAAATCTGCTTTAATTTTAATAATAAGGGCATTCGTGTTACGGTACAGAAATATCTCCAATTCTTCTCTTTTCAGAAAATTTTCACACACACACACACACACTCAATATATATTTTTTCCACACATATTCAGTTTATATGCGTGTTTATATTATTTTAAGGTTCAATTTAGAGGAAATATATGAGGAAGTACGTCAGGTAAAAGTAATTAAAGATTAGTATCTTACTTTTATTCAATTTGTTCAATTTAAATATCTTTAAAAAAATAATTTTGGTTTTCATTTGAAAATAATTTTGTGTTTTTTAGAAAATTACTTACAATCTTCGTCGTTCCGATAACTTTTAACTTTTTTTTATATACTTTTAAATTAAATTTTAATTAAAAATCTCTTCGACACAAATAAGTAAAGATTTTACGTAAATAACCTTGCAAAAAAGAGAATTATAAAAAATTGTTAAAGTAAATTAAATATTTATTCGGGGACCGGAAGTTATATATTTTGCTTCCTGTGAATGAGTTCAGGGAGGTACATTTACGAGGTTAAGATTGATTTTCATTATTATTATGTAATTTTATTTATCTTTTTTTAGTGAGGTGGGGGTGAACATGGAATTAAAATTGGTGCCCAGATTTGATAAATTAATTTTTTTTTTCAATTATACGTTATAATTAACTCTTTCAGTCACTGATGATGACTTAATTGAGTAATTAAATATTTGGTCATGCTCTATCGTATATATAACATTTTTAACCTCCCGTCACGCATGATTAGGAGAAGTAGTCTATTGTCTTGTATTATTGTAGCAGGCACGTAATTTCCACGTGTTTCAGTGCTACGCTGCCATCAGTTGCTAGTGGCATCTCACGTAGGCGGTTTGTGCTGTAGTTTAGAGGTTTGCACGGGCCTATTTTTTCAGGCCTGTGCTGGACCGTATCCGAGGGTTTTTGGTCCGGCATGGTCCGGCTGTTATGTTCTTTTATTTTGAAGCCTGTGTCCGGCCTGGCCCGTAAGAATTTTATAAAACGTACCCGGCCCGACTCGCATTTGACCCTGTGTCACCGACCTCTAACACTGCCATCTATAGTATTTTTGGTATATGACTATCGAAATCGAGTATTACCACAAACAGCAACTATAAAATTAATGTTAGCACCTTTTTTAAAAGATTTACAAATATTTTTTCTTTCTTATCATTCACTACACATTTGAAAAAAAAATTAAAACCCTAGCCAAAAACTATATTTTCAGCCCATACCCGGCTCGTGTCCGCCATGCTTTCAACAAGCACCCCCCATACCCGGCCGGGCTGGGCACGGGCTTACGGGCCTACCCATACCCGTGCAGACCTCTACTGTGATTGCACTCAAATAATTTCATACCAAATATGGAAGGAACTTATTGGTAGTTTTTTCTGCAGTATTTTGTTCTTGAGTATAATCTGAAGATATTTGCTTAACAGCAGTTTGGTTTTGTGCTGTATTATTTTGTCTGGATTTTTACATTTGAGTCACCGATGATTATGCAGAGCTGGTCTAAACACAGATTTTTTGTGTAGATATAAAAAAATGTCCAAAACGAGATATTTTATAAACTATCAATTGATATGAATCGGTTCTAAACATATTTTTTATCGCCACCCAATTATATTCGTGAGTGAAACGTTAAGATGGAAGAAACTGAACGTTGTTACCTGTGAGCACTTTTTGGATGGAAGACTCACAAAGTCGATATAACTTTAGCTAATTTTAACATTTTAGATTCCGCTCCGTGTGAGCAAACGTTAAGACTTTTAGAATCCCTATATATTAAAAAACTCTCCCCTTCGCTTAACTCTGATATTTCATCCGTTCCCCTCCGTCTAAACTGAACATCTTGAACAACCAACCTTTACTTGGTTTTAGATGCTTCTGTTTTTTTAGTTTTGCCTCGGAATCTGTGCTGCTTAGACTTAAGGTGTGTTCCTTTTAGTGTGGGTTTTTTTTTTTAGTGTTTTGAAAGATAGCCTGTGAATTTTTAGTTTTTGAGTTTTACATTTTGTATTTTATAGCTGTTATTCATTGTTCGTTTTTAGTGTCACTTTTATTGTTTTAAAGCTTGTTAATTGTTCGCTTTTGTTTCATAATAGTCATTATGGTTTTTAATTGTAACTTTCTAGAATTTTTTTAGTGTGACTTTGTTTTTAATGCTTGTGGATTTTTTCCCTATTTTATTTTGTTAATGTCATTATGGTTTTTAATATGTTTTTAACTTTTTAGAATTTTTGCCTGAGGATGAGCATAGTTTGTGCTTGAAACGTTGCAATATACAAAATATAGTCCCTTTCCAACTTGATGGATGTTTCTTTCCTTCTTGTCTGTTGCTTTCTGCATATATATATATATATATATATATATATATATATATATATAATGAAAGAAGGAATGAAGTGAAAGTTTGATACGAAAATGAAAGTTAATTAGAAATTAGAAGTTAAATTTCAATGAAAATTACATAAATGAAATATTGTGTAATGGGTTGACAGGATATCGCAGTTACACTGCAATTATAACTAAAATGTAAAAATAATCACAAAAATTACAATTTTGTTGAAAAAATTTAAAAAATAAAATTGCAAAAAGGTGTATCGTTTATTCATTGAATTTCAGATAAAAGTAATGAATGGTGGATTCTGTTTGCGAGTAAAATTCGCCGACAAATTAGGGATGGTCTCGACTGTGCGCATGCGCAAAGACTATATTCAGCACAAAATATTTAGAAGTACAACCTATAATTCCGAAAATGTTGGATGACCATATATATAGTCAAAATGCCCACGTTGGTCGAACATCTGCGTAAATTTTCATCCGTGACCATTTTTTTACCGAATAGGTCGAACAGGTTATATATTTTATATTTTCAAATTTTTAATCACTTTCACTCGTTAAGGAGGGAGAGGGGAGTCTGTGAGAAAGTATAGAGAAAGCGTTTTTTTTGCCGTGTACAATGATTATTTTTTCGAATTTCATCCGCGTTAGGATTTTAATTAAAAAAAATCGAAGTCAAATAAGTCGTCTTTTGTTTCCTCAGCTTTTACACACCCTCTGACTTGTTTCACGTTCGGTTAGGTTAACTGAGGTTAATCTAACCTAAAAAAAGTTGGTGGTACGATAAAATCCGACTTATTTACAAAATCCGACCTAATTGGCAAAAGGGTGATTTACTATTGACTCCACTTTGGAATTTAGGTATATATATATTATATATATGGGGAAGTAGGGAAAGAATTAGTTAAAAATATAACCTCTCAAATTTATTAAGAATTTCAAATCTAAAAATATTGTCAAATAGTTTCCAATTCCTTAACAAATAAAAAACTTAATGGAAAAATAAATTGGTTAAAATATAGTCTAAAGAAAAAGGGTATTTTCCCATCGGTTGGGGCACGACTAGGTAAACGTAGGGGTAAAATCAGTTTTTTTCTTTCATTATATTCCGAGATGAATTGAAATGTTAATTGAACTAAATGAAATGCATGAACTCTGAGGCCGGCCGCACTGCAGCGATTGCCACGCGATTCTCCAGAATCGCGTGGCGGTCGCTGCAGTGTGCGGGGCTCCTATTCTGTCAATGTAAAATCACACGCGATTTGAGTCGTCAGTCGTGAGTCTCAAGACGATCCTGTGTGCGGCCGCCGCCTGAGAGCTTTGGTTGAGAGACCAAATAAGTGTCCTTCCATTGATTTCATATAGTCAACTAGTTCCTTTTTTTGCTCTACCCAGAACACATATTTGAAGTTCCCCATTTCTGCCAAATTAATAATAATAATAATAATAATTTATTTTTTTATATCTGGATTAAACGTTTTCCATGAGAAACTTAGAATCTATTAACAGCAGTTTTCGTTTTGCGTTTACAATTCCTCATTGAAACACGAATATCTGAAATGAAATTAGAATTTTACGTGTATTTCTTTCTATACATATAATAATAGCTTCAGAATATGATACAATCATTTTAAAAGTAAAAAACAGCATCCTTGTAAACATGGCATATATATATATATATATATATATATATGCACCTCAGTAATGTTGTGGTTGGTGTCGCTGACTACGAACCTATCGAGACCCGGTGACAGCAGGTGGCGCGCCGCAAAACCCAGCTGTTCATCCTTCCACACAATAAAAACAAAAATTGGTTGGTAGATAAATGGATACCCTGTGTAGCCTAGTGGTTAAGACGCTGGGCTGCTGGTGGGCCGTGGTTCGGATTCTACGTTAAACTGGAGGTCTAAGGTGGAGTGACACGCTTGATCTTTCGTCAGAATGAACAATTCGGGCGGAAGAAAAACCAAAGAAACTAAGGTTACCAGGGTATATATATATATATATATATACTCAACCGGTCAACTATGGAGGTCATAAGTAGGGGGAAAGATTGATTGAGGAAGGTTGTTCCAGTCTTTCAGGCATCTCGAAAACTTTGGACTTTGATTTTGGCTCTTCTATCGCAGGCTTCAAAATTTTATTTCACGTGATTGTATGCATTTAAGAGTTTACTCTGCTTTCATGCAAAAACAATGCTCCCCACGTAATGATGGGGGTTGTTTAACCTCCTTCGTAACAGCAAGGTCATATTGACGGAGGGAACCACAGTTTCACGTGGGATCCGAACCACGGGTCGTTACATAATCTGGACGCAGAGGACGGTACCCCATCCAACTACTACTGCTACTACCACCCAGACCCACTGTCGCTAAACATCGCTGATCAACTGGAAGCGGTGTTACGACACTGACCATATCAGGGTGATAGGATTTCTCTACTTTCGTTCTCTGGATGATCCAAACATCCTTGATAAAAACAACTGAAATGATATAATTTCAGAGATGCACCTGACAACCTCCTCAATTATTTATTACATTAAAATGGCATTAACGCTCCTCATAATGTTCTTAAAGTTGTTTTTCGTGCATGAACCCAAAGAATCTTTTCCCAATCGTCAGGAATCCAGTTTTTGTTGCCTTATCCACTGCTTCTTCTTTTTTTCTTTTTTTCTTTTTCTTCCTGTTTTTTGTAGAACCAAGGTTTTTGCCCGACTTTGCATCCTTTCGGAACACCTTCATTTCGCCTCCTCTAACGGTTCACTCCGAAAAACCGTTTCTAGTTATCGTTCGTAAGTCATTAGAAAGGTTAAAAGATGTTCTTCTACAATATATCACGGACACAAGTCTAGGATGCCTGACGTCACAAGCGGTTGTATCTCTTTTTTTTTTTTTTCCCCTACCAGTAGAGCATTTGCTAAGATTTTGTTTCTTAGTATATGGTTTCAAGGTGGTTTGGACCACATATCGAGAACACTTACATTTTTACGCAATAACAACTATTTGACCTTGAGAGGAGGTGAATCTCTGCTCTCTCTCCTTCTGTCAGTTCCCTTGTTTTCGGCAGTTTTATGTTAACATTCTTATTCGAAAAAAAAGTACAGTTCCCCCCCTTCCCCCCTCTTAAAAACTTCCCATTGCCACCTTTGTCTAACATTATAGTGCACTTTGGGATCACATTTCCTATGTGGAGGTAGAAAAACGTATTACTAAAATTCAACACCGAGAAAATTGGACCTCATATTTTTCATACAGTAAAATATTGGCTTTTAGGAACATTTTAAAGTGTGCTTCAATCCTTTTCTAGAAAATACTGATGAAAGTATTTACAAAACACGTGATTGTCAACTTCAACATTCACTGACCAACATAAAACCCGACAGAGAGCTCGAATACGCTTTCCTAAAATGTGGTGAGATAGTTAAGGCACAATTACATTCTATTTGTGGAGACGTTCCCTTCAACGACATACATATTTGGGTCTTATTTCAACAAAGACTAGTTATACTCGGCAAAATTATTGTACTGAATTCATACGGATAATTGTATGATAAGGGCTGCGTAGGTTCTGATTTTTGCACAGTAATAAATATATATATATATATATATATATATATATATATATATGATGAATAAAACCACGAAGGAAAGGAAACACAAAATGGTGCTCAAGCGCTTTCGTCTAATGACATCCTCAGGAACACTGAAGTACATAAAAAGGTTACAGCCTATATATAGGTTACAGAAAGAAAAAAAAAAAGAAAAATAAATAACACATACACACACACATATATATATATATATATATATATATATATTATATATATATATATATAATATCTATATATACAAATACACACATACATACATATATATGCAATAAACAGAGAAGTAAAAATAAAAAAATAAAAAATTAAAACCTTAAAGGATTACCAGTGAGGCGTACAGACTTGTAAGGAAAAATATCGATTTTTAGCACAAGATCAAATGGATTATAAAAATACAAATTTATACTGGAACTCTGCCCGGGTTTTAACACACTGCTGCCTATGGTCAGGTTTCGATATATATAAAAAAATAAAATGCAAATTAAAAGTTAATGAAGTAGCAGACAAGTTTACCAAAGATTTAATGTTTTACCTTCTTATCTAAATCTGTTTTAAAGGAATTCAAAATAACAGGATCGAGTTGAAAAAGACCTTTGCTTATGTTGAAGTTATTTGAAAGTTGGATAATGGCAGACTCAAGAATATTTCTATTAACAATGTTGCTTGAATGGAATAAAACTGAAGCATTATTCCAATCAATACAGTGGGCTAACTCTGACAAATGGACAAAAAGGGCACTGGACAACTGTCCTGTTCTAACGGAATATTGATGCTGTTTTATACGTGTGTGCAAATCCTTTCCCGTCTGACCTATGTAAAAGGAATCACATTGTTTACAACCAATTTTATAGATAATGCCTGAATTATTGGTAGGGCTATTTTTACTATGATATTTTTCACAATATTGTTATATGAAAATACTACATTAATATCCAAAAGTTTAAGTACATTAGCAATGCCTAGAAAGCCTGGGAAAAATGGAAGTACTAAAATATTCTTTGACAAAGTGCGAGTGTTATTATTCACACGATAGAAGGTTCGTTTTGCCTTGTTAAGACGCAGGTGGGTAGCACAGATCACTTCCAATACCGTTGATTTTTTCCAATTTGGCATCCATGTATTCCGGACTGACGATCCTAAGAGCTTTAACATGAGCCAAGGTCTTTTTCAACTTGATCCTGTTGTTTTGAATTCGTTTAGAACGGATTTAGACAAGAAGGGCAGAGTGCTAAAACTTTGGTAGTTTTCCCTTATAAATTTGTATGCTCCTCTTACAATTTTTATTTTTCAATTTATTTTTATATATATATTTTTTTAAATTTTTTGTGACCTATATATCATTCAGGCATTATCTATAAAATTGGTTGTAAACAATCCATTTTATCTTGTGTTGAATTCGTTCAGAACGGATTTAGACAAGAAGGGCAAAGTGCTAAAATTGGTAGTTTTCCTTACAAATTTGTATGCTCCTCCCACAATTTTTATTTCTATATTTATTATATATATATATTTTTGTGACATATATAGTCTCGAACTCTTTATTTACTTCAGTGTTCCTGAGGATGTCATTAGACGAAAGCGCTTGAGCACCATTCTGTGTTTCCTTTCTTTCGTGGTTTTATTCATCATAAATATTTTTCACGTGTTACTTTCGTGAAATAATTTTCATATATATATATATATATATATACTTAACAATGTTTACGGCCAAGGGCGAACGTCCAAAACCCTCCCAACTCTAATAGAAGGAAAAGAAGATAGCCGAAATTAGGGTCCAAAGTTTTCGAGATGCCTGGACACTGCGTTTTTGTTTTCTATATATTGTTTTTACCAGGGTTGTAGAGTCGGTTCAAAATTTTCCGACTCCGACTCCACACATTGTAAAAATCCGACTCCGACTCCTCACATTTTAAATATACGACTCCGACTCCTCTAGTGTTTCACTCTATAATTATCATAATAATAAGACATTTCATCACCACCACACTAAGTGTGAAATTTTATATTTTATATTTAAATAAATATTAATTGTATATTCTGAAAATGTAAAAAAAAAATATTAAAAAAACTTAATCTAGGGGCTATCAATGAATAAGGTTTATTGACCAAAAAAACTAAATAACCTAAATGTTAGTATTTAGGATTTAGAAATTAAGGGTGACACAGGACACAGAAATTGGAGTCGGAGTCGGAAGTTTTTTACCGACTCCGCCCTGAAACGTGCGACTCTCCGACTCTCCGACTCCGACTCCACAACCCTGGTTTTTACGTGTGATCTCGTTAGCATATTCACTGCCAGCACTTTTTAAGTATGTAACCAGCCACCGCCAGCATTTTTGCAAGTTTTTACTCAACTACCGTCCAAGGTCTCACCAAATATTTAAACAAAAATTAAAACGAAAGATATCTCTAAACAAAATATACCAAAATAAAGCTTATAATGTATACGTTCAAGATGAGATTTTCTCGTCTTTGGCGGTGAATGTGTTAATGATGATCATACACACACACACACACAGGCTGAGGCCCAGAGCTGGGCACTTGCGTTTTTTTGCGTTTTTTTGCGGTACTGCGGTACTACTACCGCACTACCAAAGGATCGCTGAAAGTACAGCAGTACCGCTACCGCATTCAAATTTCCCGCGGTACTTTCCGCGGTACCGACCAACACGGTAGTACCGCAGTACCGCAAAAAAAACCGCAAGTGCCCAACGTAACACACACACACACCTTTGGATGTTAGGTCGACGGTACAATGCAACGAATCGTTTGTTCGCGTTTTGTCGATGGGTAGTTCGACAGTTTCACAGAATATCCTCCCAATCCCTTTTCGGCGATGTTGGGCTTAAAATCAGTTGGTGGGGAGAGGGATCAAAGGGATTCTGCAGTCTTGAAAAATAAGTTATCAGCTCCCCGTGAGTGATGACGCCTTTCCCGCAATACTTTATTCCGTTCTCTATACAGGCTATTTAACCGTTCAGCAGCAGCAGCGCGGGCACGAGGTACTCCTCCTCCCACCGCCCATAAAAACGTCTTTGCCAGAAAAGAGAGCAATAACTCTATCCCGCGAATGAAGCGGTGGTACGTAAATCTGGGCACCACAAAAGGCATGCCCATTACGAGCTCAGAGACAAAAGTCAGGTTGGAAATTTATCTCCGGGAAATTTTAATTTCTCCACGGAGGACGATTCCAACATTTTCATATACAAAGAAAAGAAAAGCAAATTTATAGAGTCTCTTCCAGTGAAAGGCGGAACAAAGCAACGAAATCTATGGTAATAAAATCGGAGACTTTTATTGTCTTCGTTGAGCGGTGGCTCGCGCGGGGCCGCGCCCAACGTAATTGGTTCTTTTAATTAAGTTTTGTACCGCTTTTTTTATACTTAATTGGGGAAGGTCATCCATTACTCTATAAAAGAACCCTTCAAATTACTTATATATATATATATATATATATATAATATGAGAAAACCGCAATGAACGTGGGGCGGGACTTTGGTAGTGCTTTCGAGCTGCAATTAACCACAATCTAACCATATGCAAAAGTGGAACACTGTTGGATTGTAGTTTCAAAGCATATAATATGCCTTGTAACCTTGTATGAGTTTCGCGCGGCGATCGCTTCACGCATGGAAGTCAGGCTCGTGGCCCTACCTCTGGAGTTGGCTTGGCAAAGGAGAGAATTGCTTTCTGGAACTCTCCATCTCATATCCAGGTATACCCGGCTCATTTGGGATTGTCCTGAGCCACATTGAAAAAAATTCTTGTTAGGTTACTATAGGATGTTCATGAAGTTACGCAAGTGAATATTGTGGTCATTTTTTTGTTCACTTGCGTGACTTTATGAACGCCTTGTATTTTAATTCAAAGTAATGTTTAAAATAAATAAGAAATTTTTCATTGCACGTGTCATGTCTTCTTTTGAAAAAGTGCACATGAAAATTAGTTGTAGGCCCTATTTCTTATGGGTAATTGGTTCAATAATTTTGGTTCTTTGACGACAAAGCTATTTTCCTTCAGTGTTCAGGATCTTCGTTGTCAACCTTTAGTTTGGAAAAACTGCAGATTCTGCATTTCCTATTTTTCGGTGTTGTTTGGATGGTTGTAAGATTCAGTTTGTGAGGTTAGGCTCTAGTTTTTATATTATTTTCTGTGCTGAGAGGAGGGGCGACAAACTTGACCTTCGTGAAATGAGGAATCGTCGCACGGAACATTTGAAAGGTATATTATGGTGTACCTTTCTCTCTCTCTCTCTCTCTCTCTCTCTCTCTCTCTCTCTCTCTCTATCATTTTCCTTTCTAGCGATTATAGACTTAATTTATGTAATCGTTTCCAATAATTTAGTTGTTTGAGGCCAATGGTCTTGACTGCGAAATTTCTTTGAATTTCTTCTGTGATTTAATTTTTATTTTATATATATATATATGAGGACGTTAAGAGTGAGCATTATCCCAGTTTTGGTATGATCACTGTTTTCAGTAAGGGCTCATTATATTCCTGCCCATTCTTTTAAAAGTTCTCAGTATTTGTCCAGTTATATTCTTTTAGCTTTATCGCCATCTTGTTTTTGTTCTCAAATTTCGCATTATCGGTCAGTATAATTCCGAAATCTTTTGCTTTAGAGTTTATGTAAATTTCCTGTCTATTTGGGGCATGGTATTCCATAGCTTTTATTCCCTCATTTCTTTCGTAACTTAAGAGTCGAAAAATTTCGGTTTTAAATTTCATGGTGTTGTCTCCTGACCATCTTTAGATTTTGTTCGTGCCCGTTTCTAAGGCTTCTATATTATCCGGGTTTCTAATTTTCTGATACTCTTTGTATTATCAGCAAAGGATGTTACTGTACTATTACTGATTATTTCATTAACTATATTGTTAATATGATTATGAATATTAATAAAGCAAGAGGAGGGGCAACGAGCTTGACCTTCGTGAAATGAGGAATCATCGCACGGAACATTTGAAAGGTTGAAAGAAAAGCTAAAACTGTTACTCGAGATGAAACGGACCTACTGTACAGTACGTATTAGGGCATGGTTAATTAATAAATTTTAGAGAAAAGTAATGAATGATGAAATTTTCTAATTAATCAATGATTAACTGATTAAAATGATTAAAAAATAAATACTTCTGAAAAGAGTAAGAAAGAGCTTTATTGTTTCTGTTGCGCGAGATAAGACCGAAGAAAACATTTTGCTCAAACATTTAGTTTGCTTTAGTTCAAGAAATCAGGCATAGGCGGATTAAACAGTTTATACATGCAAAAAGGTGCCAAATTCAAATGATACATTAGAAAATTTAAGGTAAAATGCTGGTGAAATTATGAGGAAAATTAATCATTTCCCATCATTTTCTAAAAATATTTTTTGATTAACTAATGATTAAATTTGAAACAATGATTAAGTGATTAACCAGACCCATGTCCTAGTGCGTATACCCCCGACTTTGATGAATGTAGTCCTTGGACTGTAACCACTTGCTTGCTCTCTCTCTGAAGAAGTGATAGATCCATTTTCCCCACTTTACCTGCTATTCCACTACAATTTAATTTTGCGTCTTATGATTCCATAATTACAATTGTCGAATGCCTTGGCAAAGTCCGTTTCAAGTGCATCGCTGATATATACAGGGCGTCCCAAAAAAATGTATACACACTTTAAATACTTATAAAGGCAGTGTTTATTAAAATACATTTCATTTTCAAAATGTAATAGAATCTACAGACATTATTTAATTGTTTTGTCAACGCCTGTTTTCAAACTGACGTCCGTTCTGGTCCAGGCACTGCTGATAACGCGAAGCAATGGAATCGCAAACATCACGAAACATTTCGTTTGGTATTTGTGTGCATTCTCGTTCAATGGCTGCTCTCAATTCAGCGACTGTTGCAGGTTTTATAGCGTAGACTTTGTCTTTTAAGTATCCCCATAAAAAAAAGTTAGTGGTGTGAGGTCTGGTGAACGCGGAGGGTATTCTACGAAACCCCTTCGTCCAATCCACATCCACATCGTGCCAAGTAACCGCAATACTCCACTCTTCGGTCCGGATCATCTTCATTAATAGCATGGACTAATCTTGGAATGTAACTTTTCCATTGACAGCGCTTCAAAATGCGTTGGACAGACGATTCTGAAATTCCTACCTCACGACTCGCTTGCCGCACAGATTTTCTTGGACTTTGGTGATACGTTTCCAGTACTCTTTCTTGCTTTGTGGGGCTTGTCGATGTCCGTGGTCTTCCGGAACGCTTCTTGTGGACATTCTGAACAGTTCCATCGGCTTCAAACTTATCTCTAATTCGAGTGATGGTAAGTCGCGTTGGTGGATCTGTTTGAAACTCCCTCCTAAACTGTCTTTGCACTTCAACTGCGTTTTCACACTTCCAGTAGCATTTTAGAATGAATTTCCTTTGTTCAAAGCTTAGTCTGACTGCCATTATTAATTCTAATGGGTTTAACTTGGAAAGAAAGAAACATCAATTGAGCTATCAGCTGTTAAAGTGTGTATACATTTTTTTGGGACGCCCTGTATACTGTATGTATCTTTCAACCTTTCACGCGTTCCGTGCGAGGATTTTTCATTTCACGGAGGTCAGGTTTGTTGCCCCTCCTCTTGAGTTGGCCTGGTGAAGTATAGAGTTGGTTTCTTGCGCTCTCCACTTCACATGGCCAAATATCCCCGGCTCATCTGGCATTGTTCTGAGCCAAGCGTCTAGTCTTCTTTTGAAGATTTCCATTACTACACCAGTCAAGTTCCATATTTCCTTAGGCAGCTGGTTGAACAGTCTTGGCCTTCTCACAACAACAAAGCTATTTTCCTTCACTGTTTTTGAAGATATTAAAATGAACAGACAAAGTATAACTACATTAACTCTTTTACCAACTGATGTAAATTAATTTTCAAAACGTCTGCCAATAAAACTTCAATATGTCTCTTTGTCCTCCTATTCTTCACATATATACAGTAGATGTATATTTTTTTCCCAGAAGTTCTGCTCCCAAAGGCTAATATCATGTACATTATGAGAAAAGTTTTGTGACATCTTATATATACAATATATATATATATATATATATATATATATATATATATTATAATATATACAGGGCGTCCCAAAAAAATGTATACACACTTTAAATAATTATAAAGGCAGTGTTTATTAAAATACATTTCATTTTCAAAATGTAATAGAATCTACAGACATTATTTAATTGTTTTGTCAACGCCTGTTTTCAAACTGACGTCCGTTCTGGTCCAGGCACTGCTGATAACGCGAAGCAATGGAATCGCAAACATCCACGAAACATTTCGTTGGTATTGTGTGCATTCTCGTTCAATGGCTGCTCTCAATTCAGCGACTGTTGCAGGTTTTATAGCGTAGACTTTGTCTTTTAAGTATCCCCATAAAAAAAAGTCTAGTCGTGTGAGGTCTGGTGAACGCGGAGGGTATTCTACGAAACCCCTTCGTCCAATCCACATCCACATCGTGCCAAGTACCACTCGCAATACTCCGCTCTTCGGTCCGGATCATCTTCATTAATAGCATGGACTAATCTTGGAATGTAACTTTTCCATTGACAGCGCTTCAAAATGCGTTGGACAGACGATTCTGAAATTCCTACATCACGACTCGCTTGCCGCACAGATTTTCTTGGACTTTGGTGATACGTTTCCAGTACTCTTTCTTGCTTTGTGGGGCTTGTCGATGTCCGTGGTCTTCCGGAACGCTTCTTGTGGACATTCTGAACAGTTCCATCGGCTTCAAACTTATCTCTAATTCGAGTGATGGTAAGTCGCGTTGGTGGATCTGTTTGAAACTCCCTCCTAAACTGTCTTTGCACTTCAACTGCGTTTTCACACTTCCAGTAGCATTTTAGAATGAATTTCCTTTGTTCAAAGCTTAGTCTGACTGCCATTATTAATTCTAATGGGTTTAACTTGGAAAGAAAGAAACATCAATTGAGCTATCAGCTGTTAAAGTGTGTATACATTTTTTTGGGACGCCCTGTATATATATATATATATATATACATATATATATATATATCTTTGCTATATTTCTGGAGGCGGAACCACCAGGTTGACCTACGTGTGAAGAGAGACCAACGCACAAAACTACTACCAGGTGTACCAGGTATATATATATATATATATATACACACACCTTACCTTACAACATTACAAAGGTTCCGCGCGATGATTTCTCATTTCGCGAAGGTCAAGCTTGTCGCCCCTCCTCTCGAGTTGGCCTAGTGAAGTAGTGAGTTGGATTCTTGCGCTCTCCACCTCACATAGCCAGGTACACCCGGCTCATCGGGGATTGTTCTGAGCCAGGTGTCTAGTCTTCTTTTGAAGATTTCCACTGCAACTCCCTTCGTGTTTCTTAGGTCTTTGGGCAACTGATTAAACAGTTTTGGTCCTCTCACTACAAAACTATTTTCTTTCAGGGTTAAGGATGTTCCCTGTCTCGCCTTCAATTTGGAATACGACACAGTCTACCGCTTCTACTTTCCACCGTTGTTTGGGGAGTTATGGGATTCAGAGTAAGATTAGGGACTAGTTTCTCCATTATTTTCCAAGTGTAAATAATGGTGTATCTCTCTCTTCTCCTTTCCAGTGAATATAGGTCTAGTTCTCGTAACCTTTCCCAGTAATTTAGTTCTTTGCACCCATTGATCTTGGCTGTGAAGCTTCTTTGGATCCCCTCCAGCTGTCTATTGTCTTCTTTTTTATATGGGGATGTTAGGACCGAGCAGTATTCCAATTTGGGTATTATCAGGGTTTTCAGTAGAGGAATCATTACATTCCTATCCCTTCGTTTAAAGGTTCTCAATATCTGACCCGTTATTCTCTTTGCTCTGTGTTTCAAATTTCGCATCATCTGTCATTACAACCCCTAAATCTTTTGCTCTGGAATTTCTCTGTATTTCCTGTCCATTTGGGGTATAATATTCCATGGACTTTCGGTCTTCTCTTTTTCAGTACCGTAATAGCTGAAATTTCTCGGTGTTAAACTTCATATTGTTGTCTTCAGTCCACTTGTAGATTTTGTTTATGTCGGTTTGTAGAGATCCTATGTCTTCTGGGTTTCTTATTTTTCTACTGATCTTTGTGTCATCCGCAAAGGATGTTACTGTGCTGTCTCTGGTAACGTCCTCATCTATGTCAGTTAGCATGATTATGAAGAGTAGTGGAGCTAATACTGTTCCTTTTGGTACCGAGCTGAGGACCTCTGATTCTGATGAAGATACTCCTTGTACTGTAACGACTTGCCTCCGCTCACTAAGGAAATTATATATCCATTTCCCTACTTTTCCTGTTATTCCCATATATTTCAGTTTATGTACAGTATTATGATTCCGTGGTCACACTTGTCGAACGCTTTAGCAAAGTCTGTGTATAGTACATCATAGTTTTCACTACTTTCAAATGCATCAATAATGTTGTTGTAGTGTTCTATTAGTTGCGATAGGCATGATCTGCCTGACCGAAACCCGTGTTGGTTATCATTGAATTTTTTCTGAGTTTCCAAAAAGTCATAGATTTTCTGTCTAACTATTCTTCCAAATATTCTAGTGAGATGAGATGTAAGCGACACTGGCCTGTAGTTTTTGGCCTCGGATCGATCTCCTCCTTTATATATTGGGACTATGTTCGCGCTCTTCAAGATGCCCGGTATTTCTCCCGTGTCTAATGATCGTCTCCATATCCAATGTAGGGGCTCAGCGATTGCATTCTTGCAGTTTTTGATCAGTGTGGCATTCCATTTATCCGGTCCTGCCGCTGAGTGTGTTTTTAGTTTCCCTATGGCTTGTGTAATATCATCCGTCGTAAAGTCGAAATATATATATATATATATATATATATATAGTGTCCCATAAGTCCGGTCCTATAGGAAAATTTATTTTAAATTAAATTTACAAACGTAATACATTAGAACTAAAGCAAATGTTCAAATTGATGTCTTGTTTTGGGACCTTTTTTGGGTGCAGGTAGAATAACGCGCAATGGCTAATAAGGAAGTGAGTTATACTCGTGGGGAAAAAGCAGAGGCCTTTTCCTCACGAGTGTAACTCATTGTAATTCACTAAAATGTCCCCAACAAGACATCAATTTGAACATTTGTTTTAGTTCTAATGTACTGTATTATTTTTGTGAATTTAATTTAAAATAAATTTTCCTATGAGACCGAACTTATGGGACACCCTGTATATATATAAACAAAAATTGTCAGTGTACACGTGTTATTTTGTTACAACTTTTATGAGCCCTTATTCTTTTTCCTCCTAATTTCGACACGCATAAAACGTTAAAAAACATAAACTGTAAACTAAATATAAGAAAATGTAAAATAAATATTAGTAACTGTAAAAATAAAACGAAATTTAATACTGTAAATATAATGTACTGTAAACTCTCTAAAAGATACGACCCAACTAATTGATCTTTCAAATTGTATTTGCGATTCGAGCACTTAGAGGCCTTTCATGGTTTTTATTAAATGGATATTTTTTTGTTATAATTCATTGGGAGGTTTTCACCCCGATATCGCTATGGGGTTACGCAAAGTTACCAAAAAAAAAAAAAGTTACTTCTCACCTGGCGTCATTGCTGTTCACATTTACATTCACATTCGCGGTCCGAAAGTGGAAATGCCCCAAGCAGGAACTCCAAATTTGGAAAGAGAGGTTCCTGATCTGTGAAATGGTAAAAAGTGGCCTTGATTTAACTGCCTCTATGGTACCTTAATTATCTCTTACTACTAAAATAAGTAGGTACTGCGTTAATGGTAAAAATCTAAGTACAATAATTACTGTTGCATATCGTTTGTACAATACAATGTACAATTAATTTCACTACAGATATTTTTAATTGTGTGTCAGGCAGTACTTTAATATAGCCTATTATGGTGTGATTAAAATTTTGAATATGGCATACTTTCCTGTCCCTGATTGTTACTAACTATAAAAAAAAAAACGCTTGGAAAATACGATATTATATACTCTCACAGGCAGTGTTTCTCAACCTAGGGGTCACGGGAAATGCTCAGGAGGGTCCCGGCGTTTAGCAAAATATCAGCCTACGTGAAAAATCGAAGTTTATTTTTCCAGCGAAAATTACGCAAACACGTAAAACCCGACAAACTGTTTTCTTAAGTACAGGGTGAGCGAAAAGTCCCCGTGCACCCGCAAGAAGTGTAGTGAACCCGTACCCGCACTGTGTTGGAAGTGGAAGGTGCACAGAGACTTTTCGCTCACCCTGTAGAAAACTCTCGTAATGTTAGTTTTACATTTGAAATTATTTTCTGTTAGTTGTAATTTTTATAACTGTTGGTCTCTGTCTTTCAATGAGATACCCGCGCCTGCTTTATATTTGTTAATCTTCTTATATTCGGTTGAATAGACTAAACAGAGTCAATTTCATCGCATTGTTTTAATCGCAACCGTTGATGAGAAGTCCAATTTACGTAAGTTATGACTTTTGAGGTCGCGAATGGAATTAAAACTTTCACTGTTTCAGACACCAGTTTTGGATAATCACTTTTCGTGCTATCCAAAATGTACATGAGTCTTCTGACGGGAATGACAACTGCGGGGCCTTGTCAGAAGAAAGTTGTTCATTCAATTTATCATATAGGTTTTCCGCGAGTTTGCGGGCTCCACCACCCTTTCATTGAACGGATTAAATATTCATCTTCCATCGTCACGTGGGAAATAGTTTTGGAGCTGTTTTTGTAGTTGAAGTATGTTTTCCATCATCATTGTGGGGGGGGGGGGGTCACGGAGTTCACGAACTTTTTTTTTATGTGAAAATGAGATTGCACTCCAAAAAATGTTGATATCGATATAGGGCGTAGTCATAACAATAATGAAAATAAACTATTTTATTTTTATAATTTTTCTTTTTTCTTTGTTTTTATAAACATTTAGCAATTATTTTATGGACAATATAGTTATCTATTTTTTTGGTTTGAAATATAAAAGAAATTTAAAAAAGTTAAGCCTATGTTGTAGCTTGTAGGTCTAATTAAAAGAAAGTATATTTTATATATTTAAGATACTCGCACATAATATTATTTTGTTTTTACAACGTACAACCAGTAATTTACTGAAACTGTATATCTATTTTCTATGTAAACTTATTTCCTATTAGAGAGAGTGAAAACCCCCCCAAAAAAAACGCCACAAAAAATAAATAAATAAATAAATAACCGAAGGGGGGGGGGTGTTCAACAGTAGTTAAACGTATGTATTTTGGTGACCTGCTTGCTTTTCATATGATTCACACTGTAAGTTAAAGTGAGAAATCCTATATTGGAAGGGGGAATGGATCGATTTGAGAATTGCCTCCATTGAGAATCCCACTTTGAGATTTCTCATTCTTGAACCAAGACGAAATTAGGAATGACCGAGATTAAGGGAATACAGCAGTTCGGGTCAGAGGCACGACGCTGTGCGCGTCTTAAAAACTCGTTTCTTAGTTCGATATTTAAAATTTTAATTATTCGTTAACATATGCTTGCAGCAGTGATGTAGGACTCGAGTCCTTTTTTTCTGGTCTCGGTCTCGGCCATAGTGGTCTCGACTACATCACTGGCTTGTCGTGCCTAACCTAACTTGAACCTACTGAACCTACATTCACGACTAAAACTATTAGAAATTTCCAAGACAGAACGAGCTACGATAAAATATTTTTCTACGATATTTCGAGAAAACTTCAAACTTAGTTTGTGTTCTCTCTTTTAAAGCGTAATACTCGGAAAAGTTTAAGCCGTATGGTTCCGTGTTACCTATCAAAGTAGGTTAAGGAAAGATTCCCTCAAAATTAGGTTTCAAACTGAGGACCATATAGACACTAACCGGGAACTTACTGGCTCTCTTTTTGATCCTTGACCCTATATACGAGCAAAAAACTATACAAGAATGAAACCTACGCAGTCACTCTTTGGAATTTTAAAGTTGCAAAAAAATCACTTTGGGTACTTCCACTTGAAGTCTTTAAGAACTTTACTGTTTACAGTAATTCGCAGTCCGACCCGACTTTTCAAACAAACAAATAAACAATCTTTATTCGGAAAGAATACATCACATCTACAGGGTGTCCCATAAGTCCGGTCTCGTAGGAAAATTTATTTTAAATTAAAATTACAAAAGTAATACATTAGAACTAAAACAATTGTTCAAAATTATGTCTTGTTTTGGGACCTTTTAGCGAGTTACACTCCTGAGGAAAAGGTGAGTGTAACTCACTTCTGTATTAACACTTGCTAATATGGAAAGTTCCAAAACAAAACAAGACATCAATTTGAACATTTATTTTAATTGTATTGTATTACTTTTGTGAATTTAATTTAAAATAAATTTTCCTATGAGGCCGGACTTATTGGATACCCCGTATATAGGTTTACAGAATGTTGGCATTAACGTTTAATTTTGTACATTGGTGGCAAGTAGTCTAATCAAAGCTTTCTTAGCTGAATATGCCGCTGGGAAGCATGAGAGCTTTTCAGGCAAAAATCTTTGAAATTCATTTCAATTTTTGCGACAGGAAATAAGAAATTAAGTAGAAATAATTGAAAATCTAATAAAATTGCATTCAAGCAATTTTTGTCATTACAAATGAAAATTGAGACAATCTTGGAAATAATAGAAAAATAAAGAGTGATAAACAATACATGATGAAATGCCAATAATAATTAACTTTATTATTAAAACTGGAAACTGAGACAATCTTAACGTAATAGAAATAAATTAGGCACATTATACTACAGGGTGGGCCGTAAGTTTCCATACATAGGAAAAATAAACATTTTTTTATGGACAACCATTTTTATTTATATAATATGCTCTACATGGTTGCCATTGTTTTGAAAACACATTTCAATACGTGTTCCCCACTGTTGATGAACACGCATTAGCACAGTTGACGTTATGCTTGTAATGGCGTTGGTGATACGTTCCTTTAGATGATTTATGTCTCGTATCTTTTCCTGATACACCATGGCCTTCAAGTGCCCCCAAAGATAGAAATCAAGGGGGGTGAGATCTGGGGATCTGGGAGGCCACTCCACAGGACCACATTAACAAAGATGTCGAGACGTAAAATGAGCTACAACGCCATCTAATATAACCCAAATAAATTCGATCTAATCCAACTTAACTTAATACAACCTGGCGTATCCTAACCTAACCCAATTTAACTTAGCGTATCCTAACTCGTAACTGCAACTATAACGCAAATATAACGGAAACTTTCAAAATATAATTTATATAATTTGTCATTTTATCCAGTTTAAGATTGTAAATTTTGCATATATAATAGGCCTCTATAATTTTTGAAAAGGGATTACAATATTTTGTTTAATAACATTTACAAGTTGCAGTATATGCATACACACACACACACACACACACACACACACATCTATATATATATATATATATATATATATATATATATATATATATTTGCAACTAGGATGTTGTACATTAATAGGACAAATAAAGTGTTGCTTTAGTGATTTGCGGAACGAAATTAATAATGGTGCTTGTCTGACATTTATGGGTATAGAGTTTTATATATCTGCTCCTTTGTAAGAAAGAGCATTTCCCGCAATTTGCAATGAATAATTTGTTTTGTGTATGAAACCATTGGGAAACCTTGTACAATAATTATGGTTGTTCTGGGGCAGGGTAATCTCCTTGTGATTGGGCGAAGTGTAGTTTCTATTATTAGCAACTTCGTACATACTGATACCGATAGTTAGTTTACATAATTCATAACCGATGGTACCATTTACTGAAATTCAGCAACCGAACAGTGTTGAAGTTAATGTTCCTCCTTCCGTTTATCCAGCTGAACTTCACAAGACGAGAAACGCGAATCAGTTGATACAAATTCCCCCTGTAAGAGGACACTTGTTGACGACTGTTCCTCCCTCTCTCAATCGGTCACTTAATGGAATTCTCCTTTTCTCTTCTCTTAACTCTCTTAAAAGTTTATCGCATATTCAATCTTAAGGGACACCCCTATATAAAAGAAAGGGTTAAATCGAAATTTAGAGTACGTTGTCCTTTAAAAAGGCTCCAATTAAGTCATTCTTGGAGGAACTGTAAATGTCTAAATGTTATAATCTTTAAACGATTTTTTACCGGATACTTTTATTCAGAACTTCCCTTTTGTACACTGTAAAATTTAACTGGTGTACACACACACACACACACACACACATATATATATATATATATATATATATGGGGGTGTCCATAAAGTGGAGCATCATAAGCAAAGTTTATTGACTAAAATTTTTTGATTTTTATGTTGATGGACTGTATGGACACTGTGTATTTATTATACAAGTTAGGAATACCCAACTGGCCGATGACGAAACATTTGTGAGCTATCGCAGAAATATGTATTTCCTCCCAAAATCGCAATAATTATAGAAAATAGCCCTAAACAAAGAGAAAAAATGTAAATTTAGATGCAAGGAAAGATGCATAATTCATCTCAATCCAATATCTTAAGATTTTAACAATTACTGTACTTAGAATACATCCTGTTTTTGAGAAGTTTGCAATTTTGTTTTTACTTTTAATAACGTGGGACATGATGGGCTACTTAGACCTTTCGAAGGCCAAAACTTTTGACCAAAGCGACGGACCAAATTCTCTAATGAAAAATTTCTCAACGAAAATGTTTGGTTCCGCATTAACAAAGATGTCGAGACGTAAAATGAGCTACAACGCCATCTAATATAACCCAAATAAATTCGATCTAATCCAACTTAACTTAATACAACCTGGCGTATCCTAACCTAACTCAGTTTAACTTAGCGTATCCTAACCCGTAACTGCAACTGTAAACTATGGAATGGTGGAACGCGGTTGAGTACGGGCACGACTAAGTAGATTATTCTTCCTGGACAAAGCTTAAGTGTTTCGTTTCCCCCAAAAGGGTTTGGGCACCCATAACATCTAATCCATTAACATACAGAACTGAAACTATTTTCTTCGTCAAAAATCAGGCAAAACTAATTAAAACAAATTCAAATTTTGTCCACTAGTTTCCCCACAGCAACGCCCCTTCCCCTCCCACGCCGCACCCCCCTAAAAAAAAAAGGCAGACAAACAAATAGTTTTTTAATAACGTAATTTTATAATGGCTCGATGACGGTACATTTTACTGATGAAAGAGTCCGCAAAGATAATTCCCTCTTTGCTCTTATTTCTATTGTATTAGCGTGGGAAAATCAGATCTTGATTTCAGCGGAAGTAAAATGTCAACAATTTTTTTTTTTTTTTAGGTAAAGGAAATATCATTAAAGCTGTTATTATTTCTTATTATAATGAAGTAAAAAGGGAAATGAATTTTTAACTGAGGTGATGTTTATGTCATAATTATAGAGTAAGGTATATATATATATATATATATATATATATATATACATATATACAGGGTGTTTCAAAAGTCCTCTCATTATTTTTAAAATTTTATTAAATAGCAATTACAAGAGGAACCAAATGATAATTTGGTTGCTGAGTCTACGATTCATGAGAATTTTGGTGGCATCAAACTTGGCTTCATAAGTCTACTGGAAAGTCACTGGTACACCTCAACGTGGGCACCGTCTTTTTCGAAACAAGCGAGCCACCGTTTTACGCATTCTTGGCCGACATTGGACAACATTTCGGGAGTAACAGAAGCACACGCATTCCTGATCCGTTCTTCTAGTGTGGGAGGACTCGCGGCTTGGTGGCGTACACTTTGCTCTTAATGTAGCCCCACAAAAAGAAGTCGCATGGGGTAAGATCAGGCGAGCGAGCAGCCCATTCGATGGGACCACGGCGACCAATCCACCGATCCGGGAACTGCTTATTCAGAAATGAGCGAACCTCACGCGAGTAATGAGCAGGGGCACCGTCTTGCTGGAAAATGACTTCTTGCATGTCAGCTACAGCTGACAGTTGGGGGATGCAGAACTCCTGAAGCATACGAAGGTAATTGTCTCCGTTGACGTTCACGGAATTTCCATCTTGATCCCGGAAGAAGAACGGACCAATCAGCCCAGCTGAGGAGATGGCACACCAGACGACCAATTTCGGCGTGTCCCTTTCATGTTCACGGATCTCCGCAGGATTGTGAGTTCCCCAGATGCGGGTGTTGTGCCGATTGACGCGACCAGAAAGGTGGAAGAGAGCTTCGTCGCTGAACCACATGTGCTCCAGGATCGATGGGTCTCTCGTAGTGATGCAGCAGTGTCTCACACATTTCCACCCGGCAATCGTAGTCTTTAGGTTCCAGCTTCTGAACCACCTGGATCTTGTACGGATACAGCTTGAGACCACGCCGCAAAATCCGTTCGACAGATGTCGCGCTGATGTTCAGTTCCGCAGCAGCTCGCCGAATGGACTTTCCTTGACTCTGAGTAAACGCCTCACGGACAGTTTCGACATTCTCCTCACTCCGCCCACTTCGAGGTCTTCCTGATCGTGGTTTGTCCTTTACGGATCCGGTCTCCATAAACTTCCGGTGGGTGGCGACGATGGTGTTCCTATCCGGTGCATAATGCTGTCCGTAGACTGCCCGGAATCGTCGCTGCACTTCGACCACAGATTGAAAACCTCCTGCCATGCAGCGATTTTACACCTCTGCTCTAGAGTCAGCATGGTAGCAGAAGAAAACGGAGCAAAACTTCAAATGTAGACTCAAAAAAATCTCAACTACTGAGTAAGAGTTTACCACAAGATGAACGTCGTTGGTCGATTAGCTGCAAAGAAATTGAAAATCAAATTAGTGAGGGACTTTTGAAACACCCGGTATATATATATATATATATATAATATGGTAAGTTACGGTTTATTATGTTAATATATTATGTTAATGATATAATGATGCTAATTTATAACAACATAATTATAAAAGTATATTATGATAAATCATAATTATACATTATGATATGAAATAAAAACTAATTTAAAAATTTTAATGAGAGAAAATTTTATTTGGTACGATTTAATGTTTCTCTTTGGGCACATACCCAACAGTGATGTTTCATAATCACGTACATAAACAAGATTGAGTGTGTATATATATATATTATATATATATATATATATATATATATATATATATAGATATGGGCAAAACTCTAGGAAGAAAATATGTGATTTTATACTTGTGTGAAACCTGAATTTTCTTATCACTACGTTTGCTTTATTTAGCATATAAATTTATGCATTGCTATTTTATATCCTCTTCGTAACCCATCCATGCAGGCAAGAAAACCAGTTATAATGTGACCCAAATATTTACATTTTTGTATTTGCTCATTTGTTTCCTTCCATTTGAGTGTAAGACTATCTCCCACATACATTTCGATTTCTGCTTTTTATACGATAAAAATCACGCTGCTTTTCGTTTTACCATCACTGAAATCATAATCAGTATTCCGAGTGTGATTTTTTTTACCTGTTTCAATAAGACATTTGCGTCCTTTCAGCTGAAAGACTTATTAAGACAGTATCATTGTATATTCTAATGAAATAGTATCGGATTTAAGGTGTGAAAATATTTTCCTTCCTCTGATTCGTCAGCCTTTGGAAGAAATGGAACACGCTCCCTGAATGGACAATTCATAATCTCTAACTCGGCGTTCTGAATACGCAATAAGGAAAGATATACGGGCCCCGCCTTCGTAAGCGGAGTCTTCCGTAAAAGTGACAAGCATTTTTAGACATTATTCCGTTGCTATTCTGTAAGGTTATACCATATATACAGTGATAATATCTTCAGTATGCATTAAGTTATTTAATCTTATATCGCTTAGGGGACATCGTGATTTGGCTTCATTAATCGAAGCTATTGACCCGTCAGTACGGGTGAATTAAATAGGAAGGGAGACGGGAATGAGCCTTGCTCTACTCCACGGAAAGAGAAGAAACATTTTGAAGTCTTTTCTCGATTCATTTAACTGAAAAAATATGGTGGGTGTTTCGAGACTTCAGTATGTTCAAACCTGAATTATTTCTGGCATCCTGAATAAAAACGTGTAATTAATTACACCAAAAAGCAAAAAATGTTTTTGGCATATTACATGTTCAACAATGATTTTGTCTTAGGAAACGTTTTATGTCATTATTATAGAGTTTTTAACGCTGATTACAAAATGGTCTTATTATTTTCCTATATCACTTACAGTTTTTGAGAAATTCCCATTTTTTTTTGTTTTGGAAAAAATATTCAATTTTTGTAGTAAAAGCTGTTCATTCATTTTATTATCTCACAACTCTGACCACATGTGATGTTTGTCTTGTTACGTCGTGTGTATTGCTACTCTTATAGTATGTGTGATGTTAATTTTTTTTTAATATTTTGTATAATAATTAATTATATACAATATTATACATATTATATACAATAATTGTATAATATTTTTTAAGATTTCATGGAAACTATGCGTGATACGCCAAAATGAATAACATTTTCGGAATCAGCAGCAGCGTCCACTTCGTATAGACCAGCTTTGTTTGTTGCTGAGACAGAATAAAAGTAAAAAATTTGTTGTTCACTGTTATCGGTACTGCACAATCATGGAAACAGAATCAGATCTGAGAAAAGATTCACTAATACAGTGATCTTTGTAGCGATATAAAAATAGTTTCTTAACGTTTATCGAATGGAATTTACAATCAAACTGCGATACAACATTTGTAATTGATAATAATTTTATTATTAATATTACTGTTATTAATATTTATTATTTTTTTCAAATGTTGAGATTTCGCTCGCTTAAAACTAATAATATTCGCGATTTATTTTTTTTGTAACTCGCGAATTTAAAAAAAAAAGAACTTGATGAAGCGTATCTTCAAGAGCGTTTTCAAAAAATAATATTCAAGTAAAATTAATAAAATAATTATGTTGAAGTTGAAAGACATATTTACACGGAAAAATATCAATATCTGAGTATATTTTACCCAGAATAATTAGAAGTTTTTTTTCTTGTTAAATTTTTCTGGAAAACTGTTGATGCGAAATCCACCATGTTTGTTATCGACACTAATCGGTAAGAAACGTAAGGTTTCACTACGCAGGATTTTTTGTACCGATTGTATATACGTTCGTAATGTATGCTTTCCTTGTAAATAAAATACTCGCATTTATTTAATGAAAATGTTTTGAAAAAATAAGATTGAGGAGTGAGAGAGACCTTGAAATCATACGTTATTGAGGATGACTCTAATTAATCATTCAATCAGTGAAGTAAAATTTTTCAGGACATTTTACAATATATATACATATATATATATATATATATTGATGAAAATAACCACGAAGGAAAAAGAAAGCACGAAATAGTGCTCAAGCGCTTTCGTATAATGATATCATCAGACGAAATATTATTCACGTGTTACTTTCGTGAAATAATTTTCATATATATATATATATATATATATATATATATATATATTGGGAATCTGTGTAACTAGGTATTTCATGAAATCCCTAAAATGTTCAAGGATTTCATGTACGGTTAAGTCGTGATATTTTCGTTAGTTTTAACGAAAATATCATGACTTAACCTAACTAATCGTCAAGGGCCTACAGTTGACCTAACCGGGCATTCAATAATTTACCCGTAGGTTTAACGAAAATATTGAACATGTTACGGATTTCATGAAATCCTAGTTACACAGATTCCCTTTAACATACATATATGAAAATGAAATGAAAATAAAAAAGTTTATTGGTAGACCATAGTCCACATGACAAATACTAATAATATGAACTGACAATAGAATACAATGACAATTCATATACTAAGGATTGAAATATATACAATTAATGAGAAATAATACAGTAATGTCGAAGTTAAGTAAAGCTTGGAAGACATACGACAGGACTGATGAATAGCTTGGATAATCGGGTTGGTTGATTTTTTAATTCTTTGCATTAGACTGTATTCAGCACGTTTTGTTACCTCCGGGAAGCTCAGGACATTGCGGGTAGCAAACATTTGCGAAGCTGAGCGTCTTGTGGGGTAATTTATGTAGGAATCTAAAAGATCTGTTGCACAGCAAATTTAAGGTTCTGCCAGAACCTTCTTTATAATTCACCCATAGTTGCTGTCCGTATATATTACTGCAGAAAGTACGAAAGAGAGCGTCAAGCTTCACTTGTACAGAACCCGAAGTTCCTTATAGTCATATTTGCTTTAGCACAGAGGCTTCAACATTTTTTATATCTGAGTCATCACTCAAGGAGCTGGTGATAGTTTGACCCAAATACTTAAATGCTTGTACTTCCTCAATTACTTCACCTCTCATTTTAAATCTAATATCAGCTGACTGATTAGAGCTTTTAGGATGGAATTGTATAACCATAGTTTTTGTAACCTTAAAAAGAATATCATGGTTTTGCGAATATAATTCGCAGACTTTTAGCAACCGATCCAGACCTTTAACAGAGGGACTTACTATAACACCATATCATCGATATAAACTAAGTTATTTAGCCTTATGTTATCTATACAACATCCAACTGTTGCCTCATTTAAGTGAAGCAATTAATCCATCAATATACACATCAAACAGCAGAGGAGAGAGCAAGCAGCCTTGCCTCACCCCGCAAGAGGAACCAAAACATTTATATAGTACATTGCCCCACCTAACGGTAAAAGATTGGTGAGAATACCAAAATTTCAATAAATTTAATATGTACATTGGAACTTTCCTGTCTTCTTGTTTTTTAAATAAAATATTGTGGTTCACTCTATCATATACCTTACTTATATCTAGGAAACAGCTATAATTAGTTGAAACATATATATATATAACCTTTGGTTAGGTTCCACCCGAATTGTTCATTCTGACGAAGGTCAAGCTTTTGACTCCACCTTAGACCTACAGTTTAACGTGGAATCCGAACCACGCCCCACCAGCAGCTCAGCGTCTTAACCACTAGGCCACCCAGGGTACCCATTTATCTACCAACCACTTTCTTTATTGTGTGGAAGGATGAACAGCTGGATTTTGCTACGCGCCGGCTGCCGTCACCGGGTCTCGATCCTGAGGCCAGTGGATTCGTAGTCAGCGACGCTAACCACTACACCACCGAGGCGCATATATATATAATATATATATATATATATATATATATTATATCAGAGTTAAAGATACTGACAAATATCTGCAGTGCAAACTAACGATTATTATGAATTTGATCTGTCACTGGGTTTGGTAACAAAAAGCATCAATTGTTACTTCCACTGGAACTAAACCACGTACGGTAGCCTCGTTAATACGTTGACCTTTAATATACTTGGCAAGGATCCTGTCAGCTGCTTATAACCTGAATGAATGTATAGGTGGAGCGGTACTTTGTGAAATGTACTGAATGAAGTCTTTGTTTTCTATCTGCGACTTAATCTTAAAATTATATATATATATAATTTATATTATATTTCTTTTTAAATAAATTACCTCTTTTTAGGGGGACGAGAGATTATCTTATCTCTGTTAACGAGCTAACATTAACCACAGCATTGTATCTTATAGCTAATGTGGGCGAGACTCGACTGAAATTTTATATCCTCACATCAAATTACAATGACACTGATATACGTATATAATCTGCAACTAAAATATTGTGGGCCGATATGTTATATAAATATTATTCATGGATATAATATGTACATGCATATATTATCTAAATTCAATTTGTTATTCTACGTGGGGTGAACACGAGGCTTGAATTTAAGACGGGAGACGTTCAAATCAGCTGCACACACAAAGATCACGCTCAAGAATTGTGTGTGTGTTGGAGGGGCGGGGTCTTTAACTTCCTTCGTAACAGCAAAGGTCATGTGACTGAAAGGACCTGTAAGTTTCCGTGGAATCCATCCGAACCGCGAGTCGCTCCATCATCTAGACGCGGAGGAGGGTCCCCCATCAAACTAGTACTTCTGGAGTCAGACGCTTAACTTCTCTGATCGACGGGAAGCGGTATTATGACCCTGTCCACGGCGTAGCCCCGAAGGATGAGGTACCACTCCAACCTTACAGGTCCAGTAGTGTTACCTTTCATGACAGAGTTAGTTGGAAAAGTTACTTTTCAAAAGCAACTCGTTAGAGACAGTTATGCGGCCGTGATGTTATGCTCATACCACCACGCAACTTATCTATCAGATTGTAACTAGGGTTTCTTTACCGGGATCCCGGTAGATTTTTAGCTAATTTAAATTTCCCGGGAAATTCTCCCTGTCCCGGGAAATCCCGGGATATTTTCTTAAAATTTAATTTTGCTTATTTTGTGTTAAGACTGGGAAATTTTGCTAATAGTAAGTTTAATTAACCCATAACTTGTCAGAATACGTTTGTATTTGTTAGTTTTAAGCTTGCTTAGTTTTTTGTTTTTTAATTTCAGCTTGTTATGGCATGTCACAGATTGTCACTACTTGTCAGGACCTGTAATATCTTGCGTAATTGCGCTGATGCTGTCTTAATTTGTCACCACGCTCAGTAGCTCCAGTAACTGCATTACGCCAGGTTGTGCATTGTGCAAGTGTCCACACTTCCTTTATATTGTGAGTATTTGTGACTCAAGATTCTTTGTAGTTCCTATACTAGCCTAGTACTATATATATATAGTATGTTTTAATTTATTTTGTTCGAAACGAACCCCTTCAATCAAAAATGTCAGAATCATTTGCTTGGAAATATTTCGTGAAGGATTCGAAACGAATTTGCAACCTGTAAAGAATGCAAAACTCAAATAAAGTGTAAAGGTTGGTCTACAAGCGGTCTTATCAGACATTTGCTTAACAAGCATAATATTAGCAAGTCATCTGTTACTAATGCTAAGCGCACAGCCGAGGAAAATGGAGCAACTAGTAGCAAGCGACAAACCTCTCAACAAACCTTAACATCGTTTTTCATTAAGAAAGAAACATGTGAAGAAATAGTAACAAAACTAGCCACTCTAGATGGCATCTCTATCAATTCTATTACAAAAAGTGAGTTTCATCAGAAAATCATTGACAGACAGAGGATATACTTTACCAAAAATCCATCACATGTAATGGATCTCGTCCATTCGCAGTACAAACAAATAAAAGAACGCTTAAATTCTGAAATTACCAGCCAAATAAATGCAGGATCAAGGTTTAGTTTATCTTAGATGAATACACCTCACTAACAATCGCCGGTATTTAAATATTAACATACACAAAACTGACGGAACATTTTGGAACTTAGGAATGGTGAAGATTTCTAGTACTCTACCTGCTGAAACTGCTGTTGAAGTAATCAAAGAAAAGTTAGAGGAATTTCATATTTCTTTAGAAAAACATGTGGTGGCTTGTGTTACTGATGGTGCAGCTATGATGGTGAAATTTGGAAGGCTATTGAATGTGAGCATCAATTGTGTTATGCACACGGAATCCACTTAGCGGTATGTGATGTTTTGTACAGAAGTCAACCACTTCACTTGCAATCACTCTTTCTGAAGAAATTCAAACTGAAGATGACGAACATAATGACAACATAGATGAAGATGGAGAAGATTTCAATCATAGTATTGATTTTGAAAGTGTTTTGTGTGAGCGCTTTGATGAGGATCCGTTCGAGATAGATATTTCATTTGGATCGCACGACACTGTAGGTAAAGAAATCAACGTGTCTCAAATCATCAATAAAGTCAGAAAAATAGCAAAAAAAATTCGCAAATCACCTTTAAAGAATAACATCTTACAAGGATATGTTCAACAGGAACAAGGAAAAAGTTTGCATCTGTTGCTGGATTCCAAAACCAGATGGAATAGTCTTTTAGCCATGCTGGAGCGATTTATCAAAATAAGGTCATCCGTATCGAAAGCTCTCATCGACTGCAATAAAGATATGGACAATTTTGACCTTGACAAACAAGAAGTTGCTGTAATTCGTGACATTGTGGCATCGCTGGAGCCATTAAAAGTTGGAGCAGAAAAGCTGGGCAACAGAGAATCGACTTTACTTTCATCAGGTGTTTTTTCTTTCATTTTGAACGAACTAAATCAACTAAACACACCTTTTTCAAAAACTAAAGGAGCCGTTCATTCGACGCATAACAGAGAGAAGAAATGAGAACTTGACTGGCCTCATACAATACCTCAATAGTGGAAAGAATTATAAAGGTCGCAACTTTCGCAAGTGACAGAAGTTTGCCAGCCTTACCACCAAGTCTATGTTAATTTCATCAGCAAAGCAGATGTTAGATCGCCTTTTTGGAGTACCTGCTGATTCTACCTCTAGTGAGACAGATGAAGATAATGATGTGCAAGAATCAGCTGTCCCTCAGTCATCTTCGATGACTCTAGCTGAAAGGCTTGATGCAGCTATTAAGCAGCCGAGGTAGAGAAATCAAGAACACTAGACAGCAAAGCAAGCGTTGCAAAGCACCTTAAAAAGGAACTAGAGATCTTCGAGGCTACGGGCGAAAAAACGCAGAACATCTCTCTTCTCTTGAATGCATTAAAGACGATTCCACCCACGTCAATAGAATCGAAAGGGCATTCTCAGCAGCAGGACTTTTCGTGACTAAAAATGAGAACAAGATTGAGTGATCGAAGTATTGACCATCTTTGTTTTTTGAAATCGTACTATAAAAATTCACAGTGATAATTTTTTTGGTTGAATTCATTGAAGTTCTTTGCAATTTGAAGGTAATTTTATTTTTTTTAAATTTTCTAAGCAATTCAAAGGCAATTTTTTTTTTCGTTGTATTCATTAAGTTTTCAATGAAACGGAGCAATTTTTTTATTTGTGAAAATTTTCTATGTAATTCAAAAGTATTTTTTTTAATACATATTTTTCACAGCAATATTATTTTATTTTGCCCATCATGGAGATTGCAGAACTTATTGAATGACTATAAAAAAAAAAAATAAATAATTATACCCCCTCTTTTCTAGGTTAATTTATTTTATAATATATTTTAAATATAATTAATTATACCGGGATTTCCCGGGATCCCGGAAGGGAATAATTTTTATCCCGGAATCCCGGGATAAGCAAAAGGCCGGGAAATGAGAAACCCTAATTGTAACATAAATTCTGCTCGATTAGAAAACGGACGATAGATAACACTGGTATGCATATGAAATTTTTTTGCCTGCTGTGAGGGTTTTTTCAACTCATATTATATAATTCGACCATGCTGAATTCGAAAATGACATTGGTTTTCCTCAATCAGGTCAGGTTTTTCTCTATTGGCCATTTATTATAAGTCCAATTTTATGCCCAAATTTATTGATTTTTTAGCTTAACACTGTAGATACGAGTAATATTATAAGAACACTCGTGAAAAATGAAAACATTGTGTGAATAAATACTTTTATTCATACAATGAATATGGAAAAAAGTTTATTGAGAAGGAATGAAGTTTTTTTGGCTTTCCGTCTGTGTTTTTCTTCGGGCATGTCTCGCTTCAAACACCAGCAATAGTCCGCCAGCATATTGATATCCCAGTTTCCCTGGTACCTCTCTTCATTATTTGATATCTTGGTGAAATCGTTCACCCTGTTCCTCACTATAATCCCGCAATTTTCAGGAAAATAGTCCAAGTGGGACCACAAAAAGTGCATTTTTATGGACATGCGCGACCCATGAGCTTTGAAAGCTTCCATCAAGTTTTCGACAACGGACTCGTATTCTGGACTTCTACGCTTGCCAAGAAAATCAGTGACAACTGATTTGAATGCCTGCCAGGCATTCTTCTCAGTTGGAGTCATTGCGTTTTCGAACTGAGTATCCTTGATCAAAGTTCGAATTTGAGGACCATCAAAAACCCCAGCATTTAGTTTAGCATCAGATATATGAGGAAATTTACTCTCGAGATATCGGAATGCTGAACCCTCCTTATTCATTGATTTGATGAAATTTTTCATCAAGCCCAGCTTAATATGAAGTGGTGGGAGCAAAATTTTTGTTGTGGTACAAGGGGCACTGAAACGACATTATGCGACCCAGGTTCAAAATTCTCTCTGGATGCCCATTCACGCTGTGCATAGTGCTTCTCATCCGCTCGGCTATCCCATTTGCAGAGGAAACATGGGTATTTCGTGTATCCCCCTTGCATTCCCAATACAAATGCCACAATCTGAAAAAAATGAAAATATTTAAAGAATTTAGAGAATTTGTTCTATCAGATAAAAAAATGTATGCATTGGACTGTATCACTTCTGTGGGGAAGTTAAGTGTTCTTATACGCTCTGAAATAACCTTTGGAAAACAACATAGTCATAGCAATAGTTTACTTATGATATTAGTATTACCTTCAAATCTCCACAGATCCTCCAGTTATGTTGGTCGTATACGAGAGCATCCAGTAAAATTTTCATGTTATCGTAGCTCTCAGTAAGTTGTACGGAATGTGCTACAGGGACTGATGCAACCCTATTCCCAATGTTGAGAAGTACTGCTTTCAAACTTCGTTTAGACGAGTCTATAAATAGCCTCCATTCTGATGCGTTATATGGCAGGCCCAAGGATTCGATTAGCCCTCAACATTGCAGCAGTACACTAAGGAAGAGGTATTTTCGTGCACTGCAAAAAACTTGCGGAATTCTTCCTCTCGTTTCCTATACCAGGAGAATGTTGTTCCCGGAGCCAGCAAGTTGTCCTCTCGAAGTCGTGAGCCCAAGATCTCGGCAGCTAATTTGGAAAGTCCTAAATCCCTGGTAAGATCATTAAGTTTGGCCTGGTTGAGAGGCCTCGGCTCATTTGAAGCGGTATTTTGAGGATATACGACTGGGACTGGTCATTGATTCATCATCAGAATCATCGAAGTCCTGGGTTTGAGGTGGGTCGGGTATTGGAATTCCAGGACCATGGGTACAGGTCTCATAGCAGAAGGAATGTCAGGGTATACAACAATGTGTTTATTCTTCTTGTTAACTCTTGAAATAGAAACACAGAAACATGGATATAAAACTTGCATATGAAATAGAAGAAGCATTCAGACAGTGGCGGATCGTGAGGGAAGGCTGCGGTCTGTAAGATATGAAATAGGTCGATGGAGTCTGTATATTTTCTTTCTTTTTCATTCATATTGTCCCCTCGGGGACAATATGAATGAAAAAGAAAGAAAATATACAATCATTGTATATGTAAATGTAACTTGTATAACAATATGTAGGTGTAAATGTATTTTCTATAACAATATGTATATGTAAATGTATGATTACCATTATGGTGAATATTATGCTATATATGGTGAATATTATGTCAAGTTTCATACGAGGATTTCAAAATATTTAAGAAAAATAAATTTATAAGCCCACCTTGGATGTTTGTCATGCAGAAATAGCAATCTGTCACGTGATCCTTTCCTTCTCTCCAAATCATGGGAATTCCAAAAGGCAAAGATTTCGCTCTGCCTTTGCTCCATCTTCTCAAATTTTCAATGCACGTCTTGCAGCACATATGAGGGGCGAAATTTTTGTCCTGGTCCCCTAGCTTAATTCCAAAGTATGCTCTATACATTGTCTTCACAAATTTAGTGATTTGGGACTGGTTATTTGGCATGGTAACCGTCCCACATATGTAGCAGAATTTATTGGGATCATTTTTACACGCTCTATTCATTTTGAAATATTTTATCTATATGCCTGAAAAGTGAAAAAAGATATTATACAAGTGAAACAAGTGATGATAGATGTTACTGTTCCAATTCCGCTTTGACAAAATCACGAAAAATTTTATTTTACTTATGAGGCCATAGCCGGATAACCTGAGCTGATTGAGAAAAACGGATTGCAGATTCGAAATCAGCAGGAAAAACTCTATAAGAATCACGTACACAACCCTTGACAGCAAAATTGATGCATACCAGTGTAATAGAATAACCTCAAGATAATGTGAAATAGTTTTAGAAATGTTGCAAAATACACGCGGCGACAGGTTCGCACATGTTTTATGAGTTCCATAAAGGATCTAACGCTAGTGAATCCGCAAGAAACATTTAAAGAGTTTATGGAAATGATGTGAGCGAATGGATGTGTAGGAGATGGTTTGAGAAGTTCAGAAATGGAGACTTCAGTCTGAAAGATTATCAACGAACAGGACGACCAAATGAGTTAGATGAAGAGTTGCTGAAAGCAACAGTGGAGGAAAACCCAACAGTAACTGTAAGAGAACTTGGCCTGCAACTCGGCGTTAGCCATATGACCATTCATCGTCATTTGAAGCTGTTAGGAAAAGTAGTGAAGGTGTGAAAATGGGTTCCGCATGATTTGTCACAAGCGAATCTTCAACACCGAATCGATATTTGCACATTACTGCATTCTCGGCAATTGCAGGCACCGTTTTTGAATCGGATCGTCACTGGGGATGAAGAATGGGTCCTCTGACAATATTAAACGTCAACATCAGTGGCTTAGTCGTGAAACAAAGCCCGAACCTCAGCCAAGGAATGGACCCCATCCAAAGAAAATTTTGCTATGCGTTTGGTGGAATATGCGAGGAATTATTCATTTTGAGCTTCTGCCAGATAACCAAACAATCACAGCTGAAGTCTACTGCCAACAACTCCAACGATTGAAGATGGCATTACAAGAAGAACGCCCTGCATTAATTAATCGCAGTGTTCTATTCCACCAGGATAACGCGCGCCCTCACACTGCTCGAATCACCACTGCTCAATTGGAGGCATTTCGTTGGGAAAAAATGCCTCATCCACCTTATTCTCCGGACATCGCAACTTCAGACTACCATTTATTCAGAAGTCCGTAACACCACCTAGACCTAGATGGACAAAAGTTGCAATCCAGGGAAGCTATCGAAAACGAAGTGATCGCTTTTTTTAACTCGAAACCAAGGGATTTCTTCGAACGTGGCATAAAAAAAAACTTTTCTACGGGTGGGAGGAGGTTATAGAAAAAGAAGGGAATTATATTGATGATTAATTTGTCATTATAAGTCATTGAATTTTTGTTCTGAATGAACTAAAAAATCGAGCAGAATATATGTTACAACCTTATAGAATCTTTTTTTCGGCGAATGTCACAACCTTACGACTTTTTTTCTCTTCACTATCACTTGCAGATGCTTTACGTTTTGGTGCCATACTGCTGTCTAAGGGTAATAGCAAAACAACGGCAAAATACGACAAAAACAATCGAACACAACTTCACTGAACTTAACAAAGGGTGATGCGAGAGGGAGGGAGATGCGGGAGTGGAAGAGAAAACACTAGAGCGCGCATTGGCACGCGTACATTACTACTGTATTAGAGTGTGTTTGGCAGACTGTGTATAATCAAATTTTCCACTTTCGGGAAATAATTGTTCGCATTTATTTTTCCGTGTATAAGCAAATTCACGCTGGACAAACGCGTTGGATGAGGGTTTACTGTATTTCTACTGAAACGTTCTCTCTCTCTCTCTCTCTCTTCTCTCATATATATATATAATATATATATATATATATACTAGTGATGTAGGTCACATCCGCATCCGCGGAACATCCGCACATTTTCTCGCATCCGCATCCGCACTTTGGACTGCGGATGTCGTGCGGATGTGGACCGTTGAGATAAAACGTCATTAATAAGCGGAAATTATCAAATTCTACTATATTAATAGAACTAGTTCATTGTGCGCACAAGTGATGCAAGCGACAAGACGAGAGGCTGTTCTTGTATGAAGTTACTCTCTTGCAACCTACTTAGATCCACGTTACAAAGCTAAGTTATTTTCACCTAGTACATTAGAACGAGTTAAATCATCACTTGGCAAAGCAGTTGAAGAGCTTCAATCTCTTGAATCTGTCGCTTCGCCACACACCAAAAGAATAAAAGTTTCAGTGACAGAACCAACACCTTCAACAAGCAAATCTATCACAGAATCTGTCTCTCAGTTTCTTGAGTCAAGCAGCAATGACGAGACCTACGCGATGTCAAAAGATGTAGTAAAAATGATCGAGAGCTATCACCAAGAAAAACGCCTGGCTGCATGTGACAATCCTATTAGTTGGTGGAAAAATACGCAGAATATCTATCCATACTTGAGTAAACTTGCAAGGAAACATTTAGCCTGTCCTCCAACAAACGTACCAAGCGAGAGATTATTTAGCAGTGCTGGATTAATATATGATGAAAAGAGAAACAGACTGGCAGCAGAAAAGACAGAAAAGTTAATGTTCCTTAAGCATAACCTTCCTATAATTAAGTTTGAACATTAAACGATGAACATCTTAGTTTACTTTATTTTAATTACTCATTTATAAATATGCCTAATAAAACTTAAACTTAATATAAATAGTTATCAAGCTAATTAAAGATCTCTTTCTATAAGGGTGGAGGTTGGGAAAGAGAGGTGGGGTGCATTTGAGTTGGGTTCACGTCCCGCATCCTGGTAACACAATTATGGTTTCTAATTGTGGCTGAAACTCAACAAAATATAACGAATTTATTTGCAGACGAATTCACCAATTGATTTCTATATTAGTTAGATGCTTGATATTATTTTATATGTTCAGAGAAAAGTACAGCAATTATTGTACAATTAATCAATTATACTACATTATAGCTACAGCTCTCTCTATATAATAACTTATTATATACGTTAAACACAACAAATCTCGAATATATCCTAAAAAATAACGAAAATGTAGACATCCGCGGATGTTGAAATCAAACATCCTCATCCGCATCCGCATCCGCGGATGTGAAAAAAATGACATCCGCTACATCACTAATATATACACATACTTTGTTTGGATTTGAGCAGGTGTTCAGGATCGACCTGTATATGTTTGACCCCTCTGCAACATTCCGCCTCATTTGGGGATTTTCTGAAGGAGAGAGTTGCTTCCAACTCATCCTGCCTTCAAATAACCTTTGGTTTGCTTCCGCCCGAATTATTCATTTGGATTCTGTACCGATTCATCAATTTGCTGTACCTGGTATTCCATATATTAAAACCAAGCTCACCCTCTCGTCTCTTGTTAACTTCGCAGCCATCCCGTACCTAAAAGAAAAAATAATATATTATAGTCAACACTGAAAATTCCTATGATACGCGACTTTTGCGCCACCCATATATATATATATATATATATATATATATATATATATATATATATATATATATATATATATATACAATATTTCTTGCTCCGTATTTCCCGGCTTGAGATTTATAACTTATTTTAAATATTTTTGAAAAGTTTGCATTCCTTTTAGAAGATCTCGTCCGAGAACTGTGAGAAAGTTGTTTTTAAGTGCAAAATGGAGATGTTTCATCAGATATTAAGTAAACTTTTTCAAAAATCTGTGGTAAAGAAAATGAAAAAAAGATATTGCAACAAAATTTCTATGTAGCATATATATATATATATATATATATATATATATATATTTTTTTATATACATATAGTGTTTGAAACGCTTGGCTGCTGATCGGGAGGTCGTGAAATCGAGTCCGGGCGAGGACTTTTTAATTTCTGACCACCCGTGGTGGGTCGTGGTTCGGATTCCACGTTAAGCTGTATATCTAAGGTGAAGGAACGAGCTTGACCTTGGTCAGAATGAACAATTTGGGTGGAAGCAAAACCAAGGTTACCAGGGTTACATATGAAACTCTCCTAGGAAGAAGTGGCTAAGCGACAAAAGCAGAAAACGCAGTTAAATGTTGTGCCAATTTGAAAGTGACATAACTTTTGAACTTTTAAAGATATTCCGTCGAAATACCTTCAAAAAGTTAAAAAGTTACGTCACTTTATAATTTGTACAACTTTAACTGCGTTTCCTGGCGTTTTTACTTTTGTCGCTTAGCCACTTCTTCCTTGGAGGACCTCATATACAGATGGTGATATTCCAAAACCCATATTGTAAGTATCGAACCTCATCGCTTTTTGGCCTTTTGGCTAAGATCGAAGTGTTGTATAATAGTATCTATTCTTATGAAGCATCAAACCCACAATTTTACCGAAGGAAATCTTAATAATGACTAATTTCTTTAACTTAATTGTTAGAATGACAAAGAAACAGAAGTGGATCCCAGTTTTTATTTACGATTATTTAAAACGAACAACAATTTTTTACCATTTCGGAATATAATTATCGATGCATTCATAGTTTAAGTGGAACTATGAAGCGATAAACATCTTTTTTTACGTAGAGCACCACCATTCCGTCCATACGCCCATTTCAGGGTGCGAGCAGCTCCTCAGCAGCATTGCCAAGCGAGGAGAGGGTCAAAGTACTAACGAGGCTTCCGTACGTGGTTCATCACCAGTAAAAGCTACAATACTCTGTGTTAGTCTAGTCAAAATAACATTCATATTTCTGCTCACTTTATTGCAATACATATACAGCATATATTATTTTTTTCCGGGGGGGGGGGGGCGCTCTGTTTATCGATATCATTAGTCCAGCAATCTTAGAAGTTGGTAACGAAACAATTTTGAATTGTATCGTATAATATATACAACTGCTGCGTATTATTTTAAGAAACGCGTGATGTATGATTCCATTTAATGTGAGTCCTATTTCATTCTTTGGCCAAGAGTAAGAAATCCATGAGCGAGAATCTCAAAAGGAGGAAATTCTCAAATCGATCTATTTCCATTTAAGGACATTCTCATCCATCCACTCCACTGCCACACCAGCAGATGTTATGATTTAAAGGATGGAGGATTCACTCTAGGGGTACTGCATTGCATAAGCTCAAGACACTGTAAACATGTGCCCACAAGTGTTCATTAATTACACACTATTTTGTGCCTGCCCACTTGATCCCACAGGAGAGCAGTCACGTCAAAGCTTCTGTTGAGTCTTGCTGTCACAATCATGATCATAAGTGTGGAGAACAGTTAGGTGATCTGTTTGGATAAGCAGGAAGACCGAAAGTAATTGTCATTCAGAGACCACGCAACCTCCCAGGACAACGGTTTAACAGAGGGGAGAGTGTATGGGGATCTACAGATATTTTGTCGAGAGGGAAGTTCAGCGATTCTCAAATAACCTAACCTAGCACTAGTCAATAAAATGGCACGTGAACGAACTGTCATTAGCCAGATGTCTGTCGGAGATTAGAATGAAGAACTTTTCTTTTCACTTGTTTTATACAGGGTGAGACGACGAAATGTCATAACTTCGGGAGCTTATAGCTGAGGTCATTCCCAGTCAAAAACTTTATAGAAACGTAGGTCCTATTCTTAACGGTTATGGAGCTATGGAGGTTTGAATGTTTAAAAATAAGAATAAGCAAACAAATAGCTGCTATTAAAGTTTTTTTCATGAATTTACAATACACATTGCGGCTCGTCTGTGAACCACGCGTGTAGCTCGCATTAGTTCTTTACGATTGTCCTTTATGAGGGCTGCAACATCCAAAACGCGACGGAGCAACGCATCTCGAGTTTCCACTTTTCTCTGGTACCAGCTCTTTCATGCGCCCCCACAGATAAAAATCTAGAGGGGTTAGGTCCGGAGACCTGGGTGGACAATTTTGTGCACCACCACAACCGATCCATCGACCAGGGAAGCGATCATCGAGATGCATTCTCACTGCACGGCTAAAATGGGGAGGAGCTTTGACTTGTTGGAAGTACATACGCAATCGTGTTGCCAAAGGTACGGGGCTCCAATAAACCTTAGCCCCCCCCGCTCATGGCCTAAACCATTAGAGGTACAGTAAAACTAAACATACCTTACAAAAGAGAATTTAATCCTGCGTTTAATGAGAAACAATTAAAACTTGGTGTTCCCGCCATTGGCTTCCAAGACAGCCTGAATTCGCTTTGGGTAGCTTGCCAAAAGTGACGTGAATAGATCTTGATCGTTACGCAAATTTGCTAAAACAGTTTCAATGTGTTGCGTCATTGTATCCTTCGAAAATCGATTTGCTGCAGGTTCTTGAAACAAGAAACATTCAACCTTGTCCTTATAACTGATCCAATGTGTTCACAGACGTTCAGGTCAGGAGAATTTCATGGCCATTCTTCATTTCCAAAGAAATCGATCTCATGGTTTGAGTGGCTAATGCCTTAAAGCAGGGGGCCTTATCGTGCAGAAGTGTGACCTGATCGACATCCATAACATTGTTTGGGTTTCTTAGAAAAGGAATGACATGCTGGGATAGAATAATATCGCGAAAATACTGTCCATCCCAACTCTGACCATTTGGCTTCAGCACCCACATGAGCTTCTTTGCAGTGAACAAGACAAACACACCAACACAGTCTGGACTTTTTAATAATTCGCGATAATGTTCATTGTCATCGATTTCATCTGGTGTTGTGGCCCACACTCGATCATTTTGGTAGTTAGGCCGACGTGTTACGTAAACAAAAATTCATCGGAGACAGCTAAATGCATGAAATCATCCATATCCCAATCTTCAAGATAATGGGCAAACCACATTCTGTCATCGATGTTAAGTTGAGTTTTTCTTGGATTTGGAAGTTCATGCCAAGGCTTTAAACCTTGCCTATGACGGTACAGTCGAATGATCTCACCACTAACGATCTTTCCTCTCAACACTTCGATCTCTCTAGAAAGTTTAGCACAGCTGTTTTTCCGCTTACGCGTACCGCTTTCAATGATGTCCTTTGTTTCCTGAGAGAGTGGCAAATTTGGGCGCCCAGATTTGGTTGTATCCATTTCACATTCATCCAAAGTTTTATTCCAATTTCTTTTGACAAAGTCCTCACTTCTTCGCAACTTTTTGGCAACCCATGAACGTGTTATAAAGGTGGCTCCAGCATCACGAGCTTCCCGAAATGTTATTGCTCGTATGCGATCTATCACACGTTGCCTCTCCGAATCACCAATTAATTGAGAAGCCATTATATTATCACTTTATCAGCTAGAGTAATTTTAATACCTGCAATAAATAAAGAATTTTATATATTTTTATAATCACTAAAAACTATTTCGATATAAGTAAACATGTAAGCTGCAAATGGAGGGGCTAAGGTTTTTTGGAACCCCTTACATCTTCTAACAGTGGCGGCAGTTCGTCTTGCAGAAATCGTAGATAAATGTCGCCTGTAAGACCACCTTCGAAGATAAACGGACCAATCAGCTGACCGTAGAGAATACCGCACCACACATTGAAACTGAACCGATGTTGAAAATTACTTTCACAATGGCATGAGGTTTCATTTCTGACCACACACGTGAATTGCGAGTGTTGTTGACACCGTCGCGGGTAAATTGAACTTCATCACAGAACAAGATGTATCGATGCAATTGTCGATCGGCATTGAGCCATTTACAAAATTTCAGCCGTTGGGCACGATCCCCAGGTTGGAGGTGCTGACGCGCTGTACGTGGTATGGATATATATATACCTTCTTCGTGTAACGTTCTACATACTCTCATTTGAGGAACTCTAAGACGTGAGGAAATCCTTCGCGTACTAAAAATGAGGATTCAGCTGTACCATCTGAATAATGTTTTCTTGACCATATCGGCATAGTTGGTATTTGAAAACTAAAAGGCATACTGAACACACACATCAACTGCGCGCTGTGAAACACAACCAGTGTGACCAATCTACAATTTTAATTATTTCAAGAACACCCAACAAAAATTCCCCTGAATTCCCAAGGTTATATAAATATTTGAATTCTTTAATTTTTTATTGAATTATATTTTGCTTTAACAAAAATTTGACAATTGTATCATAACTGATATAAAATGCATAAAAAATATAAAAATACAAAAGAAAAAAAACAAAATAGGTTTTCTTTGTACACCACAAAAAATATATAATTGTATTGAAAAAGGAGTTTAAATAATTAATTATCATCAACTACATGGTAAAGCACTGTATTTTTATTTTTCATCTGAATAAAGTATTCACTCTGTAATATTATATGTGACCAGTGGCTTGCCTAGTACCATTTAGTAGGCTGCTTAGTTAGGCCAACATTTATATATAATACACACATATCACTAAGCTAGCCTAGTACTATTTAGTAATGTAGGGTTTTCAGTGTAGTTACATTTGTAATACACGAAACTGTCAATGCATATACATTTAATCTGTGTAGTAAAATAAAAATAAAAAGTACTTAGATACATTAATTTCACCAAAAGCCCCGTAGACCTTAAGTAGGCTAGTTGGGGCCCTGAGTGACAGAACACTAACTTATACTAGGCCTATATCATTTTGACTCGAATTAGAATGTTGACATGATGTTTAACTTGAATCGTCCAGATATAAATTTTTAATACAGTGTGTCCGTAAAGTCATGGTGGGATTTTAAATAGCTATATTATTGCAACGAAACATGATAATGAGATGAAAAAAAGGCAAATTGAAGAACAACTCTAAAAGAATAACTTTATTTAACGTAGTTCGATATGGGCTCCTCTGGTAGCCCTGCAGACATCTAGGCGGTGATTCAATTCCAGCCACACACGCCCAAGAACATCAGGAGTGACGGATGCGATAGCTTCCGTGATTCGCTCGTGCAAGTGATGAATATCCCTAATGGGTACACTGTACACGCTTTGCTTGACGTAACCCCACAAATAAAAGTCCAAAGGTGTCAGGTCCGGAGAGCGTGGAGGCCATGGCTTCCATCCTCCTCTTCCTATCCATCTCTGTGGAAATTTTTCATTAAGGAATTCTCGAACAACGTTGGCATAGTGCGGAGGAGCACCATCTTGCTGAAAGATGACATTATTGTCAAATTGGGGTACTGCAAAATGTTCCAACATAGCGAGGTAGTTGTGTGACGTCACAGTGGGTTCCGCGAAGAAAAATGGGCCAATCACTCGATCTCGTGCTAGAGCACACCACACATTAACTTTCGGGCTATTACGCTCATGTTCAACATAGGCATGTGGACAGCCTAGACTAACTACGAGATAAAGGTTAAGCTTAGCCTAGACTAACTACAAGATACAACTTTGAGAGTTCTTAAATTTGGCATTGTTTCATCTCATTATCATGTTTCGTTGCAATAATATAGCTATTTAAAATCCCACCATGACTTTACGGACACACTGTATGTGAAAAAATAGAGAAACGGCAATTTTTAGCTACTATTTCTAGTATTTTCCTTTACCCAGTAAATTTCCCAAAATTTAGCACGTTTTTAAAAAAATCACCAAATCCCAAGGTGCACTCCAAAATCCCAAGCAGCGGTCAACCTGAACACAACACTGTACTGCGTAGTTAGTTCAGTTCGGTAAGTAACTGTCAATTCAGTTCAAGGTCACGCATGCGCATACTTGAAATTCAAACATCCATAGCTCCATAACCGTTAAGAATCGGACCTATGTTCATAAGAAGTTTTTGACTGGGAATGACCTCAGTTATAAGCTCCCGAAGTTATGACATTTCGTCGTGACTTACCCTGTATAGGGTCAGTGTAGAAGCTTTTGGGGGGGGGTCACCTAACACGTGTGTGTGTGTGTGTGTGTGAACTTGTTAAAATATATTAAAATGAAAAACTGTTTAAAAAGCTTTCATAACAGAAATCAAAAATTTTCTCTGCAAAAATAAAAACTGAACATTAAAAAAAAAAGTTTTAAATGAAGGAAAACCAAACCAATTAAAAAATTTATTTCCGCTTTAATTAAATTTTATATTTCACATTTTTTATTTTTATTTTTATTTTTTCAATTAAAATTATTTTTTACTTTTTGTTAATTTTTAGTGAATGATTTTTGAGTGTCTTTTGAACGAAATTTTAAATTAAAGTCCTAAATTGGGTTTTACCATTTTCATTCCAATATATACTGTATATACAGGGTGAAGCAAAAGTTCAGCCTCATACACATTTACTAATAATAGTCTGATCTGATTCTTTCCAGATGACTTTTGATGATCCTTTAGAAAAATTTTTGCCACACACACACACACACACACACACACTAAGTTAATAAATACTTCATATGGGTCCTCCACTTTTGTTTCATCCTGTATCCCAGGTACCACAGAATATGGTTCCATTTTTGGCCAACAGTGGACCAATTTTGTACTCATCAAACTCACAAGGGTTCTACATTAATTATTCCCAGAAACCGTACTACCTAATATAGAACACCCACACACACGTGTGTATGTGTATCAGTGGCGTGCGGTGGCTACGTCTACAGGGTAAGCGGTATTGCGTGCGAGCACACGCACTATATGTACATATTATATAATTATAGTAATTATAGTAGCTAATGATAAACTTCATGACTGGCTAGTGGGTATGTACTGTAGACTATTCTGAAAAATACGGTACTGTCGTTAATATCTTTCATGAGATTTTTATTAGGGTAGGCGGCGCTTACCTAGCTTACCCTGAATGCACGCCACTGGTATATATATATATATATATATATATATATATATATATATATATATATATATTCTAACTGCAAACACGCAGTATAATTAACGTAAAGAACGACGCTTGTATAGGAGAATATTCCGCGCAAGATGAGAGAGAGAGAACGAAACAAATGAAAAAATGAGGTAACCACCCGGGAATCGAACCCGGGATCTTCCGATTGCCGGTCAGATATGATAACCATTACACCACGGGCCTCACTCGATCAAATGCCGTAATTCCTCTACATACGCGCAAACCAATGCCCCAAGGGGGCACCTCCCGCATGCCGTACATTATATACATTCTAACTGCAAACACGCAGTATAATTAACGTAAAGAACGACGCTTGTATATGAGAATATTCCGCGCAAGCTGAGAGAGAGAGAACGAAACAAATGAAAAAACATGAGGTAACCACCCGCGGAATATTCTCCTATACAAGCGTCGTTCTTTACGTTAATTATACTGCGTGTTTGCAGTTAGAATGTATATAATGTACGGCATGCGGGAGGTGCCCCCTTGGGGCATTGGTTTCTGCGCGTATGTAGAGGAATTACGGCATTTGATCGAGTGAGGCCCGTGGTGTAATGGTTATCATATCTGACCGGCAATCGGAAGATCCCGGGTTCGATTCCCGGGTGGTTACCTCATTTTTTCATTTGTTTCGTTCTCTCTCATCTTGCGCGGAATATTCTCCTATACAAGCGTCGTTCTTTACGTTATATATATATATATATATATATATATCTCGCCCTGCTCCGTATATAGAATGTGCATTTAGATGTGTATATATATCTTTGTATATTTGTGTATACAGAAATGGTGTACGTAAATACATTTGCTACCCAATTTAAATTCTTAGCAATATGATTAATTTTTTTAAATTATAATATCGAGAAATAGCGGAGGTTTATAAAGGATGAAACGTTTTCAATCTCTAAATCATGATGAGTAGTGATGCGGCATCTATCAATTTCAAGATTGTGAAGAGGCTAATCATTTATTTATTTTATCTATAAGTCTCTCATTCCACTTAAATCTCAAAGAAAACGGGATGAGAATTTTTTTTTTTTTTTTCACTTAGCTTAGTTTTTTTTTTTTTTTTTAAGGAAAGTTGGGGGAACTGTTTGTTTGGCACGGTAATGGGTATAGATGGGTGGGTATCTGGGTATTTTTGAGGGAATGGTACGGAAATTATTTGTCTTATTTCTTCTCGGTATTTCAGTTTCACTAAAATAAAGGAGCTAGTGAAGAATAGGGACCCCAGCCTTCTTTAGTTAGCTTTATAAGACTAACTAACCAAAATATCATGACCTAACCTAACCAATCGTCAAGGGCGTACAGTTAACCTAACGATTGGTTAGGTTAGGTCGTGATATTTTCGTTAGTTAGCTAAAGAAGGCTGGGGTCCCTATTCTTCAATAGCTCCAAAATAAATTTATTATTTTTTTTTAATGTTTTAAAGGGGAGAGGGTCGTGGGGATGTTTTCCAAACTGTTCCCCCGCCCCCCCCCCCAAAAGAGGAAAAAAAATATATATAGTGAAAATCAGCATCAAAGAAATTAATCGAGAGCAATAAACTAATAGTTCTATAGATATAGTCCTTAAATCTATGTAGTATAAAGCCTAAAACTCGGTAAAAAATCTTTTCACATTTTACCAAATCGTAAAAAAAACCTCTCTCATCAAAAACAGCTTTGACTTTATGAAAATTTCGGATCCAAAATAATCATAATCGCTCTCTCTCTCTCTCTCTCTCTCTCTCTCTCTCGGCCTTGGCCGGGAAACTCGCCCGATTTAAACCCGATAGAGAACTGTGCTGGCGAACCGTCAAAGAAAAAGTTACCCGTCACAATCCTACATCATTGAATGATTTGCTTGAAGCCATAAAGAAGGTGCGGACGCGGGAAATTACGCCGGAGTATCGCGAAATACTGGTAAATTTCATGCCACGACGTATCGCCGAAGTGCTGAAAAAAAAGGGTAAATGTACGAAATACTGGACCCAATTCATTAGTATGTTTCGTATGTTTGAGTAGTTTCTAAAAACATCTTTTCTACCATTTACAGTAATTTTGGTATTTTACTTTTACTTTAAGCAATTTTTTTTTTAAATTGATGGGTTGGATGCGTGACTTATGGCCACCAGTCCACCACTGTATGTAGAAGGATGAAAAGGTGAAAAAATGTTCACATAGAGCATCATTCCGCCCATACTCCCATTTCACGGTACGAGCAGCTCGCAGCAGCATTACCAAACAAAGAGGGTGGGGGGAATCAGTTATATATATATATAATGTGCGCATGCATTTGTCTGCAAGAAAATATAATTTAAAAGTATTAAGCTTCAAGGATACTTCCACTCAGTAATAATAATAATAATAATAATAATAATAATGTCAATAGCAAAAATGAATAATTCGGATTATTTATAATTTAAATTAAACTTTTTATTACCACTTATTTTCGCGCGTTTGAGAGGAGATCTTTGGCAAGAAAATGATCTTAACGAATTTTAATACAAATCTAAATAAATAAATAAATAGAAAACTTAATAAATAAATAATAGTAAATAAAAAATTAAACTTAACTATTATAAACAATGGACACTCTTATATATAAAAACTTTTATATTTTATGCACTATTGTTTCGTTGTTCTTCTCGAAAGACTTTTATTCTCTAGAAACAAAAGTTACTGTGAGGAGGTAATGAGGTATTTTGCGCACACCCGCTTTATGAGGTACAAAAAAGGGAGAAGTTTTCTATATGCTTGAAGTATAAGAAATTGGGTGAGATGAGGTAGTTGCGTGTAAAGTGATGCGAGACGCGTGACGTTTGTGAGGTATAAAGAAGCGAGGTATTATTTGCACGCCTAGTGAGATGAAAGATTCTGGTGTTCATAAGGTAGAGAAGTCTTCGCGTGCGTAGTGAGGTAGATGCGGTATTCATTTAGAATGTTTAAAAAAAATGAGGAAAGACTAAAAAGGGTAGGTAGCGGGACGAACATACAGGGTGCGTATAAAGTAACGCGAGTGAAAAGAGAAATCCGATTTGAATTATATTAACGCCAGTGAACATGGACGAGTAATATTTATTACACGTACAGTACTTCGTAACAATTGTATATTCGACGGTAAAAAACAAGTTGAAACTAGTTTAAACCATTTCAAATCAGATTTGTCTCTTCACTCGCGTTACTTTATACACACCCTGTAGAAATTGAGATGCGAGAATTGTGGTTTATTCTCATTTCTTTCATTCGTAAATGGCGCTATCGGACTTTCAAAACTTTCTGTAATTTCACACGCGATTCATGACCAAACGAGAGGAGAGAGAAATAATTCAAAAAAGGTTCTCTTGTTGCTTCGTTTGAACGTGATTATAACATGGAACTATGAAGACCTTTGACAAAAATGAACACACACTGCGATTTAACCCTTTAAGGACGAGTCCGCAGCATATGCAGTCACTCTTGTTACCAGAACGTATAGGTTTTATTGTTATTCAAAACTAAATATTTTAGTAACTAGTCACTGAAATGATACACATTTTGGAATCCTTTCTGGACAATTAAATGATATCTATATAAACATGTAGAAACATTTATAGAAACGAGGCATTGTAGTACAATTTATATTGTTATTTCTGGTGGACCTTGAGGTACCATCCGTCGTTAAAGGGTTAAGGTCAATTTTCTTACGAAATATTCAGTCACTTAAGATATAAACATATGTTTATGTACTGTATTTGTACGCTGTAACTAGTTAATCCAGGTATGCCCTAGTTGCGGTAACTATCCTTATTGCTCTGATAAAAAGTTAAATAATTACAGTAGATCAACCACACAATAAGTTGGATTCAGTATAGTTGAATTAACCGTTTGGTAGAGGGCGCAAATAGTTAACTATATATTTAGCCGTTTCAGCGAAGATTTTTTTTCGTGCAGCCAAGTATATATATATATATACAGGGTGTCCCATAAGTCCGTTCTCAGGAAAATTTATCTTAAATTAAATTAAATTTATTTTATTTATTTTTTCATGGGAAATAATGATAGTAGTTAAGGGTTAAATTTACAAAAGTCCTCACAAGTGTAACTCACTTCGATATTATCCATTGCGTGTTATTCTACCTGCAACAAAAAAAAGTCCCAAAACAAGACATCAATTTGAACATATGCTTTAGTTCTAATATTATTACTTTTCTAAATTTAATTTAAAATAAATTTTCCTACGAGACCAGACTTATGGGACACCCTGTATAAAATAGATTTTAGAACAGTAAAAGATTACTCTTAAGAATGTACAGGGTGTCCCGTAAGTCTGGACCCATAGGGAAAAATAATAAAATTACAAAATAGTCCAAAAATTTATTACATAATCTGTTCAAAGTGTCCGCCGTTGTGTCGCACACATAGTTGAAGACGCAATCTCCACTGCGACAGCACTTTCTGAATCACAGTCGCAGAAATTTCTTGACACGCCTCCACAATGCGTGCTTTAAGGTGGAAAATGTTCTGAAGTTTGACCTCGTACACTTTGGCTTTCAAGTGGCCCCACAAATAAAACTCCAGCGGAGTAAGATCATAATAAAAAAATAATAAAAATAATAATAAAAATAATAGAAAAATATATTATAAATAAATTTTTGGACTATTTTGTAATTTTATTATTTTTCCCTATGGGTCCAGACTTACGGGACACCCTGTATGTATTTAGTAGAACTAATGCCCTCCCCCCAACCCATTTAAAAATATCCCTCAACGAGTACAACTAAAATCGTTGGTTTCACCTCCCATCCAGTTCATTGACAGCTCCGTCTTGAATTGTAGGGTTGCGAATACCAAAATACTTGATCTACGTTTCTTCGCGTCCATTCGACATAAATTAAATGAAGCAAATTGAATTCTGGTCATGAACATTTGGAATGAACCTTTAAAAGTCCTCTTTAGGCCATATTAATCTTTTCTTTACAATAGTGGCTGTAAACAACTAACATTTTTCGCCGAACCACACACCCTAGGAGTACTCAACAAAGAGGGCCAGACACTGGCACAGCGCTCAGGCTAGACGAATGTGGGCGGCCCATTATACGATAACTATCAGATTATTTTATTAGCCAGCACTGGCGGGAGTCGAACCCCCGACCTCAGTGTCTTCGCTTCATTTATAGGGAAAAGGTGTTACCCAGTGAGCCAAACGACGATGGCACCAGATATCCAGGCACGGCGGTCCGGTTATACCTAAAAAAATGTGACATTTTCGTTGTAAAAAAAAAATTGCTTTACTGTAAAATCCCTTAATTCGGATGTATAAATGAATTCCAAAACTACAATAATCTGTACATATTCTCGAACTACGAATGTCGGCCAATAATTTAAAGGACTTTGTGCAAATTACTCTACAGTGATTAAAACTAACCATTCTTCAAAGCCATATCACTAATATGAAATCTAAACTCAACCTATAGTGACCTCTGATCCTTTTGAACAGTTTTTGTGGAATCTGATAGTGAATAGTTAGCTCTTATTATTATTATTAGTGCTGTAAGTAGCGTAAGGTAAACGTTTTTTATAGTTTTGTTACGTGTAAATACTGTCTAATTCGTTTTTAAACCGACCTCCGTGCATAAATGGTGATGACAGCTCACGAACACCAACGGGACAAGCATCTTTCAAGATCTACAAAATCTTTCGTTGCGCGAAATTTTCCGTTCGCATAGTTCTACAGTTCAGTATTTCCCAACTGCGGTGCCACAGTGCCTCCTATAGGGGTGCCTCAAAGTTTCACAACAATAACAAAATAAGTAAATGAAAATTAAAAAGTTACTGAAGAGATGTAAATTTCAAATGAAACAAATCATTCGCATTTATTACGTCCATACGGAAACTATACGTAGGGTCAGTTTGAAGTTAATATCGTGTTAGAAAGGGGTCGGGAAGGGAGGAACTGGATGTTGAAGTAAAAGTGGCACCCAGGAGACCATTCTCCCGGGTGCCACGGAAGAAAGATAGATGGCGTCGGGGTGCCTTGAGCCAGAAAATATTAGCAACCATTGCTGTAGTCAAACTATACAAGACTTCCACGTAAAATTGGTTGTTGCAGTACAACTTTCTCGATGGCTATTTTATTCTGGTTTGATAAAATGTGTATATACGTTGCAAAAAACACACACACACACGTTGATGCTCAAACTTAAGTAATTAAAGGTGCACTTGCACGTATGATAAAAAGATTTCTCCTAAAAAGAAGTTAACTTTTGGATAAATTACGTACTTTATTTAAAAATTCCCTTTTATCGCCATCTTTCTAAATATTTACCCCTAATTTTACACTTTCTTTCTTTCTTGTAAATGGTAAAAGTTGAAATCCAAATTCAGAGAATATTTTTTTCCTAACTTTTCCTGCAAGGGATGAATAAAGCAACAGGCTTCTCTCTCTCTCTCTCTCTCTCTCTCTCTCTCTCTCTCTCTCTCTCTCTCTCTCTCTCTCATCTATGTATATGTGTAGATGTTTTACACAGAATGTGTGTGTGTGTGTGTGTGTGTTCATGTACATGTATAATACATTTTGAATTGACATCAACCTATACGATCCTTCTGCACGATTGCTTTAATATTCTATACGTGTATGCCATTTACATACACTATACGTTAATTAATTCCAACATGTAGTCTTTCCGAGTACTTTATGCAAAATATATTCTCCGAAAATTGAAATGAAAATAGTTTTCCTGAAAAATGACTTTTCGTCATTGCATCAAATTCGATTGAAAAATTTAACAGTCTGTTAAATTTTTTAACAGTCTCCTTTCGTAGAATTTTGAATATGAGAAAGCTGAAAATATTATTGGAACCCTTTAGAGAATTGTATGATGTTATAGTTTGAGTCCTCGTACAATTTAATACTTTTTGGTTTATGTTTTATTTTTTTATCGCTATGGAAACATAGTTTTAAAATGCGTACTTCATACGCACTTGTTTTTTATACACTTCATTATATATTTCCTTGCGTACCGAACTATTATTATTATAATTAATATATAACTATTTTCTTTGTGGTATAAAAGTAATAGAATGAAATACAGTTGTGTGTGTGTGTGTGTATATATATATATATATATATTATTCCGTGTACAGAGAAAGATTTATGACGTTATAAATGACGAAACTTTATATGTTTTGTGTACGTTATACCGCATATCTGATTTTATATGTTGGAGAAAAAGTATTTGATTAAAAAGGTTACTTCTAAACTCTGAACGGACCTATATATATATATATATATATATATATATATATATATATATATATATATATATATATATATATATATATATAGATATATATATATATAGGGTGTTCCGTAAGTCTGGAACCATAGGGCAAAATGAGAAAAACGACAATAAAAACGCCGAAGAGACTTTTGGGGACTGTTTGTGAAATGAGCGAGGATGGTAGCGGCTGTCATTGTCGGTGGGTGTCCTCGGAGGTCCACTGCGTGGTTTATCTCCTATGGATCCCGTCTCCCTGAACCTTGCTACAAGTTTGCCGACACAGCTGTGTGTTATCGGCGCGCGGTCCGGATGCAATCTGTTAAATTCCTCAGCGACCTTCCTCTGACTCCGATTTCCTACGAGCAGAATTACCTGGATGCGTTCTTCCTTACTCAAAGACATCATGGGCACTTGCATAAACGAGAAAACATGAATTACTTATTTTACCCTATGGTTCCATATCATAGGACACCCTGTGTATATATATAATATATATATATATATATATATATATATACACACACACCCAGGCATGGGGACGAGGCCTGGCCTCAGGCCTCGGCCTCGAGGCCTTTTTAGGGGAGACCTCACGAGGCATTAAGATTGTTAGGCTGAAGGTATTTGCACCCAGAGGTGTGATATTCGGATGCAAATAACTAGAGGTCGGATTTTTAGGTCGACGTAAAAGCGGTTTTAGGTACCTTTTTAGGTGCAACTTTTTTACAGAATAGATTGCAAAAAAGACAAAATAAGTTACTTTTTTTTAAGTGTCTGTATGTGTTTGTATTTGGAAAAAGGAATAAAAAACCATCTAACTCCTGAACTTTATTGCAGACCATGCTTTTTCAGGAATAACAGCTTTAACAAAATGAAACGTTCCAGATTAGCAGGAATTTGTATCCCAATATTTCTCTCAAGAACTGTCGTAGTTTAGAATTTTGTAGTTTTGACCACGGAATGTCTGCCGCAAGCATGACCTCGCAGAGTTCTTTTGAAAGAGTCTGAGACTTCGTCCTTGGTGCTCGGTTCGAAAGTTGAGAGTCCAGTTGTGCCTGTGTTGCAGTTCGTTTAGCCACTTTCAGTTGGTTGTTCTTAATGTGCTTTTCAGTTTTTAAATGCTGAATCAGTTGGGACTTTTTAACTACTGTAAATGCAGTCTCACGAGACTCGCAGTAACATGTTTTGTTGTTGTCAGGCAAGAATTTAAAAGGAAATTCTTCACGATCGTTGAACTCCTTAAGCCAATTTTTTCTCGAACGATCGGAGCTCATTGCGACAAAATACAATACAGAAATATATCTGGAACAAATAGAAAAAGTTTAAGAAACAAACTTCAAGACAGCAAACGATTTGCAAAGCAAGTAAATGAAAAGAGGAAATCAATTGATGAAATGAAACAAATCGGTAAAGTAATAATAAAACACTATATATATTAGGCCAGATATAGAGCGCATCAGGTAATTTTGTGAAAACACGGGATTTAGGTCTTTTTTCCTAAAATTGCTACTTTAGGTGAAAACCTAGGTTTTAGGTCAATCATCTACAATTCCGACCTCTACAAATAACGAATGCGGTATTTGCACCTCTGGGTGGGATACTCACTTCGAAATCTTTTACGAGTAAGCTCCTCCGTGCTTCGGGAAGGCTCAACAATCTAGCCTAGGCCTAAAGCTCTTCCAAAGGTAACCTACCGCAGCCTTACACTAGCCTGTATCTCTTCTTTTTTTGAAATCTATAAGGAAAAGCAAGATTCTACTCAAAATTAATAAACAAAGACATAGCTCACTTCACTTTCCTAATAAAAGGGAATTATTAAGCATTAAGCACGTTCATCTATCACACGCGCACGCTGTGCGTTTACACTTGCTGAGTCACACAGTCAGACACAGTTGCCAGAACAAGATTTCCTGAGCACCATACATTAGCCCAATAACTTTTTATTTCTCATTTCATGCAGAAATATTTCGAGTATTTATGATAATTTGGAAAGTTATAATGTGAAGATGATCTAGCAAAATATTTCAAGATTGTACTAACTCACTGAATGTTGATCGTATAATTTCTGAATGGCTACAATTATTAGCGACTCTAGCGAGCATTGCAAATAGAGCTACATTTGGAGATGCCGTATTTTTTTTAAGTTTTGTATTTTTATGTATCTTGACAATAAGAAATTGTAGTCTTAAAATCTACCAAAGTTCATTAATGTAATTATAGCTTGTACTCAGGGCTGCCGAGAGGGTGGGGAAGCCGAGTTAAATCCCCCAAGGCCCGGAAAGAGGGGGATAAAATCTAAAAATATTAATAAAGCAATTGATTGAATAACTGAGGAAATATAATTAATCAACATACATTTTATAGAGATTATCATACTGTATGTTTTGAATAGTGACTTGGACATATAATAAATTTGCTTGTTATGTACACAAAAAACATTCATAATAAAATACTGAATAAACAGGGGGGCCATATACCAATCCTTCCCCGGGGCCCGTGGCAGCTCTCGCTGGTCCTGCAAGTTGTACTGTATGTGAAAGATGTTTCTGATGTACGGTAGGCCTATAAGTATGAAATTTATATCATGCCATTACTATATTATTATATATACTTACTTTGTGTGGGTTCGAACGACGGTTCAAGATCGACCTGCAGTCGACCCCTTTGCAGCATCTCGCCTCATTTTCGGGATTTGGTGAAGGAGGGAATTGCTCTCTAATCTCCTGCCCTCCTAGCCAGCCACGCAGGGACTTTGCACAGGAATCTGTCCAGCTAGTGCTTGAAGTTATTCAGGTCGATGTGCTGGAGATTCCTTACTTCCCTCGGTAGGGCATTGAAAAGCTTTAGGTCTCGTATTCTGAGGGTATTTTCCATCCTCGTTTTCATGGCCTCCTGTCTCACAGCAGCTGGGACTGTACAAAATCTGCCTCTTCTCTTATTCCAGTTTGTTTCTATTTCATTTCTAAGGTTAGGGACAGAGTCCTCAAGTATTTTCCATATGTATATTATTGTGTACCGCTCTCGCCTTCTTTCGAGAGAGTACAGTTTCAGGGATTGTAGTCGAGACCAGTAGTCTTCACCTTTTTCTTCTATCTTAGACGTAAAAGTCCTTTGTATAGCTTCACTGTTCGCAATATTTAATATAATATAATTTAATATAATAATGATAATATTAAGAATATATTTGCACCTGATATTTCAACATATTATATATGTAATTTGATTCAAGAGTATATTTGCACCTGATATTATCCATTATCAGACATTTTTAAAGTTATATGTATAATACTTTACATTATTAAAGTAAATGAAAAAGAAAAAAATTATTTGCAAACAATATAACAATTTACAGCTCAGTTATAATGCCGATATTAGCAAAATTATTGTTTGCATCCGATATTATGTTGGGTGTACACAAATTATCTTTACAACATCTCTCTCAAATAAAAATATTAGGAAAAGAGGTACACATATCGTCTCAGCGCCATCTGTGAGAGAAAGTAATAAAGTTTCACACAACCTTAAACACGTTCAACATGGGCATCATTTGTCATACGTAAGACGTCCAAACGGTATTCTATCTCCATCCATGTACGCTGCAACATTTCAACGTCAACTCTCGCAACAGCAGCAGCAATTCTGGTCTTTAAATCGTCGATGTTGGCCACTGGAGTTGTGTACACGCAGTCTTTTACGTATCCCCATAGAAAAAAGTCACAGGGTGTTATGTCTGGTGATCTGGCCGGCCAAGAGATGGGTCCCCCACGGCCAATGCACCGATTTTGGAAATGCGTGTTAAGGAATTTCGTACCAACTTCGTAATTTGTGTACACCCTGTACAATAATCTGACAACTACCACGTGAAACTTTACTACTTTCTCTCAACGATGGCGCAAAATGGTATGGGTACCTCGTTTCCTAATATTTTTATTTGAGAGAAAATGTAAAGATAATTTGTGCACACCCTGTATATTCATTTCAAATCATATTATTTAGAAGTTTATATGTTACAATTTACGACGAGCGAAAAACAAAATTATCGACGCTAGTAGCTAGTTATCAGTATACCAGGTGGTATTCTTCTCTAGTTTGGTTTATTTTTTGTTATAAAAATAGATGCAGTACGATAGTTTATACACATAAATAACACAAACACATTATATGAGCTCATTTCAACTGATGACCAACTGATAGATTGCTTTCCCACACTAGTTTTGCTACATTAGGTCAATTGGTCTACTGCTGACTGACTGAATAATATTATATACCGCGACATATATAATATTTATGTACCTAACGTCACAGTGACCCGTCACTAATCCGTTGGTCACCTAACTGAATAGTATTTATCAAAGACTCCCACCTGACTAGTCACCCGTCTGAATAATATTTATCAAAGTATGCCACCAAATACGGTCACTTGTCAGGTCATGGTTCTCACTTGAAGAATATCCACCCCGAGCGCGCCCACCTGAAGAATCTCCACCCCAATGCTACCGCGGGTTAAAAATTACAGAAGAAAACAAATCTGGATTCCCTAAGGCCTCACGAAAGGCACTTTTCAGCTGGCCTCGAGGCCAAGGCCACGTTTGAGGTCGAAGCCTGCAAAATATGCCCGAGGGCAGGCCTCAGCTCCATGTCTGGTACACATATTATACGAGTATAACCATATATACTGGATGCGTGGTTAAAAGCCAGTATCATCTTTGAAAAAAAAAAATCAATATTGTCGCTGCAACAAAAGTAATAAATATTTAGAAATTGCAAATCCTTAAACAGGAGAAGACACATCTATTTATAAGAACTATCTTCTATAAAAAAAAAAAAGGCCAAGCGCTCAACCGAAAAAGGTCAAAATATGCTCGAATAATGCCAAACATAAAAATTAAATGCAGTCGTTTCGATGTTAAAATTTAAAACATTCAAACAAGACCTTAAAAGCGTTTTACTTATTAAAATTCTCTCTCTCTACGAAATTCTCACCGACTGTAATGGATTTTAAATAGATTCATTTTTATTCTACAAGAATATTTAAGACAAAGATCTTAGACTCCGCTCCAGTTAAAATTTAACTTACTGAGCTATGTTGCTCTTAAATATGTAATTAAGTGAAAAGGCTAACCGGAATATATATATATATATATATATATATATATATATATATATATATATATATATATATATATATATATATTCGTATCTTTAGATACATTTATTTTCTTCTATTAATTTTCATCATATCGTCTTTTGTATCGTCGTCTGTCTTTTGTTTCGTCTTTCGCGTCTTGTCTCGTTTTTCTCATTTTTTTATGGTGCGATAATTTTTGGGTGTTTGTACGACTGCGCGATGGAAAAGCTGTAGTAACCTTATTAGGATTTAGTAGGTTGTTATGGCTGCTAATTGCTCAAATAAACTACCCATAATTGCCGCATCCCATCACTATAAACAAACCAAATTTAATTTTTTTAATGTTAACTCTCTCTCTCTCTCTCTCTCTCTCTCGGCACACGAGATAAGAGTGTACGCACGGTGTGAATGAACTCTGAAGTTGGTCTTTTCATTATTTTTTTCCTACTTTCCTATAAATCTTCTTTCGCCACTATTTTCTGTCAGCAATTGCCGGCGGAGGAGGGAGAGACCCTTGTCTGTTTTATACTTTACTATTGCTATTATTCCTGTATGAAAGCTTTACACGTATATAAGTGTAAGCATGGTATAGGTTTTCAGTGTTATTAGCCTCTCTCTCTCTCTCTCTCTCTCTCTTCTCTCTCTCTTTTCAAGTAATGAAATGTGCCCTTACCTCTAAATAACTTTGTTGATGTAAATTTGGCGTTATGTTCATGATAATTAGGTTATTGAGTGAGAAATGGTGCGGAGGAAGACAGTATCATTAATATGTCATGTTTTGACTGGATGTTGATGTTACTCTAAACATCATCATTTCAGTATAATTTACTTTATTCCTTTCAGATATCATCATCGCATACTCCACATCGCGCGTCACATCACATTCGCACACCACCTTTCCCATCACCGTCTGATGGTTGATTTTCATGGTGTTGTTTCATGGTGCTTTCGCTCAAATGAGGGCCATAATAGTAATCAGTGAAGAGTGCCAGAAACTGACACAGCGCTCAGGCCAACTATCATAATACGGCCCTTTGCGCTAACTCCTGGAATATTATTACCAGTACCATCGGGAGTCGAACCCCCGATTTCATCAGCGTCTTCACTTTGCTTACAGGGAAATGGTGTTACCTACTGAACCACGGACATTGGCATATAAAGACAATATTTTTTTTAATTAATATTTTCTACGATTTTTAATTTCTTTAAGAATCCATCACAACACTCCAATGATTTATAATTTTCTTCGTTAAAAAGCTTTGTTTAAACAAAAATCTTGTTTGGATTTTAGACGAACAAAGTACCGTGTCTAAAATTATGAAAACCCGTTTAACTCGTTAAAGTAAATGTGATGATGATACTTGAAAATAATTTTTGTTTAGATTAAACATATTTTTTATTTTGAATTTGGGCTTCATTTCATTCGTGAAATTTGAAAATTATTAATTTCAAATATAATTTTGTAATATGTTTAATGTAAACCCAATTTATTTTGAATTAACGTTATTTATTTAGTTCAATTTTAACAAAATTGCGACTCATAATTTTGGACGTGTCAATTTGTTAATCTTAAAATCACCCCAAAAGTTTTTAAATTTAATAAAAATGTGTGTTTTTGGTAGATTTAAAAAAACGTGATAAATAAAATACTTTTTTTTATATAATGAAACTCGTAATAAGAATATTGTTAGTGAAATTTTAGAGAATTTCGAGGCTTGATTCATTCGAGGTCGAACTTTAGTTGTAAAGGTCTCGGGTTCGACTTATGCCTCTGACGTGGTTTGAGTTGGTTCACTACCTCATACCCTACTACTAATGATCGAGCTCGTGTAATTATGTAATTCTCGAAGTTCATACCCATCCCACTGTGCGTGGTACTTGGGTATTTTTACTCATTTTTATAAATTTACGGTCTGATATATTTTTAGGGCTTTTAACAAGGAAAATTTTCTAAAATTGAAATTTGAACCAAATGAGTAGAGTTTATTAAAACAAAAAAAAAACGGTTTTAGCATTTTTGGATGTCTGAGTCCACATAAATAATAGTATATAATTTTGAGAAATTTCTAAAAGACACAAAATTACTAATTGGCAATACTAATTTTGGTTTTTTTGGATATTTTACTCTTTTTTGGTGACAGTAATAAAATTTCATAAACAAAACTCACTCATTCCTCTTTACTTTTTTTTATGCTTTTAGAAATTTTTTTTAGATGAAAAATTTTTCATAAACTCTACATAGAAAACCAACCAACTAACAACAAAAATTAGGGCAGTACTTTTGACTAGAATACACGAGGACAAAGAATTTTAAACTTGTTAAAACAAGCTCCATTAACGTTCCATACCGGTACTAATTTAGAAATGGTAATTAGTTGGTTGTCTGTATATTGAATTTCAACATATTTTACAATACTAAAACTACAAAAACGCTAAAACACACACACACACACACACACACACACACACACACACAGCAGAGTCCAACATTTTTTAAATAATTTGTCGACACTATCCGTTCCGTTAAAAGTCTGGCATGTGATTACGTCCCCGACCAAATAAATTTGGAGGTGCCGTACAGATTTGCATTTGTCCGTCGTCCGTCCGTTGCTCCATCCGTTTGTTCGTTACACTTTCGTGTCTGTGCAATAACTTTTGAACCGCTCAACATGAATTAATGAAACTTCGTGCACATATGAAGCATCACAAGACGATGTGCCGCGAGCAAGAATCAGGTTCTTGCATCAAAGGTGAAAGTTATAAATATCGGTGGAGACATATCAGTTTTGCATAGTTCTTCTTGTTGGTTTTTTCTAGTACAGTTGGACCTGAAATATCATGCACAGTATACAGGACTACCAATAAATGGGGCTCGGTAATCAGTGAGGAAGGCCAGAAGTTGGCACGACGCTCAGGTCAACTAATGCACCCCATTGCGCTAACTTTCGGGGCATTATTACTAGCTCTATCGGGAGTCGAACCCCGATCTCGGTGTCTTCATTTCACTTGCAGGAAAACTATGTTACTCATTGAGCTACAGACGCTGGCCCAGTAAATGGGACTCCAGATCCCCTCTTAACTCCAATAGAATCTGCTTGTAAGACTGTAAATGAACGGGAAATACTTCATACTGAATTAAAAACTGAAAATCCAGTTTGGATTTGAAGAATCTGAGCTTTATTTTTGTTAGAATTAAAGTGTGTACCTAAAACGTTTTTCTTACTGTTTGCAAAAGTCTTCCTCCTGACCAAGCTTTTTCAAACAAATCTTTATGCATAAAAATAACGACTTTGTTCTTATCTGTTACGCTGCAACTTCAGGATTATTTACTAATCGTGTACTGTAGATAGGTATATACTGTAGATACCCGCCATGGCACAAGTGGTAGAACGCTGCGATGTTAATTTTAAGAACCTGGATTCGATTTTCGGCTCGGACTTCGGATTTGAGCATTTAAGGTGCTTCTTTGATAGGGTAGTGCTGGTTCGATCCCCGCTTAAAGCTGTAGACCCCCTTCGTCATATGGCATTTTATTGGTGTTACGAAAAAGGTTAATCCCATTCATTAGAGTATTAGAGATAGACAGACGGATAAAATAGGTATATTATTTCCTGAAGAAGCCCGATAGAGATTGGGTTCGAAATATCGCTATATAATCCTTATATTTTATTATTCTATAGGGTTACGTCCAGATGATGTAGCTACTCTTGGTTCGGATCCCAGGTAAGGCTGTAGGCCTCTTAGTTTACCGTTACAAAGGTAGGTAAAAAAAAATCCCAGCCGCTCATTATTTTGCTTGTTTCAGCACCATTGACTTAACTATCTAAATAAAATTATTCCAATTGCAGACGCCCATTCCTCCTTCGATATACTATATATATAGGGTGGCGCAAAAGTCGCGCATCATAGGAATTTTCAGTGTTGACTATAATATATTATTTTTTTTCTTTTAGGTAGGAGATGGCTGCGACATTAACAATAGACGAGAGGGTGAGCTTGGTTTTAATGTATGAAATACGAGGTACAACAAATCGATGAATCAGTACAAAATTTAAATTCTGTACCGATTCATCGACTTGTTGTACCTGATATTTCATACATTAAAACCAAGCTCACCCTCTCGTCTATTGTTAATTTCGCAGCCATCCCCTATCTAAAAGGAAAAAAAATAATATAGTCAACACTGAAAATTCCTATGATGCGCGACTTTTGCGCCACCCTGTATATCCACTCGTTTATAGATGCAATTAAGCTTGTAATAAAAGACTCGGTCTCTTAGTTCATAAACGAAGTTTTCTTTTCCGATCAATTGTCCATGAAGTCATAAAAAGTCGCTGTTAACGAATTCATTCCACGTTTCCTCTCTTCTTCTTCATTAAGAGTCTAAAGTCGAAAGCATTTTCGCCGTCGGCCAACTTCGTGGTATCGCCTAATCCATACCAATCAAAATTTGCCCCAACAAATCAAACTGGAATTACCGTATCCGCATTTCAAGCACCAAAACTCTTCTTCATTTACCGTATTCGTACGGTAATATTAACGTCATCATACGATATTTCAAAGTCTCAACACTTTATAAATACGTGACCATGTATTATTGATTTTAGGTAATTCATTTCAAGAAAGCCGATTTTGAAATGTTGAAATTGCTACAAAAATTTATGCGTGATGTCATACTTCGCAGTCTTGTGTTAAAAACGCATTAAAATTAAGAGCTTCGTTAAAAACAAATAATAAATGATGCCTGGTCAAGTCTTAAGGATCATTAAACACGAAATATTAATATTAATAGTTCAATTAAGCAGCTATATGTTCTGTGTTGAAATTATTGTAAGATCGTAATAATTTTAGTACTGTAAAACCCATAATATTTTAATATTTTGTTTTTACCCATTAAGATTCATAAATTCAGACTTCTTTTGAATGTAACTTAGCGTAAATTATTTTTATTTTAATTAATAAAATGTAAATAGCTGAGACGAGAATTTCATATATTTATATATTTGGAACATCCTGTTCTCAGTAAGCAAAATTAAAGGAATTCATTAGCCTGCACAAATTTTTTTTTTTTATAACTTAAAAACTAATTAATCACTTTTGTTTGGGTTAAATCAATTTTCTTTTACAATATTACAATTACTTTAATTAGAATTATCATATAGGTTTTGTATGGTTGACGTGTACGTTTCGACGTAACAGTTGAAGGAACGAGACATTTACTGACGCATATTAACGATATAGCTCCGCCCACTTTTGTGACAGAATTCACTTCTGGTGCGCAAGTTGGAGATATTTTAAATAATATATTTGCGAGGTGAGCTTGAAGATCAGTTATAGATTTAGACAATACTGTTAATAACTTAATATATATATATATATATATATATATATATACAGTTGGGGGAAATAAGCATTCGTACACCTGCAAAATTGTTTTTCAATAAACTTACAATCAAACGAATTACTTCAAAGTTGAACAAAAGATGGCTATTGGCATACAATTAATATGTATTAAACGAACGAACCAAAATTACGAATAAATAACTCTACAAATTAAATTTACGAAATTGGGTGGGGAAAAAAGTATTCGTACACTTAGGAAAAGTTACAAATAGAGGTCTCTAGAGGACAAATAGAGGTCTCTAGCATCTACACGAGTCTTCTGGAATGTTCCAACACTGTTTGCGACACGTTATGATGACGTCATTTCCTGCAGCTCTCATTCATTGTTCAGTCTTAATGCATGAAGGTTGTCGCCATGGCGAAGACGAAGGAACTCTCTGTTGAACAGAAAAATGAGATAATCAGGCACCACAATGAAGGGTTGAGCTACAGAGACATTTCAAAGAGGTTAAGTATCCCATTCAGTACAATAGGCTCCGTTATTTTGAAATGGAAGAAGACGGGTACTACTCACAACCTTCCTCGAACTGGTGCTCCTCGAAACATTTCTCCCCGAGCTGGGAGAAGGATGGCAAGAAAAGTTAAAGAAAACCCTATGACGACTCGCGAGGAGATTCAAGAAGAATTAATGGCTGCAGGAACTTCGGTCACTAAACGGACTATCAGTAATGAACTACACAGGATTAACCTGAAGTCTCGCCGTCCAAGGAAAACACCCCTACTAAAGAAAATGCATAGAGATGCTCGTTTGAAGTTTGCCCGTGAGCATTTAGAAAAGCCTAAAGAGTTCTGGAATACCGTACTTTGGTCAGATGAAACGAAATAGTTATTTGGAAGGAACACGGCTTGTCATGTGTGGAGGAAAGATGGATGCGCTCTTGATCCAAAGAACACCATCCCTACTGTAAAGTTCGGAGGCGGAAGCATCATGGTATGGGGGTGCTTTTCATCTAATGGTACTGGAGCAATTCACGTCATAGAGGGAACAATGAATGGAGCAATGTATCGCGATATTTTAGAAGAATATTTGTTCGCCTCTGTCCACAGTTGGAGCTTGGAGATGAATGGTGCTTCCAACAAGATAACGATCCGAAGCATACTGCCAAACTTACTCGGGAGTGGTTCGTTCAGAACAATGTGAAGGTGCTGCAGTGGCCTAGCCAATCGCCTGATTTGAATCCGATTGAGAACTTGTGGCGAATATTAAAAAAGCAGATTCATTTGAGGAACCCGAGGAACATCGCCGATTTGAAGGTTATTTGCAAAGAAGAGTGGGCTAAAATTCCGACAGAAAGTTGCAAAGCACTAGTAGGAACCTACGGAAAACGTCTACAAGCAGTTATTGCCAACAATGGTTACGCAACTAAATTTAAGTTATGAAAATTAATTTGTACGAATACTTTTTTCCCCACCTAATTTCGTAAATTTAATTTGTCGAGTTATTTATTCGTAATTTTGGTTCGTTCGTTTAATACATATTAATTGTATGCCAATAGCCATCTTTTGTTCAACTTTGAAGTAATTCGTTTGATTGTAAGTTTATTGAAAACAATTTTGCAGGTGTACGAATACTTATTTCCCCCCACTGTATATATATATATATATATATATATATATATATATATATATATATATATATATATATATATATATTATATATATATATATATATATTATTTGTATATATAACTGTAAAATGTTGTATACATTTTGCTAGTTAAAATGTAATCAGAATTATTTTAGTTACCATGAGAAAATTTATTTTGTACCTGCAAACAAAAATTCGATTGTCTTAAAATAGCACCAAAAAGATTTGCTCGTCATAAACAATTTTTTCTTACTTCAGCAAGAACATATTTCTCTGAATAATTTCCTTTCTCTCCTAAGATATATCTGAATTTTACACACTGTTCACAGTATACAGTTGTAGGTTTACTCATACACAATGCGTAATAGTACAGCCTCTCTCTAAGCCCAGAATTCTCAACCCTAATTAGTTGTTTTCGAGTGGACCAAACAATTTTAGGGGATCAGTTCGAAAATTCGATTGAGTTTAAAGACCTGTTCGCGGAAAGAAGGTCTTTCAAATTGGCACTTACTGTTGTTTCGTTTGTCCTGTTTAGTGGATAGATAAATAGATAGATAGATTATACGAGTGAGGATATCCTTCTAAGAGGGCGGGTAACTAAAGTTAAGTTTCGCATCCCAAAATTAACAACTCCCTCATCGGAAGCTAGATTCCCTTCCCCCTTCCCCCTCCTCCCTCCTCACGTCCCTCCTTTTTTTGAAACATCAGTTTAGTAGATCCCGAGTTCGGCTATGAATTTTGCTTCACACATATTTTTACATGTTTCATTCGTAACACATAATCCCCCCCCCCCCCCCCCCCCCCCCCCCCCCGCCTTCCCCTAGAGAAAATAAAAAGACAAGCCGAAACAAATGTCCGGAATGGTGTGAATATTTTCAACATGGCACAGAAAATGATAATATTTATTCAGTGTTGCAGACTCTATTGAAAAAAATTTCAGTTCAATATTTTTTATCATTAATATTATATTTTTTTTAAAGTATTCCAGCGATTTTGTCTCAATCGTTCAAAAAGCGACCTTTGGCAACTTTTCCTTGTTTATTTTTTGTATAAAAATGTATTTCACTAAAATTATTAAAGTTTTATTTTTGATTGATGTAAAGTTACAAAAAATGAAATAAAAATATTTTGTTTGTGTATTTTCGTAATATTTTTATAGTCAAAAAATGAAAACGGTACATTTTACATTGCATTTATTTATTTGTTGAAAAATAAATGAACTTTTAAAACTATTTAATGCACCATACCTTGTGTAAACATGATTTCTACACACACACAAAACCGCGACGTTTTCACACATTTTTACATATTCAGTTCTGTATCGTGATTCGTGACATTTACCCAATCTTTAAAAAACCTAAGAAATTTAACCAAACCTTACCCTACTAACCTAACCTAACTTTAATTATATCCCTTTTTTCATAATGAAAGATAGCACTTTAAAGATAAACACCCGCGATAGTGCTAATGTTGTGACACTTCATGTCGCGATGGGCTCTGTGTATCCTAAAAAGTCGCGATTCTGTAGGGAAGACAAAACCACGACCACACATACACACACGCAATATATATATATATATATTTTTTTTTTAACTGCAAACAACACACAGTATAATTAATGTAAAGAACGACGCTTGTGTAGAAGAACGTTCCGCACAAGATGAGGAGGGAGAACGAACAAGTGAAAAATGAGGTAACCACCCTGGAATCGAACCCGGGATCTTCCGGTTCTTTACATTAATTATACTGTGTGTTGTTTGCAGTTAAAATGTGTATATATATGTACGGCATGCGAAGGTGCCCCCTCAGGGCATTGGTTTCTGCTCGTATGTAGGAGAATTACGACTTCTGATTAATCGAGGCCCATGGTGTAGTGGATAGCATATCTGACCGGCAATCGGAAGATCCCGGGTTCGATTCCCGGGTGGTTACCTCATTTTTCATTTGTTCGTTCTCCTTCCTCATCTTGTGCGGAACGTTCTTCTACACAAGCGTCGTTCTTTACATATATATATACATAAGGAAGGGACACATCCCAGGCAAAGAACTATAGACCAGTGTCATTGACACCGAAGTATTTGAAAGAATAGTTAAAGAGAAAATCTGTCTTCTTGGAGATTCTGGAAAGATTCAACGAAAATCAGCACGGATTCCGAGATCATGCCTGTCACAACTTATAGAGCACTATAACAATATCCCAGATACACTGGAAGACAATGAAAACTACGATGTCGGATTTTGCTAAAGCTGAAGCACATAAAATGAAACATATGGGAATAACAGGCAAAGTGGGAAAATGGATCAACAATTTCCTCAGAGAATGTCTACAGGTTGTCAAAATTCAAGGTATATCGTTATCAGAATCGAAAGTACGCAGTTCAGTACCACAAGAAACAGTATTGGCCCTACTCCTATTCATTATCATGCTAACAGACATAGACAATGAAGTAAACAGCAACAGTACAGTAACATCCTTTGCAGACTATACAAAACTCAGCAGAAAAATCAGCGATGCAAAGAGGTGGAGGCCTTGCAGAGGGATACGGACAGAATATACAAATGGTCAGAAGATAACAACATGACATTTAACACCGAGAAATTTCAGTTCTTGAGATATGGTAGAAATGAGGAACTGAGACAGTGTATTATGCCCCAGATAGACAGGAAATTCAGAGAAGCACGAAAGCGATAGATTTGGGGGTTATGATGACTGATGATGCGAAATTCGAGACACAAAATCAGATAGTGATAAACAAAGCAAAAAAAGTCGCGGGACAGGTACAAAGAACCTTTAAAAGAAGGGACAAGACAGTAATGACTTCCCTGCTGAAACCATGATCATACCAAAACTTGAATACTGCTCAGTCTTGACGTCCTCATATAAAAAGGAAGAAATTTATAAATTAGAAGAAACTACTGGGAAAGCCCACGTAAACTAAATCTGTACTCCATGTAAAGAAGAAGACAGAGGTATACCATAATCTACATACGGAAAATGATTGAAAAACTGGTACGAAACCTCAAACTAAACCCAATTACCATCCAAACAACGCTGGAAAATAGGAAAGGCAAAATGTGTAGTGTTCCCAAATTAAAGGCCCGACAAGGGACCTCTTCAACACTGAAGGAAAATAGCTTGGTTTTCAGGGGGCCAAGACTTTTTAACTAGCTTCCAAAGGACCTCAGAAACGTTACAGGGGTACCAGGCTGTTGGTAGTGGAGAGCGCAAAAGAGCAACTCACTCCTCCACCAAGCCAAGCCTAGTGGCGGGGCCACCAGCTTGACCTTCGTGTGAAGAGAGACCATCGGGGTGTGTGTATAATATATATATATAATATATATATATATCTATATATATATATATATATAGTATATATATATATATATATATATATATATTATATAATATATATATATATTATATATATATATATATATATATTATATTATATATAAAACTTGGTCTGAATACATGATGCGCTTCCTATAATAGTCTTGCGACTTCAGTTAACAATTAACTTGTATTACGAGGCTTCTCTACCAATTTAAAACTAATGAGTAGGTATTTGATATATACAGTATATAATATATATATATATATATAAGCAAACACCCACAAGGAAAAGGAAACACAAAGTCCGAGCGCTTTCGTCACGTGTTATTTTGTGATTTTAGTGCATATATATATAGATATATATATAGATATATAACATTTGTTTTACGACACGCATAATTTAAAAAATAAAAAACCATTGTAAAAATAAATGTCAATAACTACCGTCAGTTGAACATATTGTGGGCCTTTGTTCGGGGGATTGGGGCAGCCTGCCTCTGCAGTCTACATCTTTACCCATTCCCTTCCTTTTGTTCTCCTCTTACCTACTTCTTCTTCCATCCCTTTTATACCCTTTTTTAATAATTCTTAATAAGTTATAGAGAGATAATGATATACAGTAATAGTTTTTACTAAAGTAATTTGCAAAGATTCGCTATCACCCTGTATACAATTATTATGTAAACATGCCCTTAAAGTGTTTGCCTTATAAATATTCCAAGAGTGTCCTCTTCAAAACTCACTGGACTTTATAATGACTGCCTCGTTATTTAGGCTGTATAAATGCGCATTGTGATTTTACTTTATTTTCATAAGGGAGTCTGCGTATACGTTATCGGTTCCTACGGAAAATATATTTGTATATATTAAATGTGCGTAATATGTACGCGGATGTCATACAATACACATATATACAACGAGTGAGATGAATTATTTTTCACATATACAGGGTGTCCCATAAGTGCGGTCTCGTTGGAAAATTTATTTTAAATTAAATTTACAAAAGTAATACATAAAAATTAAAACAAATGTTCAAACTGATGTCTTGTTTTGGGAATCTTTTTTTTTTTGTTACAGGTAGAATAACGCAATTGCTAATATGGATGTGAGTTACACTCGTGAGGAAAAGGCCTCCGTCTTTTCCTCATGAATGTAATTCGCTTTGTGTAATTCACTAAAAGGTCCCAAAACAAGACATCAATTTGAATATTTGTTTAAGTTCTAATGTATTACTAATTTAAAATAAATTTTCCTATGAGACCCGACTTATGGGACACCCTAATATATATATATATATATATATATATATATGTGTGTGTGTGTGTGTGTGTGATGAGAAATGAATGTAAAGGAATTTAGAAGATGTTTAAAATTGAATTCTTTTGGTACTGCTTGAATGTTCTCTATATGGACATATCATTTCATAAATTACAGAAAAATGACATCCTTAACGATTTGGGGGAATTTAATGAAAAATAAATAAATAAATAAAAATAACCCTCAAGGGTGAAAGGTGGGTTGTGATGAGGGGGAATATTAACGTGCTCGCATTTCATGAACTCCACACGTAACGGTCACCTCACCGCATTTTGAGGAAAATTAGAAAAACATTATTTTTTAGCATCTACAGAGGGTTGACAAAAGTAAATAGACACATTCGGGTTTTTCCATAGTTTATAATTTTATAATAAAAGTTAATAAATGATAATATATTTATTGAATTAATATGTTTAGAATCTTGTTGCTTTTCCCTTTGCACTACGTAAAGCTTACGCACGTTCTGGCATTCCATTAATGAGCTTTGCTATTTGTTCTTGAGGACATTCATCGTGGTGTCTATTTACTCTTGTTAACCCTCTGTACAGTCGATTTAAAAAGCCCTGTCATGAGATTCCATGCTTATTGATACTAATACTAGGGGCACTCAATATATTTTGCCCCACCCTTTTTTCTTAGCTAAATAATAGGTCATGGTACTGAAATGTCTTTTGGGCCGTAAGTTTGAACTTTCTGCGCTTCACAAAACCGGATTTTCCACTTTGAACGTCTCCTCCTTGTATAAAACCGCTTTTAAACGCCCTTGTATAAAACCGATGGTTAACGCAGTTTCGAAAATGGCGTCTGACCGTGATTTGCGTCATAAACAGAGAGCTGTTATCGAGTTCTTAATCGCAGAGAAGGAAACAGTTGGAAATATTCACAAACGTTTACGGAGATGCTGTTGTTGATCGAAGCACAGTTGGACGCTGGTCTAAACGTGTGAGATCATCGGAGGGAGGGAGAGCCAGCCTCGATGATGAGCCACGCAGCGGTCACCCGGCATCGGCTGTGACATGTCACGCTGTGCAACGTGCTAACAGCATCATTCGATCAAATCGGCGCGTCACATACAAGGAGCTATCACTGGAGCTAGGAATTAGTGAAGGAAGTGTGAATACGATAATTCAGCAACTGGGATACTCAAAAGTGTGTTCACGGTTTGTTCCTCGCTCGCGAACTGACTGAAGATCACAAAACCCAAAGAAAAGAAATTGTTTCTGAGTCGTTGGTTCGAGACGAGACAGAAGGGGATGACTTCCTTTCACGAATTGTGACTGGGGATGAGACTTGGGTACACCACTTTGAACCTGAAACAAAACGCCAATCCATGGAATGGCATCACGCAGACTCCCCACGCAAGAAAAAGTTCAAAATGGCTCCCTCTGCACGAAAGGTTATGGCCACCATCTTCTAGAACATGAAAGGGGTGATTCTGGTGGACATTATGAAGAAAGGACAAACAATCAACTCGGAGGCATATATTTCTACCCTACAGAGACTCCAGAGACGTATGAAGCGATTTCGACCGGAGAGAAAACTGGAAGACGTCCTTCTTTTGCATGATAACGCAAGACAACACAACAGTTTGCAAACAACAGAGGCCATCACAAAAATGCGCTTGACTGTGTTACCCCACCCTCCATACAGCCCGGATCTGGCACCTTCAGACTTCCATTTGTTTGGGCCAATGAAGGGATGCTATTCGTGGAAAAAGTTTCAGGGTGACGATGAGGTTGTTGAGGAGGTTAAGAGGTGGCTCTAGCGGACTTTTACCAGCAAGGAATAAAGGCCCTCGTAGTTATCAGTAAGAAACAAAAAGTTTCACGGCCGGCCGGAATTTTGGAATCGGCTATACATTTTGTAACTCAAGAATTGTTTTACACTGTTGTAGATTGTTTGTTTATTACACTTAAACTATTTTTAATTATTATTATTATTATTAATTATACATTTTTTTTCACAAATATTCAAGTTTCACACTTTACCTTACCACTTTATAACTTATTTGCGTACAAATTTAAATTTCACAAAATGTGTTACTTTAAAATATTAAATAACGCTCAGTATAGAACATCCTTGGAAGAAAATTATAATAGTTTTTCAGCCTCCGAAATTTAAACAATAATTTTAGACCAAAGAATTGTAAAATTTGGCAAAATAGCTGCCAGTGGTCAATTTTCCATCGAAGTCTCTTTCAGCACGATCCTCTATGAGTCAAAATTCAGACGCTTTTAAATTTTGCGTCACTCTCAAATTCCTTTCCCAAAATCTGTAATATCTTTAAAGGTGAAACAAAGAAGGGAAAAGGTAGGAAAGAAGAAAAAGGTGTGAAAATTATAAAATAGAAGTAAAAGATAGAAATGTTAATTGAGGTAATTAAAGTTCGTCAAAATTCTTATCGATTAAGGCTCTAGCATTTTTTCATAGACTGAGGTCTCCAACGTACAACCTTACAATATATCTATAGAGTAATTGACTGTGAATTACATAGACTGCTTAACATTTTGCACAGGCTGAACTTTCCTATGCATATACAACCTTGTGTGCATGTATATAAGTTCTAGCCTATATTTTTGTTTAAGACGAGATAGACCATAGGTTGCAAACTTTATGGGTTAGCCTAACGAGAATACGAGATTAAATATCGTGTGGACAAAAATGAAAAGTAAATATATTCCGTGTGGAAAACCTATTCAGAAGTTATTAACTTTCATTAATCATTTGCCAGGTTGAAGATTGTGACCGCAGATAATACCTGAAAGCCAAACTTGGAATAGGGGGAGAAAAGAAAATATAGTGAAAAATGAATTGGTTCATAATTAATGAGACAAAGTATATATATATATATATGCCGGATGCAAAATTAATTTTATAAACAGTCATTATTCATTTAATTTTAATATCGTACATAATATTCATAATTTTAAAAAAATTTACAAAGGAAATTATATATTTTTAAAAGCGAAATTTTAGGCTTTTAGGCTTAGGTAGACAGAATTTTGTGTCGTGGAAAAATCTTTAAAGTTATCGCATAATTTATAAATATTTTGGTAAGCAAATTTTGGAATGAAATATTTTTCAACAAAGGAACAACAAAACCAAGCACATATAATGTATTTAAAAGTATTAATCAATATTTTTCTTCTTTCACAATGACGAAGTCACATTTTATATTAACATTGTTTTGTATCTTTTTTTGTTAATCTGTTTTCTCTTGACAGGTTACCTTTTGTTTACAACTATTGTTAGAGGTGAATTTTTATTTCTGAAACAATAGGGAAAACAAAAGAATGGTATGTATAAAATACACATCGTTTATTTAACCACTAAATAAATATATATATATATATATATATATATATATATATATATATATATATATATATATATATATATATATATATATATATATATGTTGACACAGACCGTGCATGGAACAAGGAACTCTTCTGGGAAAATTAAATCCACTATAGTCCGAATAAGTAATGGTAAATGACAAATACCATAGTTTTTCTTTTTCATGATGCTAGCCCGACATGGGCAACGGGTCTCTCGCAAAGAGGTCCCATAAATATAGCTTCCCTCACCAGCTATCTGCAAAGCAGACAGGATCCAGCTTTGGGACATGGATCTAGGGTTTAAAGCAAGCCTAGTCCCACTACATTCAGAACCTCTATATAAGTAAAAGACTCGTTGCATTCACGTCGGATTGAATAAATCAAAGAAAAAGGGGTAACTATGGTATTTTTAGCCAAAAAAACAAAACTTAAACCTCAACCGGGACATTGAGCGCTACTCTTTCAAGGCACGTAACACGTCCGTTTAATATACACAAACTCAGAATGGTCCCATTCTGAGTTTGTGTGTGTGTGTGTATATATATATATATATATATATATATAAGCAAACAACCACAAGGAAAAGGAAACACGAAGTCCGAGCGCTTTCGTGATATATTCACATCTTCAAGGAGAAACAGAAAATAGACGGAGATTACAAAGTAAATAAGTTAAATACACAAGCAAAAAAAAAAATAAAATAAAAAAATTCCCAATCGGCAACATATATATATGTATGTATGTATACTTAAATGCTTGTCTTGCATGAAATAATAGTGTTCTTCTCTATTTTCTGAATCAGGTACAAGCAGTTTTTGAAATACACTTTAGAAGTATTATAGAAATACATTTGTTTTTACTTTTTGTTCGTACTTCAGAATTAAAAGGAAAAAACAGTTTTATTGATCAGACAAGGTGATACGAAGGATTAGTTCGACCATTTCGTTGTGCTCAAAATGGAGTTAACCGACCGTTCATTCCTCTTATTGTGTTGACTCGTCTTAACATTGTTGTTGGCTGATGGTCCAAACGTGTACTCTTGTACTTTTATAGGTCTACCATCGGTACAAGGACTGACTCTCTCTCTCTCTCTTCTCTCTCTCTCTCTCTCTCTCTCTCTCTCTCGTAACGCAACGACGAGATTGATGACTTCTTGTACATAATAAATAAATTAAAATATCCTTAAGAAAAGTGCATAGTTTAGATGAGATTAAGTAGTTCAGTATTCATGCTATCCTTTATTTTCTGCTGTCTTCTAATGCGTAACTGAGTACACGAGATAAGTGAACGCATGGTGTAAATGAACTCTGAAGCTATTGTTTTTATACTTGTTCCTACTGTCCTATGAATCTTGCTGCATCACTATTTTCTGTCAACAGTGTCTGTTCTGTATTTTATTATTACTATTATTCCTTTGTGAAAGCTTTACATGTTTACAAGTGTAAGCATGGCATAAGTTTTCAGTGTTCTTTTTTTATTGTCATTTTTAACTTTTCTGCTTCCTTCTTGGGCTAGCTCGGAGTAGCTATTAGGGTTTTTGTTAGCCTGTAACTCTGTGTGTGTGTGTGTGTGTGTGTGTGTGTGTGTGTGTGTGTGTGTGTGTAGGCGAAGTGAGCATATATGCTCACCTCGCCTCTTACAAAGTCCTTTTTCCGATTTTCCTTGTCACTCCTTTTTTAATTCTTGATACATGTTTGCAGGGATTTATTTCTTCGTCCCATGAAGTCTCAACAACTGCACGGTTTAGATGAGAGAGAAATTAACTCTCACAACAACCTCTCGCAAGTACCTATAAAGCTCTCTGAGAGTTTGTAAACTTAATGATAAAATTGTTTCTTCAGTACAATATGTGTGTGTGCGCGCGTATCTGTGGAAAGAAAGAGAGAAAGAGAAATTATATCAAACCCAGATATCAGTATTCACAATCCGCTTCACATCCACGTTCGTTTTAAACATTTCCACATTCTGAACACAATCGGGTATAAATATCTCAACATTAACACATTCATTGCTCTTATATACATATTCACACCCTTCGGGAAACGGATATAAACAGCGGGTGTACAATTTGTGTTTTCATGGTAATTGATTCGAATATACAAATTTGATGTGCGCATGCGCAGATGAGTTCTCATCCGAGACACTTTGGTTTTATGCTTCAATTGGAACATCGTACAGATGCTAATACAAACTCTAAATAAGTAAATTATCCTTGAATGGATGCTTAACAAGGGGGAAAATCTTTCGTATAATACTTCCTTATTTTGGAGTTAACCGTCTCTTCTTTCAAAAGCTTTATTATATTATTATTATTATGATAGGAATCAGTCTCTACTGTATGAGACGCTGCGTGCATAGTTTCAGTATTCTATAGTAGTTCTGTAGCAATTTCAACCAGCCCCGTATAGTTTACTGGGCAGCACCATTTCTCCGTAAAAGAAACGAAGACACTGAGATCGGGGGTTCGATTCCCGATGGTGCTGATAATAGTGTTGGCAACTTCTAGATTTCAAAAACCGAAGATTTAGGCTTGATCGTCGAGTAGACCTTACCGGTATCAATTAAGCATTGCCATTTGATTAATGGCCTCCTCACTTAATGAAACCGAATTTAAAAACGAAATTTTCAAATTTTATTTTTAATGTAAATTGAGAACCGGAAGTTTCGTATCCGGTTTTACTCTGAAAATAAAACCGGTGACTGACAACGAAAACCGGAGAGTTGGCAACCTTCTCTGATAATGATGATCCGGGAGTTAGCGCAATGGGCGGCATTAGTTTGGCCTGAGCGGTGTGCCAGTTTCTACCCTCTCTTGGCTGATTGTTATAATCTCAAAATCTCAAAAGGAGAAGTCTTTTTACCTTCGTGCTGCTGCCTCGGGAATTTGAAATCTGATTGGATAGAATTAGTGAAATAATGAAAGACTATTTTAGCAGTGACTTCGTGTGTGTATATATATATATATATTATATATATAATATATATATATATATATATATATATATATCAGTAGCGGTTCTTTAGGTTAAGCAGGTGAAAAAAAAAATTCCATCTTATATATATACACACATTCAACTGCAAAGAACACGCAGTATAAATAACGTAAAGAACGACGCTTGTATAGGAGATATTCCGCGCAAGACGAGAGAGAGAGAATGTATATAATGTTACGGCATGCGGGAGGTGCCCCCTTGGGGCATTGGTTTCTGCGAGTATGTAGAAGAATTACGGCATTTGGAAGAGTGAGGCCCATGGTGTAATGGTATCGCATCTGACCGGCAATCGGAAGATCCCGGGTGGTTACCTCATTTTTTAATTTGTTTCGTTCTCTCTCTCTCGTCTTGCGCGGAATATCTCCTATACAAGCGTCGTTCTTTACGATATATATATATATAAAGATAAATTTATATAAATGCCTAAAAATATTATTCATAAAGTTTTTTTCCCCATTCATTTTGTACACAAAAAGTCCTATATTTCATGCATAAAGTGCTAGCATTCGAAAAAAAAATTTGCTTCGCCTTGTATTCATGAGGCGAGACAATAAAAACGCTCAGTGTTGCTACGAATATAAACTAGTTGCTATGACGCCGATGACGTCATTCACGCTGCTGAAATATTACTGGTTGAGGCGAAATGAATTTTCGCCTCAGCATTTCCTGATTTTATTTTTTGTAGGACTGTATCTTTCCAAACTTCCAAACACTGCTAAAATACTTCCATATAGTGTTTATTGTTTGTCATATGTTATATACGTGTTATGCCACGAGTTAGGTTATTTTACGGGATATATATATATATTTGTCGTGCGATGTGTCGTGCGGACTCTCCGCACGAGTGTTGAAATTGACAATGGCCTGAATCCGGTGACACGGTCCCCTCGTTTGGTAGACGGAATTTTATCCGTAGGGCTTTCAACCATTTAAAACGTCAAGCGTTCCCGAGCTTACACCACTCTCCGCAATAATTGTAAATTCTTCTTTATCACTCTTATCTCGGTTAGCTACGTCGTCAAGGAAGATCACCATCGAATAACCTTGACTAACCCCTTCTCGAAGGGAGGTGTATAACTTGCGATCAAGTGCACCGAGTAAATTTCACGGTGAATGGAAACAACCACGTTCACTCGGCTTTTTATTATTTCATTAAATACGTTTAAGAGTACGAGTAAATTCTGTTTAATTCCTTAATGTTAACAGACCACAGCAGAAGCAATATTTATAAGGTAAAGGCGTGTCACTTCACAAAACTATCACAAAGGATGTAGCCATAGGGACAGTCACGGAAGGGCAGGAACGCGGCCAAGAGCCACGGGCAGAGAGCCCCGCTCTCGACTCTCTCAGGGTTTTCATAGCCTCCGGGTAGGCGGGGCCAAGGCGAAGTGAGTGCCACTCCTTTACGGGGTTTCGGGAGGGGTTTCCCCAGCCAGCGCCTATGAGAGCGCTTCGCATCAAAATTTGAGAGGAATTATATTTGAGGGGGTAACCCACTAAAAATGAACTATTCCCCGCCAACCTGGATGTTTTCGTTCGGGGGTATAGGATAAGAGAAGACGGCGCTATAGAGATTGACACAATTATACTTTATCTATGGGCATGGCAAAGGAATTTTAGTAAAAATTAATTAACAGCAAAGGAATGAAAATGAAGTGTTTACGGACGCTCGCCTTGTGGCGTGATGCTGACGGAGAATTCATGCGATAAACATGTTTTCATATATGAATCGCATTTGATTATTTATTTTTGAGATTTCAGGGAGGATAATTTGAGAGTACGTGGGAATACGAAGGGGTTACTCCGGATTACAAGGGGTTACTCCGCGGATGAAAGATTACACACTCTGTGATGTCAGGTCTAAGAAATTTTGGGTTCCAACATTAGAACGGAATTCGTCAAAGACGAACTCGTTTGAACTGTAGAGTTTACTGCTACGGGACATATATATATATATATATAAATTTTTTTTGCCTCACCACTTAAGGAATGCACGAGCCGCTACTGATATATATATATATATATTATATATATATATATATATATATATATATATATATATAAAGTGATTGTTCAGAAAACCAGATCTCGTATCAACAGTTTCGTAAAGATTCCATCGTATCCGCAAAGTTTAAATTTGAAGGTTTGGTACATCACAATCTAGGTTTGAACAAAGCCGATCCGATTGTGGCTTTTGGACTACACGGTATATATCTATATATGGGATAAATTTCACTACTGAACACGTCAGGGATATATATATATATATATATATATATGTATATATATATATAGGGTGATGCATAAATGTGTTTCATAAATCGTAGTGTGTATTCTTGAGACAAAAGTAAAGAAAAAAGACCATATAAACGTAGGTCGAGAAACCCGTAGGTTTCGAGCTATAGCACGCGACAGAAAAATGAAACTCCTAAAGATTTTTTACATTTTAGGCAAATAAATGCTCGAAATTCGGCGTTCCTTGAGCAGACTTTGCCGGTGCTACTTGAAGATGTGCCTATCAGAACTCGACGACTAATGTGGTTCATGCATGATGGTGCACCAGCTCATTTCGCCCATTTAGCGAGGGAATATCTCGATGCTGCGTATCCTGACAGGTGGATAGGGCGCGGTGGTCTTCTTCCGTAGCCACCTTGGTTACCAGATATAAATTTTCTTGATTATTACTTGTGGTCATTTAAAAAGCCAAGGTTATGTTACAAAAGTCGGAGCACGTGATGAATTGTGGCAACGAGTTCGAGACAATTGTGAAACGATCCGCAATACTCCAGGAATTTTTTAGTGTGTCAGATAGTCACTGGTGCGACATGCTGAGACATGCATTCAGGAAATCGGAAAGAATATCGAACATTTACTTTAAATGTATCACAAATGTATACAAATGTATCACACTGTGTATTTGCCTAAAATGTAAAAAATCTTTAGGCGTTTAATTTTTCTGTCGCGTGCTATAGCTCGAAACCTACGGGTTTCTCGACCTATGCTCATGTGGTCTTTTTTCTTTACTTTTGTCTAAAATACACCCTGCAATTTATGAAACACATTTATGCATCACCTTACATATATATATATATATATATATATATATATATATATATAGTATATAAAATATCTAAAAACATTTCAAGTATAATTTAAAAAATTTCTCAGCCATCAAAAAACAAATGACGACACATCTGACATCTGACAGTCAAATTCTATACACTTTTATACGAAAGGGGAGCAAAAATAAATTTTGATCTTTACACAAAATCCATATATATATATATTTTTTTTTTCCCCTTCTCTCATATTTTTGACCATTGTTCTCCCTTTTTTTCATCTTTTTCCTCCGTCTCTTCCTTATTATTCCATATCCTCACCCTCTTCCTTTTCGTAAACTGCCAAATAAGATGGAAGGAAATTCAAAATTGGTGGAGTGCGATATTTCATAAGATGAGAAGGGAGTCACCTTAATAATATTTTGATTTTACCCTAATTTCATCTAGAAAAGAAATTCTAGATTCTTCGGAAAAAATGTCGCAATATAGACGGTGATCAAAATAGATTTGGCGTTTTTATTTTTTTTACTTGATTTTTTTTATTTCTTTTTATAGCTTTTCTATAATAATAAAAGTAATAATAATAATAATAATAATAATAGCAATAACAGCGTTTGCGATATACAGACTGCCAATATAAATAATACATTTGTCTGTTACATATTGGGAAGTATAGATGTCCATAACTTGTTTACATCTTACGTTATATATATCGTGTGTGTGTGTGTGTGTGTGTGTGTGCTAATTCGAGTAACACCAATTGGGCCAAATTTTATTGTGGACCTTCGACCAAAAGACGCGTGATTGGATCTTCCTTGGAAAAGAGAAGGAATTGCCTCGGTTCTTTTGTTCTTCGTCACCAAATCAACCGCGACCATCCGGTTTGAATCCCTGTCCATTGTTTTTGGGCTTCATTCGCAGCTGCTCCTTTAGAAACCAAAGTCTTTCCTCTATCTCTCCCATTTGTCTCTTAAAAAGTCTCTGGCGTCTCGCGGGTCCCAACAATCTCTCCGGATAATGAAGAGATCCCTTTAACGAGAAAATTTAGCGGTAAAAATGGGAGACTCGAGCAATTGCGGCCGCCATCTTCGTTCATTACTTGTTCTTACTTGTTTCGACTCGCATTCATTTTGCTACATTTCTGTCATACGAGTTTACTACGAAACTGTACTTACGCGGGTAACTTAAGATATGAGAAATCGATTTACATTTGAATTTAATTTTATTCATTTTGAAGTACTATTATAAAGTTCCTCATCATATATATATATATATATATAGTGTTATATATATAGTGTTCCTGAGGATGTCATTAGACGAAAGCGCTTGAGCACCACTTTGTGTTTCTTTTCCCTTCGTGGTTTTATTCATCATATATATATATATATATGAAAATGAAAAGGTTTATTGGCAGACTATAGTCCATATGACAAATATTAATAATACAATGTCAGTTCACATACTAAGGATAGAAATATGTACAACTGATTAGAAATATATATATATGCAACCTTTCAAATGTTCCGTGCAATGATTTCTCATTTCATGAAGGTCAAGTTTGTTTCCCTTCCTCTTGAGTTGGCCTGGTGAAGTAAACAGTTTGTTTCTTGTGTTTTCCGTCTCACATTGTTCTGAGCCAAGCGTCTAGTCTTTTAAAGATATTCACCGCGACACCACTATATATATATATAATATATATATAATATATATATATATATATATATAAATGCTTTTATTAAAAAACAATCCAATAGAATAATATTCAAAAAAGGAAATAATTTTCTGCTCTCTTCCTTCATACTTTTCCAAAGCAGGGTCACAGTGCCACAATTACTGAGTGCCTCGCTAAATATTCTGAATTCGAGTCTTCCTTAAAAAGAAAATGGGTAAAAAAAAGATTGGGTGCGAGACTAAAATATACTCTTTCTTAAAAGGAAAAAATACATACATAATATTAATGTTTGAAGCTGTTCAACATCCTTCGCAACAGGAAAGGTCACGTGACGAAGGGATTTACGGCTTGACGTAGGATCTTCATCATCCATAAAGGGTTGTTACATTATCTAAACATAGCGGACGGGGTCACCTATCCAACTACTGAGTACATACAGCGTCGCTTAATTACGACTATAATTATAATATATGTAAATGTATATATGTGTAGATATTAATGACAGTATCGTATCGTGTTTCGCGGAAGACACAAAAATATTCAAGGAAATATCAAACGAAAGTTACGTACAAAAATCACAAAACGACATTGAAACATTCTTCAAGCGGGCGGAAGACAACAACAAACGGATCAACGAAGAAAAATTCCAACTTATAAGATATGGTAGCAACAACGTGCGGAATAAAGGGTGCAAAACACCGCAAGCCAAACGGATAACACGAAACCCGGATGCAGAATTTAGAGAACACCATGACATTAAAATCGCAACAGTTAGAAAAGTAATGGGAATTATCTGAAGGAGGCTCCACAGCGGAAAAGCAATATAAAATTAGGGAAGAGCTTAATCTTATCAATAATTTAGTATTACTCATAAAGATAACGAGACATTTCACACCTAGAAACTACACAAAAGACTTTTATGTCTGAGGCAGAAGAAAGGAAAGGAAAGATGAAGCCTACTGGCCTCGACTACAATCCCTGAAACTCTACTCCCTGGAAAGGACGCGAGTGGATACAATAATATACGGATAGAAAATATTCGAGGGTGGTGTCCCTAACCTTAGAAATGAAATAGAAACACACTAGAATGAGAGAAGAGGCAGCTTCTCTACTGTCGGAACTGCGGGACGGGGGTGGGGCATGTAAGAGGAGATTGTAGATACCACTCGACCAAGGAAGTATTCCGGGGGAACGTTAGGCAAGAGAGAGGAGTGCCGTAACTACCGTTTCTCCTGTCACTGTCCTCCTTAGCTGATCTTTTTCCGTGTCTCATCTACCCTGTGAGCAGTCCAGCATGCTCTCAAACACACGCTTATCCCTCCATTCTTCACTGCACGTACATTCATTTTACACAATACAAAATCTTTTAAAAATTTATATATTAAAAAAATGGCATCGTGAGCCTCAGACACCTTGATTTTGGCTTTTTTTTTCTTATAAAGGGGTGTATTTTTGTGGGCACCCGCTCTTGGCCCCTCCAAATAAAAAAAGTGAAAACGAGGATGGAAAATACCCTTAGAATACGAGACCCGAAACTTTTTAATATTCTGCCAGAAGAACTGAGGAACCTCCACCACACCAACATGAATAATTTCAAGAACTAGCTGCACAAGGTCTTGTGCAAAGTCCATGACCAGCCATGCGTGGCTGGCTACGAGGTCAGGAGGAGATCGGAAACCAATTCCCTCCTTTACCAAAACCCTCAAATGAGGCGGGATACTGCAGAGGGGTCGACCGCAGACCGATATTGAACCGTCGTTCGAACCTTCTAAAAGTATCTAAGCGTATATATATATATATATATATATCGTAAAGAACGACGCTTGTATAGGAGAACATTCCGCGCAAGATGAGAAGAGAGAACGAACAAATGAAAAAATGAGGTAACCACCCGGGAATCGAACCCGGGATCTTCCGATTGCCGGTCAGATATGATAACCACTACACCATGGTCCTCACTCGATCAGAAGTCGTAATTCCTCTACATACGCGCAGAAACCAATGCCCCGAGGGGTGCACCTTCCGCATGCCGTACCTATATATACATTTCAACTGCGCGTATGTAGAGGAATTACGACTTCTGATCGAGTGAGGACCATGGTGTAGTGGTTATCATATCTGACCGGCAATCGGAAGATCCCGGGTTCGATTCCCGGGTGGTTACCTCATTTTTTCATTTGTTCGTTCTCTCTTCTCATCTTGCGCGGAATGTTCTCCTATACAAGCGTTGTTCTTTACGTTATTTATACTGCGTGTTCTTTGCAGTTGAAATGTATATATAGGTACGGCATGCGGGAGGTGCCCCCCTCGGGGCATTGGTTTCTGCGCGTATGTAAAGGAATTACGACTTCTGATCGAGTGAGGACCATGGTGTAGTGGTTATCATATCTGACCGGCAATCGGAAGATCCCGGGTTCGATTCCCGGGTGGTTACCTCATTTTTTCATTTGTTCGTTCTCTCTTCTCATCTTGCGCGGAATGTTCACCTATACAAGCGTCGTTCTTTACGTTATTTATACTGCGTGTTCTTTGCAGTTGAAATGTGTATACATATATATATATACACACAATAACTCAGAATGATCCCCTGAGAAACTTATATGTTAAACACAGACCATGCATGGAACAAGGAACTCCTCTGGGAAATTACATCCACTATAGTTCGAATAAGTAATGATAAATGACAAATACTATAGTTTTTTCCTTTTCATACGTGGGCACCGGGTTACTCGCAAAGAGGCCCCAAAATATAGCTTCCCTTACCAGCTATCTGCAAAGCAGATGGGATCCAGCTTTAAGACAGGATCTAGGGTTTACAGCTTACACCTAGCCTACTACATTCAGAACCTCAATATACGCAAGAAACTTGTTGCAGTCACGTCGGATGCATACATCAAAGAAAAAGGGGTAACTATTGTTTTTTAGCCAAAAAACAAAATTTAAACCTCAACCAGGACATTGAGCGTCCACTTTTCAAGGCACATAACACGTCCGTTTAATATACAATAACTCAGAATGGTCCCCTGAGAAACTTATATGTTAACCTTATATGTTAAAAGAAAAAACTATAGTATTTGTCATTTATCATTACTTATTCGAACTATAGTGGATGTAATTTCCCAGAAGAGTTCCTTCTTCCATGCACGGTCTGTGCTTAACACACACACACACACATATATATATATATATATATATATATATATATATGAAAATAACCACGAAGGAAAAAGGAAACAGAATGTTGCTCAAGCGCTTTCGTCTAATGACATTCTCAGGAACACAGTGTTCCTGAGGATGTTATTAGGCGAAAGCGCTTGAGCACCATTCTGTGTTTCCTTTTTCCCTCGTGGTTATTTTCATCATAAATATTATTCACGTGTACTTTCGTGAAATAATTTTCATATATATATATATATATATATATATTTTTTTTCAACTTTCGTATTAAAATTTCCAGTAAAACTATAACTACTTAAAATTTAAGAAATAAAAAATATTTCTAAGGAGCACTTAAAAATTTTCCCCATTAAAAAAATTAATAAAATAATAATAATAATAATAATAATAATGGACAAACAAGGAAAAAAAAAGTGAAAAACATTTTTAAAATTCGTTCTCGTGCGTCATTGTGAGATTTTCACAAAATTCTTTTGTGACGTCACTAATTGATATCAAAGTAACAAAAGGCTTAATTTAAGCTCTTCATAAACAGCTTCTGTTCAAACAAAAGATTCTTCCGAACGTTTTGCCTTCATTTGCCTCGTGTGTGTGTGTATATATATATACACTGTATATACAATATATATATATATATATATATATATATATATATCCACGCAAGGGGGTTCTAAGCTCGTGCTCTTGAGTGCTCTTTGTGCTCGTTTGTACGTGCTTGTTCCTGGAGGTTTCACGTGCGCCCTCCCGGCCCTAGCACCCAAGGATGATGGGGCTCGACCCTGCAGTCCTTGTCATCCTTGGTCTTTTTCCACTTCGACTGTCCCCTCCACCCTTTCTTTTTCCTCTGTCTTTCCTCTCACTTTTTCTTTGTTTTTCCGCTGAGATATGCCCTTTAAATAGAGGCGAATCGGTTCTTCCTGAACTAAAATATATATATATATATATATATATATAATATTTCTGGACAAGGGCTTGTTCCTGGGGAAGCGCTATTTTAAGATGAATAACGCGTGAAACTGATCTAAGACTTATGAAGTTACTTTACATTTTTAATAATAGATCTACTTTGAATGATTATGATTCAGGTATTGAATTAAATTTTGTAAGTTGTGACTACCACTGAAGATGGCAACTGCGTCTCCCGAAACGTCTGGTAATTAAAGAATGTTAGTTCAAGCGTTTGTCATTTTATATATATATATATGATGAATAAAACCACGAAGGAAAGGAAACGCAGAATGGTGCTCAAGCGCTTTCGTCTAATGACATCCTCAGGAACACTGAAGTAAATAAAGAGTTCGAGACTATAGAGTAGAGTATATAGGTCACAAAATAATATATATATGTATATATATATATATAGAAATAAAAATTGTGGGAGGAGCACACAAATTTGTAAGGAAAACTACCAATTTTAGCACTTGCCCTTCTTGTCTAAATCCGTTCTGAACGAATTCAACACAAGATCAAATGGATTGTTTACAACCAATTTTCTAGATAATGCCTGAATGATATATAGGTCACAAAAAATATTAAAAAAATAAAAAATAAAAATAAATTGAAAAATAAAAATTGTAAGTGGAGCATACAAATTTATAAGGAAAAATTACCAAAGTTTTAGCACTCTGCCCTTCTTGTCTAAATCTTGTGTTGAATTCGTTCAGAACGGATTTAGACAAGAAGGGCAAAGTGCTAAAATTGGTAGTTTTCCTTACAAATTTGTATGCTCCTCCCACAATTTTTATTTCTATATTTATTATATATATATATTTTTTTTTTGTGACCTATAATATAGTCTCGAACTCTTTATTTACTTCAGTTTCCTGAGGATGTCATTAGACGAAAGCGCTTGAGCACCATTCTGTGTTTCCTTTCCTTCGTGGATTTATTCATCATAAATATTTTTCACGTGTTACTTTCGTGAAATAATTTTCATATATATATATATATATATATATATATATATATAGCTGGGTGTAGCTCATTATGATTGGAAATTTGATGGAATATGAAGCTATTATTATTATATTATTATTATTGTTGTTATTGTTACCACTTTGAGCAAATATTTACCACAATGCACGACCCTACATCAGTAGTGTTAATTTTAAAATACCAAATAGCTGACATTCGTTATTAATATTTCAAAAGGACAGTCCTAAAAAAGTGTTAAACGAGTTAAGAAATGATTATAGTTTATGCAGGAAATAGGCAAAGCGAGGTTAAGTCATAGGTTAGACCTAAAGAAAATGTGAAGGTAAAGAAGTGTTTTTGTAAAGGATCCATTAAAGAACTGAAGGAGAAGAAGAAACGGGAAGAAATAGGGATAACTCGAGCCGAGTTTGGATAATCACGGTCGGATTTTCGTGATTATGTCGTGATTACGCTCCGTGGTTTAATGGTAGTTCGTTATTTTGTTATTAACAGGGTCGCGACGTGAACGGTAGTAGCTCGTGAATAACCTTTTCAATTGATAATAATTCATTTATACCGTGAAAACGCTTCCTCATCCGAGATGTCTTATTTATTTTCAATTAACTCAAATTGCTGTAAAGCTTAACACGCCAAATCACGCGTGTGTAGCGAATGATTATTATTATAATACAGGGTGTCCCATAAGTCCGGTCTCATAGGAAAATTTATTTTAAATTAAATTTACATAAGTAATATTAGAATTAAAACAAATGCTCAAATTCATGTCTTGTTTTGGGACCCTTTATTTTTTGTTGCGGGTAGAATAACACGCAATGGCTAATATGGAAGTAAGTTACACTCGTGAGGTAAAGGCCCCAAAACAAGACATCAATTTGAACAATTGTTTTAGTTCTAATATTACTTTTATAAATTTAATTTAAAATAAATTTTCCTATGAGATCGCACTTATGGGACACCCTGTATAATAGTTTTAACTAAATGAGCGCTCAATTATTTTTTCCCCTTTTTAATGTATTTCAAATTTATTTTCGTTATTTCTACTATTTATTTATTTATTTTCAATTTTTATTATTTATTTGGAACTTATTTCCCCCGAGTTGAAAAAAAAGAGAGGTGAGAAATCCTTTTCGGAATGGCACAATTTTTTTTTAAAGGAACTCGTCTTTATACTTATCAGGGTTGAGTGATGGGGGGGGGGGGGGGGAGACACCTTAAGCAATCTTTGATTCAGTTTCCCACTTATGACCTTGGTGTAATTGATGAGTTTGAGCTGTTATTTATAATATAAAGGTTTTATTTTTTTATGTATAACATTTAAAATTTCACTTATTGAATAATAAATAAAGTCCTTCGAGTAATAGCCTTAAGTCTTTGGAATAGTTTTGATGCACGCAGTGATTGCGCGGAAAATTCTACATGCAACTGTTTTTAAAGCCCAAAATGAATAAAGCCAAATTACTTTACGAGCGTATTTTAGTGATTAATCAACTTTCCGCTCGGATGTTTATTAAATTTTGAGAAAGGTGTACTGTTATATTACGTAACTACCGCGTGTAACTCTTCGGACATAGTTCACATCTGGAACTAAGTTACAAAAGCTCAGAGGTGAACATATACTGAAGATACATATTTGAACGCGTAAACTTTGAACAAATCGGCGCGAAGTTTGCCAGTTTACTCTCGCAAATTTACCTGTGGATGAAAAGGAAACACTCTACGCAGTCTAATGCTTTGTAGCCATTTTTAATTTATTATATTTTGTACTTGGTAAATTAAGGATGTTCACGAAAAGAAAAATCCATTTTAATTTTATTGTATTGTCGGGATACCTTGTGTCCATGTCGCGATACCACTCTCCGCCAGCGCTAGTAGTTCAGTGGATAACACCCTTTCCCTGTAAGCGAAGTAAAGACTACTGAGGTCGGGGGTTTGACGCTATGGTGCTCATAATAATAATAAATAATAATCCGGGCGTTATCGCAATGGGCCAAATTAGTCTGGCCTAGGCGCTTAACCAGTTTCTGGCCGTCCTAACTGATTATTAACACCACTTCCGGTAGATGAACGAAGTTAAATGACAGTGGGTCTGGACAGTAGTTGGATAGAGGACCGTTCTCTGCGTCCAAACGATGTAGCAACCCTCAGATGATTCGGATACCACGTAAAGCTGTAGGTACCCCCTACCCACCCCGTCACATGACCCTTGCCATTACGAAGGAGGTTAAACTACCCCAGAAACCATTATACAGGGCGCCCATAAATTATATTTATAAATCCACTTGAAATTTAATTGAATTTGTAAAGATAATTTATGGACACCCTGTATAATATTGTCCCTATAAATCTGATTTATTCTACCAAATTGTGTTATACAGTCTATATTACTTCAATAAAATGGTACACAACCACCCACCAATAGTAACGTGAAATGAATTCAGATTAGTTGGACGGTCGTTGACGTGTACATTACTAAAATGCGACATTGAGGTGCAATTACTTCTTTCAACTCCAAAACCTAAAATAATTAATTCATTCATAAAAATCTTTGTTTACAAACGATAGAAAGTCCAATAGTTGCCAGATATTGCCAGAAAATAAAGGGATTCACATCTCTGGTCCCTAATTATTAATTAATAATTATCGGAGACACGCCAAGGCATCCTAATGCGTAAAACGCCGAGCCGTTAATCTGAAGGTTGTAGGCTCGTGTCTTGGTTCGGACTTCAGATTTTGTTTTTTCAGGCACTTCTCTGGGTTACCTTTGATGGGGTAGTGGTTCGGTTCCCGCAAAAAGTTGTAGGTGCCCTCCCTTATATGACTTTTATAGATATTACGAAGAGCTACGTCGTGACCAATGTCGTAACACCCCCTTCTCATCGATCAGCGAAGTTAAGCGACGTTGGATCTCGGTGGTAGTTGGATGGAAGACCGTCTTCCACATTCAGATGATGGAGTGACCCGCGGTTGGGATCCCACGTAAAACTGTAGGTGTCCTCCGTGATATGCCTTTTAGCGATACTACGAGAGGTTAAATAATAATCGAAATCATTAACAAAATCGAAAATGTTATAAACATTAAATATTTTATGTTAAATTTTAATTCCGCTTCTCGTGTTATTTTTATAATTTTTATCCCAATGTCGTCCCAGTGGGTATTCCTATAGATATAAATATTTATTCTAAGTTGCCCTTACAAAACTCTTAATTTCCCACGACGCTCTTTATACCAACGAAGTGGGTAATGAGTTCCATGGGATAAAATCAATTACTGACAGATATAAGAAATAATTTTATTATCACCCTTATTTTTACATAATAATAATTATTATAATAATAATAATAATAATTTATATGTTATTATTATTCTTGATAATACTAGAAATAAAAATGTATTTGGTTGGAACAACCATAGTCTACTATTTAACAACCACATGCTATGATTGCGCCAACCATTTAAATTTGTTACCAGAAAAATAATCAAAGTTAAAATACAATCATTATGGTCGAATTAACAAATTTTGGTTGGTGTACGAATGGTTATAATTATCCATGTGTTTGGTTGTTGTGACCAAGTAAACTTATTTTTCAGTAAGAGTAAAAGTAACGTTACAGTAACAGTAGCATTTTCTGACAAATCACGTTTGAAACTAATTTTCTCAATATATTATTAATAATTAAATTACAGTACCCACCCGGTTATTCGTGAATTGAGTTAACCTGACTTACTAATTCTGACAATTGAACACTTATCCGTGATCATGACACGGAGTTAACCGTGATTTGACGCGGTGTTCACATCCGCGGCCCGCCTCCCGCCAGCCTACCACAACGCACTTAACCCTTTACTGCCCAAATATTTTGTAGTGTTAAGTTATGAATGCGTGTATTTGAAAGGTTACAAATTTGTCCTTTTGGGCAGTAAAGGGTTAAGTCTGCCTCTTCGCGCTACTAAAGACAATTAACATTAGCAGCATTGTTAGCAGAGGGAGTGGTTACCATCTTCAGGAACGAATAGAATTAATTATTATTAATCCAACCCATATGCCGTAACGTTACACAATGAACATATCATGGTGAAATTTTCCATGAAATGGGCCCCGGGCCCCAACCATGCATACACGCAGTTTCACATCTCACAAATAGTATTCGGAACAAAGGCGCAGTTAAAAATAGATTTATTATCAACACAAGCTTTCGGCCAAGACTAAGGTCCTCATCAAATGCGAATGAAGAGAGATAGAGGGGAAAGGTCAATTTATAAGGATAAGGGACTGGAGGTGAAAAAGGGGATTAGGTAAAGAGTGACAAAGGGGATTGAGGAAGATGCGCTTCTAATAAATCCATTTTTAATTGTCTTTTTATTTTATTTTCTCAACTTTTCTCGAAAGTTTTTATCGAATATTCGAATATTGGCAATTTCTCCCGCAAATGTATCGCGGAGCACCTTCGACATTACTGAAGGCCGTAACGTCTTCAAAACAATTGAGATCAATTCTGGTGGTAGCTTCTGTTGATTGATCTTGTGTGTCATACATGGTCGGAGGTCAGATCATAGAAGTTTCCCCATGATATGTTTGTTGCGTAGAACCTTAAATCATTTTTAATGGGGACCCCAGTAATTAAGACGCTCTCAGCGTGCGTGTTCAAGTAAAATTTTAGGTATAACAATAGGCTCTAATGATGATTATTTCGAAAATGTTATACAGAAATAAAATAATGCAGGAAGTACTGAATAAGGGTTTGACCCCCACAGCCCTAGGGCTGCAGCCCACCGCTCCTGTAGTGGCTAGTTACGCCAGGCTGGGCTGCAACTGTTCAGGAGGTTGTGACATCGAGTCCGGCCGATGACATAGCAATTTATGACCACCAATGGTGGGTCGTGGTTCGGATTTCACGTTAAATTATAGGTCTAAGCTGGAGCAACACGCTAGACCAACACGCTAGACCGTCATCAGAATGAATAATTCAAAGCAAACTAAGGTTATATATATAGCGGGGGTGATTAAAAAATCCTGTTCCCAAAATAACTAAAACAGTATATACTTTTGGAACAGGACTTTTAAATCACCCTGTAGACATACATACATACATAGCTCGCAACGTTTAAGCTTAATTTAAATTACGAACATTGATGACGGAAACCCTTTTAAATTTGCCCTTCTTTGTTGTCGTTGGGAGTATAGTAAAATAAGTATGAGTTCCATTATTGAATGAAACGCTCTTCTCGAGACCTTATTAAGTTCAACAACTCTTCAGAGGAAAATAAAATTACCCGAATATCACTCAAGGGAAAATTTCTCTCTCTCTCACTCACTCTCTCTCTCTCTCTCTCTCTCTCTCTCTCGTGACGATGAACACGCATGTATGTATATAATACCTTACCCAAAGACTGGATGCGCACCAAGGATTTGCGCAAAGTTCTAGCTTCTCACGAATTTTATAATAAGCGTGTTTCGGACCGTTTCCTCTTAGTTCATAGAAAATGCGTGATGGAGGAGGGAAATGTTCTGTCCTCTGGGGCTTTCTTTTTAACGTAGCATGCACGAATGCAACCAAGCACTCTCGGCTAATCTGGAACAGTTTTGAGTTCCAAGGACAAAAGGAAGCGTCAAAGACCTTTCGGTCCACTCGGTGAGGTTCCTGTTATTAAACTACAAAGTACCTCCACCATTGAAAAAGTACCCAAAGAAATTTTATAGGAAAGAGGAAAATAGAAAAAATAGCTTTACTATTATGCTACGCATACATAGAAATCATATACTAGCTAGATAGTACCGTTGTATAAACTAACATAATAGTATATTTGTATTTGATATCGTCACAGAAACCTCGAACGCCTGGTTTAGGTTTTATACAAAATATTTACAGCTCTAATTAAAGGCAGGTGTGTATGTGAGTGTGCTTAGACACGATACCATTGAGCACCACAGGTGTTCACCTAAAATTAATAAAATCGTATTAAAACTAATTAATTTTCCAAATCATTTACGTACCAATTTTTAACTAGTATCTTAATTCTGAACTGATCCTGTCCAAGTAACAGTTGTAATATTACTTCACTTTCAGTAATAATAATAATGATAATAATAGCGTTCGGGATTAACTTCCCTCTTGGGCTAACACCGCTTCCGGCTAGATCAGCAAGGTTAAGTGACGTTGGGTCTGTGTGGGAGTTGAATGGGAGACCTAGTCTTCCGCGTTCAAATGATGTATTCGAATACCACGTAAATGTGAGTCCCTTCCGTCAATGACCTTAAATGTTGCGAAAGACGTTAAACAACCCCAAAACAAACGCTCACAAACAAAAACTTTCCTCGTAACCTCTGAGGTTAGTTAGGTTGATGGGGGTTGTTTAACCTCCTTCGCAACATCGAAGGCAGGGGTTTTCAACCTTGTCTCCACCGCGCACCCTTTTGAAAAGTCAAGGTATTTTCCTGTACCCCGATACAAAATGTATATTTATACCAAGTTCTAACAGTACAGGTCACCCCCGCTTTTTACGTTCCAAAAAAGTTCGCATAAAGAGAGCCATTTATTATATGTAGTTAATGGGGATGCGTTGCAGGACCTCTCCTGACCCTCACAAAAAACATTCTAACACTCTTTCATAACAAATCCAATGAAAAATCACATAATAGAACAATCATCTGACATTACATAAAAAAAACATGAAAAGAAATAATAACAGCTTCTAAAGAGAATAGGTGTGCTGTACTGCCTCCGCAGTTTCTTCACCCCCGCTCAGTTGCTCTCTCTGCACCCCTGTATGGGGTATGCTTCTCATGTATGGGGTGGCTCAACCCACACAGCCGTACTTGACTGGGTGGAATCAAAGATTTTCGCCTCATCAATTCTCCGGCTCTTACTGACTACCTTCAATTCCTCTCTCTCTTCGCCGCAATGTTGCCTCTCTCTCTTTACTATCGATGTTATAACGGACACTGCTCTTCTGAACTCTCTAACTGTATGCCTCCTGCTTTAAGGAAAGCACGCAACACCAGACTTTCGACACTTTCTCATTCTTTTTCTGTCCAACTCTATAACGTAAGAGTTAATCGGTATTTTCAATCTTTCATCTACTCAACCGGTGAACCCTGGAACAACCTTCCTCAATCCACCTTTCCCCCTGTCTGTGACCTCCAATCTTTCAAACGCAGTGTCTAGGCATCTCGAAAACCCTGGACCTTGATTTTGGCTCTCTTCTTCTCCTATTAGTGGGGGGGGGGCGCTTTTGTGTGCATTCGCCCTTGGCTCCTCCTTCCTGCTTAACAAAAAAGGGTATTTACTTGAATATTCATTGCACTAAATCAACAGATATGGCAAATCCACATACTACAAGATGAGAGCGAGTAGCGTAAGTCCGCACACAACAATGGACAGTGCGACACTGAGTGAGGGAGATTGAGGAAGCGACCCTAGTCTAGGGTATTTTACCCTAAAATGGAAGCCCTGGGAAGTGTGCGGGCTGCGTCACCGCTCCACCCGCACCAACTGCATAGCGGAGTCCGCGCGCTCCTACATTGGTCGCACAAGCTTCGCACATCCAGCCCAGCCAGTGCACATAACTGTGAATTGTTTTCGCACAAAGCGAGAGAGTGGTAGAAGTAGTCATCGCATAATACCGAAATCGAATTAAGAGAAGTCGCATAAAGGGAGGGTGACCTGTATATATACATATATATATATATATATATATATATACACACACTATAATTTAGTGGTGGACCGGATGTCAGTTTTTCAACATCTGCGGATGCGGATCTTTAATTTCAATATCCGCGGATGCGGATATGTAGTTAATCTATCAATATAAATAGAATTATGAATATATGACATAATTTTTCAAATTTCGTGATATTACTATTATGGTAGGCAATGCATAAGAATTAAAATTAATATTAATGCTTTCATTATGATAAAAATAATAACTTTCTCAAGAGTTTCAGCCACAGAAAATTGAATGAAACAAGTTTCATTCAATTTTCTGTGTTACCAGCTATTTATATTTTCAGGTTTATATATTTGTTTGTTCATTAATAATTATTAATACTTTACATGAAATGTGCATGACTGGGCCTTATAAGCTACTTTATTAGCTAATTGAATTGTAAATTGCATAATTTATTAAAGGTAATATCCGCATAACATCCGCAGTCAGAAGTGCGGGTGCGGATGTTAAAGAGGAGCGGATGCGGATGTGCGGATGCGGATCCGGTCCACCACTAATATATATATACTAAATTGCATTGCTGGAATACTTCGAAAAAATTTATTTACAAAAGAAAAGAATGAGAAAAACGTATTTTGTGAGCTCACTGTGTACCCCTGAAAAATCTAATGTGTGTCCCTAGGGGTACACGTACCTCCGGTTGAAAACTCCTGATCTAAGGTCATATGACGGAGACCAACAGTTTTTCGTGGGATGCAGACCACTACCCCGGCAAGGAAGACTCGCAGAAGCTCCTTAATCGCTGAAATATTAAGTTGGAGTCGATTAACTTTTAGATTAACTTTCCAAAGGTCTATCACTAGGTTAGGTTAATTTTTTAGTGTCGATGTTTTTGTCTTGTCGACGAAATGTATATTGGTCATACCTAGGCTGGTGGTAAAAACCATGCGGGCAAACATTTGATTGACTTTACATAAAATCGACAAATTATTGTAGGTTATATTAAATTAGGTTAGGTTAATATAGATTAAGTTAATATAGATTAAGTTAAGTTTTTTAGTGTCGATGGTGTGTCTTGTCGACCAAATAAGGTTCGGTCCAAACCAAATTCTATAAAATAACAATTTGACATCTTTCATAAGCTCTCATAGCGATAGTGGACGGAGCTTACTGCCACCTGATTATCAGGGACCTAACCATTTCGTCGACAAAGCCAAAACATAGACACTACAAAAAAATAACCTAACTTAATCTAACCTAATAATAACGGCGATAGAATGTCGAGTCGATCAGATGTCGTAAGGCTGATTATTATTTATCAGCTGTGAAATGATGCACGTAGAACAAGAACAATGAAGTCTTATGATAACCTCAAAAAATTATAATTTCTTGTACACTATTTTATATAGCACTGCGCCAATTGTTAGTAAACCCAGTATACTTCATTTTATAACAAGTTATGCACTCAATTTATAAATTACGTTCTCAATAACCATAATCTGGACTCATTAACAGCCATTTAAAAATTTGAAAAATGTAAAATGCAAAAATTCTGGCGTTAGATGGCGCTGCATCGTTGTAGTAAAATGTCTCGTAGTAAATATTAATGTTTATGAATGAAAACGTCACCAGTTGAGTGACTATATTTTGTAGGTTTTGGTAAACAAAGAATTAATTAAAACACTTGTTCTTTTAGCAAACGTGATAAATATTAAAATATATCCTTCATGACTCGTGCAGGATACATTTTTACGATATACGCAGCATTAGACCAGTCCTCAATTCCGTCTCAGTGACCTCAGTGACCTCAGTTGGACGAAGTATGTAAAGCAGATCAACCAACTAACCAACAAGTCGTCAATCCATACTCGATACAGAAATCGGTTCAAATTCAATTTTGGGGAATTCATTTTCTCAAAATTAAAATTTTGATTTAAAAAATAATTACGATAAGACGAAAATAAAATATAATTTTAATTCATTTAAAGTTCTCTTTAAATTAATTTCATTCCAAAAGATTTGAATCTTTCAGTCTAAAATCTCGCTCTGTCGTCTTGAGGGAAAATCATTACATATATCTATCTATCTTTGGTCCTAAAAATAAGATATGGTTATTCTGTGGAGATAAGTTGGCGTGAATTTGTTGAGATGAAATATAGTCTGGAGCCACTGCATGGATGGAGATACAGTATAGTCGTATATAGGCTATTATATGGAGATATATAACTAAAGTCGTATAACTTTTTTGCTATATGGAGTTTGGTTGCCCTAATGATAGCATTATTCATAAGTTTATTTGATTATGACACAGTCGATTCCAAAAGTCTTGTCATGAAACTCCATATTTCTTACTAATGAATCTTGGCAAGAAATATGGAAGTTCGAGACACAAGATTCTTTGAACTAACTGCGTGTACGAGTACATACATAGATGCGTGATATCATGGACTATGGAGATATCATTAACATACTTGTTGGATGCTGCAGATGAAATGCAAGCTGAGATGTATGAAGGTATAGTTGTTATAACGAGATTATGGTATAAAACACCTCTTCCTAAACTCATTTTCTTCCGTACCACATACAACAAAACAGAAAGCTTAATGTATCACCACCATCAAATATACTCAGGGCAGAGTTATACATGACCATTATTTTACATCTTGCATAGTTAAACGAACTTTCAGGTGTTCCGTGCGATGAGTCTCATTTCACGGAGGTCAGGCTTGTTGCTCCTCCTCTTGAGTTGACCTGGTGAAATAGAGAGTTGGTTTCTTGTGTTCTCCACTTCGTATAACCAGGTACTCCCGGCTCATCTGGAATCGTTCTGAGTTAGGCATCTTGTCTCCTTTTGGAGATTTCCACCACTACACCAGTCGTGTTTCGTATTTTCTCGGACAGCTGTTTGAACAGCCTTGCCCCTTTCATAACAAAGATATTTTTTTCCGGGTTGAGGATGTTTCCTATCTAGCCTTTCGTTGGGGACACAGCTTCTAAGAGGTTAGGTGTGCTGTACCGGCTCCGCAGTTTCTTTACCCCTATTCAATTGCTGTCTCAATACAGGGGTCATATCCGCCCCTGTATGGAGTACGTTTCTCACGTGTGAGATGGCTCAACCCACACAGCTCAACTTGACCGGGTGGAATCAAAGGCTTTTCGTCTCATCCATTCTCCGACTCTTACTGACTGTCTTCACTTCCTCTCTCTTCGCCGCAATGTTGCCTCACTCTCTATCTACTATCGCTGTTATAACGTACACTACTCTTCTGAACTCTCTAACTGCATGCCTCCTCCTTTAAGGAGAGCATCCAGTACTAGACTTTCGACACATTCTCATTCCTTTTCTGCAACTCCCCAACGCGAGGGTTAATCAGTATTCTTACTCTTTCATCTACTGAACCAGTCACCTCTGGAACAACCTTCCTCAATCCATCGTTCCACTTGTCTATGATTTCCAATCTTTCAAACGCAGAGTGTCCAAGCATCTCGAAAACTTTGGGTTTTGAATTTTGCTTTCTTCTTCTAGGCAGGGGAGGGGAGGTGCGTTTTTGCATAAAAAATATTCATTTTCGCAAAAGAATCGCGTACAGTGCACCAAGCAGTAGCTCAGTTAACACCAATCGTGCGCGTACCACGGTTTGGGAACCGCTGGTATAAAAGCTATAGTTCAAAACTTTTGAAAAGGTACATAAAAGCTGCAGTGGTTTGAGTGTGAGAGAATTTTGGGTATTTTTTTCTGTTTCAAAAGTGTTGCGGTGAATTTCTTCAAGTTACTATCGTAATTTTTAAGCATTAAAAATTACTGGTTTCAAAATATAGAGGGTAAAGACTCTAAATCCCACCCCCTCTTTTTCTTTTTTCACGTATACGAAGTTTGGTAGAGGCTGACATCGTACATTTTCCCTTCAGAACCTCCACAAAAGGAGATCTAATTCGTGGCTGTCATCAAAGTACTGTGAGAAAATTACTTCATTATATAAAGGAGCCTTTTGATGAACTTGTAGGCGAATACTGGAAGGTTTTAGATAAAGATTTCAAATTATATGATAATTCTTTATTTTGATTAACTGGAGATGACGCGCGCGCACACAGACACACTGTATCCATACAGAGAGAGAGAGAGAGGAGAGAGAGAGAGAGAGAGAGAGAGAGAGAGATCCACAACTAATTATTATATACTATAACAATCAAAATTTAATATAGGTCCCTCCTTAATCTCCCACCCCTCACCCCAACTCCAAATTTTTTTCTTCCCCAACCTCAGTCTGTTATTATACATACAGTATATGCAATGTTCTCAGGAACAACACATTAAAATTTTAAAACATTTGTTACTCTTTTCCAGGCGAAGAATGAAAATTAAAAATTGTCCAAGAATGTAAAAAAAAAAAAAAAAGTTTTACAATTTTAAAATTCTCTCTCTCCATGAAGATAAGGAGGAATTTTCCATCCGAGGATTCTTCCGTGCCCGTAACTGAGTTTAGTCATTTTTTTTTTTTTAATTATTTTAGATAATAAAGCTGGCTCGTGCCACGTTATTGCGTGCCTTAAGATGGTACAAGTTCAAAATTAATGGCATCGTACTTTTATTATTGCTTAAGTTTTGCCTTGTTCTTTGCCTTATGCTAATCGAGGAATGGAGATGAGAAGTTTCATAAAGCGTCACAAATTATAGGCTTTACAGAATTAAGGCATACATTTTTGATGTTCAGCGAACAAGAATTAATTTCCTTTTTATCAAGTTCACTTTTAGGTTTTTTTTAAACTCTTTCTTCAATGGAATACGTTACTCATATATATATATATATATATATATATATATATATATATATATATATATATATACAGTGGTGGGCACCGTTAACCAAAAAGTTAACTTCGTTAACCGCTAATCCGTTAACCAAAAAGTTAACTTCGTTAACCGTTAATCCGTTAATTCGTTAAACATGTAACGGAAGTTACCGATAAACCGTTAACGTTAACTTTTATTATAAAAAAAAATGAAAAAACACAATAATATATAATTAATTTTCCCTCTTCTTCTCGTTCTCCATTTTGTCCATGAGATGCATGTTGCCCTTCATGAAAATTAGCATATCAAAGTTTTCGGGAAGTAATTGCACTGAAATTTCTTCGGTCTTCACAGCAGAGATACTAAAGAGTAAACAGCCTCTGGCGCCACACGCTCACATTTACTTCTCAACGCCATCTATTATCTCATAAAGAAACTAATTCACATTGGGACTTGAAAGTACCGGCAGGATCAACCGGGTAGAAAAATAATTATGGAGATTTTAAAGATGTGGTACCTAGAAGTACCGCCAGGACATAAAGGGTTAAGGTGAAAACGCTCCCATTGTAAGACATCAATTGACTTAATTTATGTCATCAAAGTGACATGATAATTGAAATCTTACCTGATCAGTTTTATGGTTCTTGAAATGTATCAAGGAGACTACTAATAAGGTACTCAGACATATTATAAATATACATGACTTACTTGACAACGATTATTTTTTAAATATTCACTAGCACAAACATGTTGCGCAAGAGACAGACTGCAAATGAAACGAATGTAGTTATTTGTTGTAATTGTTACATATATATTATTGAAAGTGCCTTAAAATGCTCGTGATATTTCTTGAAAGAAGTTGAAGCATTCAACTCAAATGGCAAATCTTTCCCCCTGATTTTACAGTCGACCATGTTTTGCTCAAACCAATGCCATAAATAACTACCATATTTGGTAAGACACAAATTGTGGCGACGGAAACAAATATATCGCCTGATTTTGCACTGCGGAAATGGAAATTCGTTCATCACTATTAACAGTGGCGGATTAATTGCGCACCTGCTCAGCACTGAAAATAATAGAAACTTTTAAACGTTTATTTATGAATTTTTTGGGTTAACGGACTTGAGTTAACGGAAGTTAAATGTAACGGAAGTTAATTAGTCCGATAATGATTTTCAAAGTTAACTTAAAAGTTAAATCGTTAACGAAAAAGTTAACTTCGTTAATTAACGATTAACGGATTAACGGTTTGTGCCAGCTTTGTTATATATATATACACGCGCAATTTGCATATGCAAATGCTATCCTTCATCCAGGCGTTGTCGTAATCCAATGGTCATCGTTTGGGTTTCCTAGTCGAGGCAGAGGGCCCGGGTTCGAATCGTGGTGTGGAAGAAAGGTGTTTATATATATATATATATATATATATGGGATGAATTTCACAATTAAACACGTGAAATGAATGAATGCTGCAAACCCACAAGGAAAAAGAAAAACGATTCAAAGTTCTTTCGTGTATTCAGAGCTACATCTCGTTAGGTGTCATTCCCTGACGAGGTGTAGCTCTGAATACACGAAAGGCCTTGGAATCGTTTTCTTTTTCCTTGTGGGTTTGCAGCATATATATATATATATATATATATATATATATATATGCAGCTCACCGCCGCAGCATCGGAAAATTGACGCAGGTGACTGCGCTACGCGCCAGCGACTCTGGTCCGCTCGTAGCTCATAGCGAATGGCAGAACGAAAACTTTCATTTATCGTATTCTGAACATGAACACAATTGCTTGAATGTTCTTTTCATTCTGTCATTCATTCTTGACAGCCGCTTTTCATTTTAAGGTCCGGACGTCGGACATGGATTCTCTCTCTCTCTCTCTCTCTCTCTCTCTCTCTCTCTCTCTCTCTCTCTCTCTGACATACAATTATATAAATAACGAGGTATCAGTAATTAAACCATTAAGATCAAGTGAAGTGGTTTAAAATAGAAACTAATAGAAATAACTGCGGGATTACAACATCTAATCGACTTGACATTAACAATTATGGCTACGTTAGGTTAGGTTAAGTTGATTTCATAGAGTGTCGATGTTACAGTGCTGTGAATCCGGTGGGTTAGGTTTAAAATATCATGCACTATCCCTCATTAGTCCCGGTGATTAAATTATTATTATTATTATCATTATAATAATAATAATATACTGCTGTATATTACCTAAGGACCCTCCACCCCTTCTCGGAATGTATATTGGGTACAGTCAAAATTTATGGGCAAAAGATTTGTCAAAAACCCACTTGAAAAAAAAATGTCAGTTGGGAACGCAACATTTGACTCTCTCTCTCTCTCTCTCTCTCTCTCTCTCTCTCTCTTAGTCATTTGCATTTTTAGGACCTTTATCTTCAGCTTACACGGCTTATCTACTGGTGAACTGGGGTTTGCTCGGCAAGGGATCATTTCTCTTAGTTTACCTGGCCCCTCCTGGACGATGGGTGCAAAGGGAAGGTTGTGGTAGGGTACATCGCATACGTGAAACACACTTTCCCACGAACGGTATGAAATGTTTTCGCTGCGTTGTTTACCTGAACCCATTGTGGACGTCTTTTTTATGTTAATTTTTTCGGATCATATGTAGAATTCGGACCCCTACCAAGGTTGGGGTCCGAATTCTACATTATCGGAAGGTTGGGGTCTGTATTCTCCATTGGCTTGTTTAAGCTACTCTTTAACTATTTGAGTTTCTACATTTGCCTTAACATCCGAGGCCATGTTTAAGCTACGCTTTAACTATTCGAGTCAGTTTTAGCCAAACCATTGTACTGTAGTGACAACAAGCTTGATCCCACTTATTATTTGTGAAAAGTTATTGGTAGAATTCGGACCCCAGCCTTCTTTAGTTAGCTTTATAAGGCTAACTAACGAAAATATCATAACCTAACCAATCGTCAAGGGCGTACAGTTAACCTAACGATTGGTTAGGTTAGGTTGATATTTTCGTTAGTTAGCCTTATAAAGCTAACTAAAGAAGGCTGGGGTCCGAATTCTACATTTGATATAAGATTTTACAATTGTGTGATTTTAATGGTTTTTATTTGTGATAATAATAATAAAATTTTCTATGAACCTTTAAATTGTTTATTGATGTCCTTATACGATTCGTTTGGGGTCTGGCTTCTATAATCTATACATTAGGGGAAAGTTGGGGCCTGGATTCTACATTAGGGGAAAGTTGGGGTCTGTATTCTCCATTAGGGTTACCTGGGGTCCGAATTCTACATATGATCCATTTTTTCTTTATACGCCTCGACGCTGTATAACTGTTAACAGCAGGCGTAGTTTCTGAAAAAAGTTCGGATGACTTTAACATATTGCTTCCTAGTGTATATCACTTTTACATATTGCTTCCCAGTGTTAATCACTTTAACATATTGCTTCCCAAAAATAGACACTACACAACCAATTACAGTTACATTACAATAGTTTATAATATTTAGAGATTAACTAGTCGAGAAAATGTAAATTTATGGACAACTTAACTTATTATGCTTTGCCATTTTTTGTGAATGTAAAATATTTGGATCACCTGAAGATCAGGGCCCCCAGCCTTCTTTAGTTAGCCTTATAAGGCTAACTAACGAAAATATCACGACCTAACCTAACCAATCGTTAGGTCAACTGTACGCCCTTGATGATTGATTAGGTTAGGTCGTGATAGTTTCGTTAGTTAGCCTAGATTACTAACCTCTTTCTAACCAACCAACCTTTCTCTTTTAACATTTTGCTTCCCAGTGTTATTCACTTTAATATATTGCTTCCCAGTGTTATTCACTTTAACATATTGCTTCCCAGTGTTATTCACTTTAACATATTGCTTCCCAGGAGGGATCACTTTAACATATTGCTTCCCAGGAGGGATCACTTTAACATATTGCTTCCCAGGAGGGATCACTTTAACATATTGCTTCCCGAATGCTTTGGGAAACAATATGTTAGTGATCCAAAAGTTCACCCAGAAACCTGAAGTTTTTAACAAACAAAATTAGACTACTAATGAGTGGTTTTTAACTTTTGAAATTTTATTACTGTCAACGAAAGGAATAAAATATCCAAAGAAAACAGATAATTACCAATTAATAATTTTTTTATATTTTAGAAATGTTACGTTTCTTGGCGAACTTTTACCCGAAACTGTACTTTGTAGAGGATAACATTTCTTTTAAGGCCCCAAGAAGGAATTATGGGGGAGGAGGGGCAATACAGGTTACGAATGGGCTCCGTGAATCGGTCGTTGCTGCGAAATGTGAATGAAGTAATGCCCATAAGGGTAATGATCCGTTCTTGCATTCTCTCTCCAGCGTGGTTGCAAATGTGTCGCATGGATAGGGTTTATTCGTCCTACTTGCCTACAACAGCCGCATTCATGGAGGAGATGGGATGGTCAGCACAGCGTATGAGTTCATTTGATACAGTGCAAGATGTTGAGAGTGCATGAGTGCCAGTCGATAGCACTAAATGTAAATAATCTGACATGCATTCTTTTAACTCGTAACTTCATCCATGCATTTTTTGCCTGTGTTCTTGGGTTCGAATGTTTGGTTGGATGGAGGTTATACTTGGCAGTAAACTGTCAATGGTTCAAATTTCTGGTTCTTGTTAGTTGCCACACTATACCCACCATGTGGCAACTTCTTTTTTAATACACACACACACACACACACATATATATATATATGTATATTAATAATTCATTGTTATATAAAACTATTTCTATATGAGATATTGCATAATGACGCAGTGTTCATAATGTGTATTTTAACTGTGAGCAAAAAGCTATGTAATATTCGATTCAGTTCAGACCTTCTCCATAAGTCTTAAGAAAGTTGAACTACAAGTAGAGAAGGGACATCTTGCGAGATAATTGAATATGTAACCGAGATTATAGTTTCGTTATTAAAGTCTGTCTGAGAAAGAGATTAATTCTAAGTTCTAAATTATACGTTCCTAGTTTAAGTTCTTTAGTTTATTATCATTACGTTCGTGTTCTGATAGCTCCCACAGAGAAAAATATTAAGTTGATAGCCAACCCAATACCTGGTTAATTACTAATTTACCAACTAGTCCAAGTGACTAAGCCATCCATATCATAACTGCGCTATAAGCTATAACCATTTACTTTATTACTGTAGAAATAAGACATACAGGGAGAAAATTCCTTAGTAAAAACAAAAATAATTGGTTAACTATTTGCACACTATATACGTGTACAGGGTGTTTATAAAGTCCCTATTTCAGTGAAAACGTAGCAAAAAGGATAAAATTCAATAACAATATAACAGAAGGCCTACATTTAATGAATACTTAAGCGTATGATTCTACATGAGCACCATCAGTATCTCTACAGAGTTCGAATGTGTCAGCGGCATTGCGGAACACATTTTGGAGCACTACACCACCGAGGCGCATTACATATATACATAGATATACGTGCATTATATACACGTATATACTTACATTATATACACAGTGTGTCCCGTAAGTCTGGTCTTATAGGAAAATTTATTGTAAATTAAATTCACAAAAATAATATATTAGAACTAAAACAAATGTTCAAATTGATGTCTTGTTTTGGGACCTTTTTTTTTTTTTGTTGCAGGTAGAATAGCATGCAGTGGCTAATACAGAAGTGAGTTATACTTGTGAGGACAACATGAAAACATATATATATATATATATATATATATATATATATATATATATATACACACACACCATGACTTCTCCCTTAAAATATTGCTAATAATGGAGGACGCATTATTCATATGCTGCGTTAATGTTTTATTCAATTTGTTTTTGTTCATTGCAAACTTCTTTAATGTTCAGCCAAGTCTCTAATTATCGTCTTTATCAACTTTATTTTTTAACAACTATTATTCGAGTTAAATTTATAAAGAGAGACCACTCATGCGGTAGGTAACACCTGATTTCTGTTTCATTTAGTTATCCTTGGAATTGTGGTTTTGTTGGCCCGGTGATAAATGTGAACGCTTTTTGGGGGGAAGCAGTACATATATAGTTTCGCAAATTATTTAAATATACAGTATATATATACTTGCTTTTGTTGATTTCGGAAAAGTGTTTAGGATCGACCCGCGTTCGACTCCTCCGCAGCATTCTGCCTCATTTGGAGGATTTGACGTAAGAGAGAGTTGCTTTCTATACTCTCATCCTTTACTCATAGTCAGTTACGCACGGATGATCAAGGACTTTACCCAGGAATCTGTGGATATTTGAAGGTACAGTAGCTAGGTTGGTGTGCCGGAAATTCCTCAGTTTTCTCGGCGGCAAGTTAAAGGGTTTTAGGCCTCATATTCCGCACTCAGAAAAAAATTCCCCCAATTTTCTGTAAATAGAAATATTATCTTCTATTTTCTTAATTCAATTAAAAAAAAAAAAATAACCAGTTTTGAAGACTATATATTGTACCAAATGAAATTATTGAATCATTTGAAAACAAGCTTTGATACCAAAAAGGAAATTTTTTTCTTAGATGCAACTTCAAGAAGCAGTTATTTCCTTTAAATTAAGAAACTTTATTTTGATTGTGAGAATATTTTCCACTTTCGCTCTTATATATATATATATATATATATATATATATATATACACACACACGATAAAGGTATTATATACGCCAAATTCCCTGCCATCTTTCGCGTGTATGTTATTCTTCATTTCATGTTGGGCTTCTTCAACACCGTGTTTTCATTTTGCTTCTCTTATGGCGCTGCATTTTTTTTTTTTTTACTGACGAACCAAATTTTTGAGAGGCCGAAAAATTTCTTGACGAAAATGATCAAACGCAAAAAATTATTTACTGTAACCAAATTTAACCTGAATTTACTTAACCCAACCTAATTTAACCTGACTTTACCTAGCTAAGCCTAATGTAACCCGACTCTACCTAACCAAACCTAATTTGACTCGATTTAAACTAACTTTATCTAACCTAACCTACATTTACAAAGACTCCAATTAAAAATTTGCTAGACACGTAAAACGAATAAAATATTGGATCACCCGAAGATCAGGGCCCCCAGCCTCAATTACAAATGATATCTTCGTTAAAACTAACGAAAATAGCACGACTTAACCTAACCAATCGTCAAGGGCGTACGGTTGACCTAACCGGGCATTCAATTTAATTTATTATTATATTTGTTACTGTAAAGCAAACAAGAATACATGGGGGGGTGCCCTGATCTTCAGGTGATCCAAAATTTTCGTCGACACCATTTTGACAAAAATTAAAGTCTGGTTTTTTTTTGTGTCTCGTTTAAATTGTACAATGCTCCGTTCGTCATCGACTTTCATGGCTGTTCGGAGGCTGAACTAATTATTACAGAAACAGAGATACAAATTGGAAATTTTCTAAATTAAAAAAAAAATCTAATCTCATTCTCCGATTTTTAAAATATCTTTTAAAAAATCAACTCTCTCCTCCACCAAGCGAACTCCATACAAGCCGGCAGGGCTTTGAACCTGACCTCTTCGCCGTACGATGAGAGATCATCGCTTAAAATCGGCCATTGCCCGTAATGGTACTGGTTAATAATAATAATAATCTGGGAGTTAGCGCAATGGGTCAGTTGACCTCGGCGTTTCGCGAGGTTCTGGCCCTCCTCGTTGCGTATTATCTTCCCACACCCGCACGAAGACCCTCTACAAACTTACGAGGTATCATTTAAGATTAACTGAAATCGAAAGAGAGGAACTTATTCCGATTGAAAAATCGCTTAAAGTCAAGTTTGAAAATGCGATATAAAAAATCAAATATTCCCACGATATAACGTAAAGGTAATATGGATTCAGTATTACGTAATCGACTGGAAACTGTTGACAAGATTGAGGAATTAACGATGCCAATTTTAAATATTTACTTCCTATTTGAGCGGAAGGGCATGAAATTGAGTTTGGTTTTAGTACATAAGCGGACAGGTTTCGGAAATAATTTCGATAATAAAAAAAAACATGTTTATTTAAAAATATTAACTTTTTTGTAAACTCTATATTTAAACTGCGTGGGACCACATGCCGTCACAATATACAGGTTAATTAAATCACTCGTAAGCAGGGACACGTATATAAAGTGTGTGTATAATATATATATATATTAAAACATCATTGACGTAAGCGTGTATATTTGTATGCGTTACGTTATTTTGTAGTGGGAGGTTGCAAAGTCATCGGTTTATGACGCCCATAACTCCATTTAGGTTGAGGCATCTTTTTTTATCAGGAGGAATGGACCCCCCATTGTGGGGAGCCCGTGCCGTTCTTCCACGGTTCAGCTTTTAGCGGATTTCAGATTTTGGAACTCCAAGAAGTTGCGAGAGAATGAGAATTTTGAGAAAATTTTTCAGTAGTCTTTGAACGCTCGTGTAGTGAGGATGTCTCGAGTCTCTTTGCGAGATCGGCAAGGCACAGTTTGTGCAAACCTGTATGTGAATATTTGTTGCTTTTACACTTCTTAAGCGAATTGTATCTATGAAAACTTTATTAAAAGTGTTTATAAAATAAAGAAAAAATTATTTAGTAAATTACTTTAAAAAGTTGGGTCATTATTCTTCGTTTCTTTACTTTATCCTAAATATTGGTTCAAATTCTGACCAGGCTGAGTTCTAACGGAGGTGAGTCGAGATATTTTTTTTTCCCCTTTTAACTAAAAGTAATTCAAACTGCTTTCGGTATGTTTAACTTATGAATTATTCAGTTTGGGGAATATTTATGATGTAAGGGTTTTCTTCCAAATTAATGTTGTTAAAGTAACGGCAGGAGGGGGGGGGGGGTAGTTTAAATTTTATGTATGTACGAGAGGTAGCCTACGTTAATAACGGGAAAAAGACTTGGCTTAACCCGGCTTATATATAGCTTTATACCCTCATTCTGTAAGTATACTATCAGGCCTAAGTTATTAAAGCTAGTATGAGGTCGAATGGGGTCATACTAGAACTTTAAAAATATAAGCGAGTCCTCCTTTATAAGCCTACTAGGCCTACTATTTCATGACTGAATAACCTATTGAGTATTCATTATTTTAGATAGGCCTTTAGAAGTCTTATTTCCTCAATGGCGAAGCTGAGCGATTGAAGAAGGAGAAAAAGTAAATATTGAATTTCTTTTCAAATGTCGGAAACTTTCCATCTCATTTGAATTGGAGCGGAAACCTTAAAATAACCGAAAAAAAATCTTCGGGTATCGCGCGCTTTGATTGAAATATTTGCACAAAATCAGATTGTATTGCTTTAAAACACAATTAAATTGGTTTTTTTATTTATATAAACCTTCATTAATTTCTTTACTATTAATTAATACATGAAATGGGGGTAAATGTTAGTATCTAAAATTAGTTTAAGAACGTAAAATGAACGAGACTTTAAAACGACCTAATATTATTAGTTATCGTGTAAAATTGAAGCTGTACTTATCGCACATGCAATATAGCCCTAATAAAATAGAAGTTATAGAGAGAAATTTAAACCTATCATAAGTCTGTTTTGAATTTACCATCAATCATAAACATTTTCAGTATTTCGACACGTGACAACGAAATCATTTGTCATTATTTGAACATAATTGCGAAGTATTGCAAAGTCGATTACGTTCTTGCGAATACAATTTATTGCTAAAAACGCGAAGCAAGATTTGTTGATGAAGTTGTTAGAGAAACTTGGGAGAAGGAAAAAAGGGGTGATGAAAACTTTGGCAGAGAGATTTACAATAAAGGAAAGTTTCTTCGAGTTCCAAGAAATTACTTCCTTTTATTTAAATTTGCTTTGAATTTCGTAAGAGGACAGTTTCGTTAAAACTGAGAATCTTTGGTAGCTTGAAAAGTGTCATTAATCCCGAGGAGTCAAGTTTCCTGTGGGTTCATTCACAATTTAAGTTTGAATGTGGGCCTATGATTGTTTATTACCTTCATTAATGTATATAGAGCCTTGCTCCCCTAGTGAAAATAGCGCATTGGTTGAGCTACAGTCCCTGTATTTAGACTTTATTATTATTAATGTTTACAAAAAGGTATATATTTTTTCTATATATAATAGTTTGTTTAGTTAGATTTCCTCATTATGGTTAGTAGACTTCAGTACGGTAGTCACAAGATTTGTTCCTTATGTGGCCTTACCAGACAAGGTAGACGCTAAACTCCTCATAATTATTAACTTTATAAACCTTATTTAGCGTACTCAATTTTTTTCAGTTGCATAAGTTTTTCATAAGCGTGAGGCCTACTGTACTTACTTGGCCTGTGAAACTTGTGAAAAATTTTCAGTACCGTAATACATAAATCAATTGTGGTCTACCAAAGCCTACCATATTATAAAACTGAGTTACTATAGTCATTTTATAGATTTCTTGTAGCTTCTGTAGTATTTAACATAGGCCTATTTTTTAGGTCTACAAATTCGGATCTTGATTGATCTTAAGTCAATTAGGGTCCAACTCGTATAAAGTAAAAGAAAAAAAAATTCCACGAAGATGGAACGTTCTAATGAATTTAATAGTATACATTTATTTCTCAGGACCCCCTCCAGCACCAATGTCCCCCCGTCTCGTGGGGTCTACAATCGATGAGACACACACTGATAGAATCGCTTGAGTCTAACCTCGGAATATGGTTATATACACAGTATCACCGCCGTATAATTACTTTCTCTTATCGTAATTTATCTCCGTTTAGGGCCTCTTTAATTAAATTTCAAATACACCCATTAAAAATATAGGCCGATAAGGGCTGAATATGATAAGGTATAGACCTAGTTACTGTATTGCTTTTATCATCAGTAGGCAGAACGTAGACATAGGCCTATGATTACGTTACAATTGGCAGGAAAGGTAGGTGAGACAGGAGCGATCTGATGATAGGTTTGAGTAATATATATAGGCATCGGTGGTGTAGTGGTTAGTACAAACTGACTACGAATCATCGGCCAATGGTATGGTAAAAATTCCACAAATGAGGCGGGATGCTGATACATCGGCCAATGGGTATGGTAAAAATTCCACAAATGAGGCGGGATGCTGATACACACACGCACACACACGAAGTTCGTTTGGGATACTGCAATATTTAAAGTAGAACACACAACCAAGTGAAGCCTAAAGCTTAAGGGCCAAATTAAATATAATTTAATTTCACAATTATTTGTTAAAATTATTGTAACGACAAAAATCGTAAAATTGTATTTATTTTATGAATAAGGGTTATTCAGTTCAATATATACACTGATCAGGTTTTCTAGACGTATGCTAATAAGGTAGGTCTTACTGTAGTGTATAATTAATGGTCATCCTAATTTTATCGTATGTACACTTTTTTCCGGTTTATTGAAATTATTATAGAAAAGCTCAAAATTAGCCGCGAGGAAAATGAAAAGGACAAACGCGGAAAGAGGTCAGTCAAAAAATCTTTTTCCTTGTGATGTTAATTTTGTATGCTTGACTTTTCCGCGTGTTTAAGTGAACTATAATATATAATATTATTTTTTTTAATTGGGGTTTAACCTCCTTCGCAACATCTAAAGTCATATGATGGAGGGGACCTACAGCTTTACGTGGGATCCGAACCACGGGTCGCTACATAATCTGGGCGCAGAGGACTGTCTCCCATCCAACTACTACCCAGACACAATGTCGCTTAACTTCGCTGATCTCCGGGAAGTGGTGTTACGACATCGGCCACGACGTAGCCCATATATATATAAATATAAAATGCGTAGAAGTCATAAATGTTAATTTCCTCACTGGTGACATTTATTTAAAATTAGAATTCGTTATTAAAGAAGAATAATAAAAAAAGTCCTCCCACACGCGCACAAAGAAGGAATGAAATGAAGTTCTGATCATCTTTGAGGCAACTCTCATCTCATCGCTCTATTATTCTTGTGTTCGCGTACCGTAAATATTAGAAGGTTATCCAGTAACATTGAAAGCATTGTCATCTTCGAGAGAAAAATATATATATATATATTCATATATTCAAGTAACTTTTGAGCTCCTAAAGTATGGGCCGGCCGGAATAAGATCTTGTCCTCCATCTGTTCCCCGCACCCCACCCCCCGTGCTGGGAAAGAATGATTATGAAAAGTGAAAAGAACTTAAACTTTGGAAGAACTAATCGCAGCTTTTTGAATGAAAAAGACAGACCTTATGTACGTACGCTTCCCCAATTTTTGTGGCGTGTCTCAAAATTTTTTTTTTCTTTGATATTGGCCGCCCATGTTCCTTTGTTGTTGATCATTCTTTCATTCTAGCTGTGTGCGGTCGTCTAATATCAGTTTATAGAGAAGATGGGCCTTTTCACCGCTTTTAGTCTATAGCGGGGGATCGAACCCGCGACGGGCCAGTGCACATACGATGGCGCGATAGATTGGTTCGGGTCTAGCCGAGAGATATTAATAGAGTACGGTGTAGTTAGTCTGTATAGTATGTTTGAAGACTGTAAATGTGTAGTGATGAATTTTATCCACGTATTTTATAATTTCTAAGGTAATTCATTGGTTTTAATGTACGTTATCCTTTCGGAAGCTAATTGGGCTTACCGTAGGTAGTTTGTGAGTAGGCCTAAAAACAACGTTCGTACAAAGATGCCTAAATCTAGGATAAGTTTAATTTCATTACCAGTGTTTGTATCTCTAAATTTTCTTGTGTTATTTATTTAGAGAGAGGCGTGCCGTAAATTTCGTAGTTATGTTAATCAGAATTTCAACGATACGGTAATTAAATTTGGCCTGAAGCCTATTTATAAAGAGCTCGCTATCTTTACTCTTTCCTTGTAAGCAGTAAATTATTTTACCCCATATTACTGTATAATGTGTCCGAAAAAGTCTCTCTTCTCTTGGGAATTATTATATCAATTCATTTTGTTAATTATATTGACGTACTTTGAATTAAAAGCCGGGTGCGGGGGTGCATTTTGAAGATTTCTGATATGGTTCCATAAATAAATGTATTTTCCATCGCATTACGAGTTTCGCTGTACAGTATTTCTCATTGAGTACAGGCTTTCCGGACATTATATTTTATTTTCAATAAATTTAGTCCTATGAGCCAAGTTTATATCCTATCATAGATCCCAATAGCACCAGCCTAATATCAGCCGAGTGCGAGGCCTGATTTCTCATCTATAAGTTATCGTAAATGAACATTGGACATTGGGTAAACTGAAGTCAGTTTATGTTGTGTTATGTAAGTTTATAGCTATGTCAATAAAATGAGCACGGTGCAAGTCCTTAAATTTAATCTTGTTAATACGGAAGTTGCGGCTTTGTAATTTTGTATGCAGGCCTGTTTTATTTTTTATTTGACGATATTAGTCTCTGCAGCTGATTCGACAAGCGCTTACGAATCACACCTGCATTAAGGCCTAGCCTAGTCCACCGTGAGTTCTTATCCCGCATGAGCTGAATAGAAGAATATTAAGTTCAATATGGCTCGCTGCCTTTGAAATTGAGGTATGTCGTAACCACGCCGCAACGTAGTTTTTCCATTACATCAGTGAATTTAAGCGACGCGTTAGGTGTGTTCAGTAAAGTTGTAAGTCCCTTGTCTCGCGACCTTTGCAGTTACGAAGGATGTTAAACAATTTCAGTTATTAGTATTATTTTTTATGGAAATTTGGATTTTGGACAATAGACATTCCTCCACCTGAAGAAGTCTTGACGTACATTCGTAGTGTCGGCTCGTATTAACCTTTCTGAACGACTCGCGACACGTGATTTTCTTTCATAATGACATCAACTCCCAGTCCATATTTCGAATATCAAACAAGAAGCTTTGCAGCGCACTACGAAAAACATTTGCTTCTAAATAACCAACATTAGTCATGACGAACGCGTACTCGTCATCGTAGTGAAGGGGTTAATAAAATAGGCCTATGCTAGTAACTTCAGTCAATAGGGTATCGGTTATCTATTGGCAACTTCCTTTAAAACTATTGCCCAGCGTTACTACCACACTTTTCTCAAGTTTTAAATACCTTATTAAGATTCAACCTTGACGGTAATTGGACTTATTTCACCTTTTTTGAAGTCGTGTGTAGGCCTATTAGATGGTGATAAAAAAAGTGGGTTGGGTTTTCAGCGGTTAATTAATGAAGGGCGGAGGGAGGCGAAGCCTAAATATTAGGGTGGGCTCTGCGTACGGTACCTTATATACGGTAATCTTGGACAGCCAACCATCCTCGTTTCAGATAAATAGGTCTTCAACTGTCTGCATATGTTACCAGTCGTAGGGACATGTCATCAACCCTCCGAATAAGTAATGTACTTTACGGAGGAGTTTCCCTATATATGGTTAATTGGAAAATAGTGCTATGAATTTTTCGTTAGACTTTTCGGCCTACATACGACCATTTAAAAAAAAAAAAAAAAAAAAAAGTTGCCACATTTGGCATTTGAACAAATTAAGGTTCTATTCATTCGTGGAGAAGTAAAAAGAAAAAAAAAAAACTTGCCAAACTGTTCACCCGTTCTTTGATATTTTAAGTTTTCACTTTATTGGCCTTCTCGAAGGTTCGTTTCTACAGAACGCATTAACACATATTTTCCAGT
>JAJOZX010004681.1:250000-377839 GCA_023014485.1 Bathynomus jamesi | reverse complement strand
CCAAGACACTCTTTACTGGATTCCCATTATTGACGTATTGAAAGAATCGCTTGGGGTTTTCTTTGCCGTCACGAGCTATGGAGATTTCAAAATTACGCTTCGACTTTTTTATTACGCTTTTCGCTTCACTTCTTAGAGATATGTAGTTGTTTCGTAACCACAAATTGTCTTTATCGCACTTATGTAGCCTATAAGCCCTCTCTCTACTCCTTATAATATCCCCTACTCTAGAAATAAGCCACAAGGGCTTGTTATTTACTTTCGCACGCTTAATTTTGTACGGTACACATTCCTCATTTATAGTCCTAAATACTGTTTCAAGCGATTTCCACATTATTTTTGCGTTGGAGATCCCCATTACGTTTTCCCAATTGACGTGTGACAATTCATTTCTAAATTTACAAAAGTCTGCGTGCTGGAAGTTAGGAATTTTAGTCGAGTTAGCTGGTTTCGAGTGACTTACTGAGAGGACAAACTCTATCATATTGTGATCGCTATTGCTGAACGGTTCTATTACTTGAAGATCAGTGATTAGCCTATCGTCCGTAGTTATTACTAAATCTAAAATGCTGTCCAACCTCGTTTAGTTAATTATCCTCGAAAAAATTAACTAAACGATTACCTTCCGCGTCTCCCTACATTGTATCGTAATCCACGTTGGCGCAATTAAAGTCACCCATAACTAAGGCCTGCTCACTACCTATTATTCTCTTAAGTTCACGATATAACGTTTCGTCCATATCAGCTGTTTGATTAAGGGGCCTATATATAACAGCAACAAGAAGTTTGAAATCGTTCAATTTAAGTTCTGCTATAGTCGAATCTATTGGTTCTGGAATTCTGCGCTTTACTTCTATAACGTTCGCAATATTATCTTTGATATAGAACATAATACCGCCTCCTCGCCTACCTATTCTGTTTTTAACAAAGTCTATAATCTCTAATTTCATACTCCCTTACAAAGTCACGTGTTTCAGTGATAAACCACGATTCATTTATTACAATTAAATCATAGTCTTTACAAGCAATTAAAGAAAAAAATCGTTTATTTTATTTCGTAGGCTACGAGCATTTAAGGATAGAACCTTCAAATTGTTTGTAACCGCGATACCTTTGCGCGCACAAGGGAATTTTAAGGAAATTTCGCCAGGACTGTTCGAGTTACGGCAGCCTGAAAAGAAGAAACAATATTATTAGTCTAGGATCTGGCCCAGAGTTCGTATAAATTTCTTGGTGCAGAGGTTTTGACGACTGATCTAGAATAATTTTGGGGCGCAGAATCCGAATTTTCCTATGCCATCGCACCAAATTGGTGCGAAAGTGGTCAAAATGGCAAAAAAATGGCAAAAATGGCAAAATTTTATCAGTTTTTCGTATTTTTGTCATATTCTTGATTTGAAAAAATTTTTAAGGACAATTTTTTGTTTGAGAATCTGTTTTTGTAACATACTGCTGCCTGAACCAAGAAAACTGACAAAAATGTCAAAAAATAACAGCAAAAATAGTAAAAAATTAAGTAAATATTGTCAAAAAATCGCAAAAATGAAATTTTTGGCTATTTTGGTGCATAAACTAGCTCTAACCAATCATATCGAACTAAATAGTGAAGAAATTAGATATTAATAGCTCTGCAAGAATTTATTAAAACAAAGTATGCACAAATGTCTAAATTTCGGGTATAAATCGATAAAAATGGTTGTAAAATACTTTAAAAAATAGCCAAAATATAAAAAAATAGTACTAATTTTGTTATTCTTAAGCTTGCTTGCTTGTAAAATGCTTGAACTTCTTATAGAATCGATCTATTTCATTTCTTTAGAGTAACTAAGTCATATTTATTGTGTTTCAGGTTTAGTATTGGTAGTAGCTACAAATTGAGGATCCCTGTATTCATTATGTGATTCAACAGATGATAGATCATGGTAAGTAATAATCGAATTGAATATTTAAAACATAAATATAAAGACCAATGTGTTACAAATGAATTTTTACATGTATAGAATAGAACCAGTTTATTATAATTGCAATTGCAAGAAGTCTTAGTATATTTTATTTTTTCAGGATGTATGTCAACTTGTGCCAGCCAGAAAAGAAGCATAGCTCAAACCTTGGTAAATGTATCTTGTGCCAGAAGAACAAAAGCCCAAATGGAGAGAAATATTTGAGCAGCGGAGAACATGGAATAAAAAATTTGCTTCAGTTGGCTTCTGCGTACCCAAATGATGACAGAAGCAAGCGTTTGAAAGCTCTTACTCAGAGTCAGACTCCTCATATCCAGTATCACAGCACTTCGTGCTATGCAACATATAAAAAGTTCGTTGAACGTAGCCAGAAGTCTAAAAATGTTGAATCTGAACCCTCCGATTCCTCCTTAGGGGAAGCATTAACTCCTCCAGAAAATAGTTTAAGCAAAAGGATTAAAACACAGCATATCAAGGATATGAAAGTGTGTGTATTTTGTGGTTCAGCTCGAGTCAAATTGAAAGGTGGAAACATTGACCATGATTTGTTTCGGATATGTACTCCAGGTCGTGCCCAAAAGTTATTGAGTTATGCTCACTTGTTCCAAGACGATGTTTTTACCAGAGTAGCGATGTTGAACGAATACAAAGATGTATTCGCTGCAGATGTATTCTATCATAATAATTGTATAAAGAAGCATTTTGCAGCCTATGATCGCAGAATAGAGACGATTTTGGAAAACAGACAGCAAGAAAATGAAGTTATGGGTTCTACTGACATGGTTCAAGAAGCGTTTAATGATGTAGTCTCAAAAATAGACTTCACAAGCTGTGGATACAGTGTCACCTACTTGAGACAAGAGATCAATAAAAAGCTGAACCAGGATGAATCTATCAGTAACTATTTGGTTAAGAGCCTGCTTATAGACAAATTTAAGGACACCATTTATTTTACATATCCTAGACACAAACGAAAATCCAAGATGGTTTATTCTGTCCAGATTGAGAGTGCAAGAATTGTTGAAACTTTGTGGAAATCATCTGTCGAAAACTTTGCTAAGGACCTAAGGAAAGAGTTAAAAACTTAGTTTTGGTTTACGCTCTAGCTATTGTGATCCAAACGATCTTGATCTAGCCTTAAAACGCTTCCAAAATGAACGTCCTCCAATATGGATGGAATTTCTTCAGCATTTGTTTTCCACCCGGAATGTATCAGATAGTAACAATCAGTTGATGCTGAAGTGTGACGCTATCTTCCAGATACATAACCTGTCACAGTCTAAAGATCTTATTGAAATTGCAAACAAACGGAGCATTTGTGTAGGATATCAAGAAGTTCGCAAAATAAATTTTGCACTAGCAAAACATACAATATCTTTGTGGTTCACATAGAGTTCCAGTTCCTCCAGTATTTGATCAAAACCATCCAATTCAAGCAGCAATGGATAATTTTGACACCTCGGAAAATACCTTGTCTGGAATTGGTTCGACACACGATACGGTGCTAGTTTTATTCCAAAATGCTCCATTAAGCTCTGCACCAACACAACAGCATACTAATAAGATCAGTAAAGCTACAGAGTCAACCCTCCGGCTTGGCAAGTTACAAAGCGTTCTTCCTTGCCAAGAAATTATCTCGATTGGACCAAGACATGAACGAGGTACAATAAGTCAAGATTTCCAAGTCTCTGAATACAAGGCAAACGATCACTTACTAGAGACTGTTAATCTCGACCATTTCCTGTGGTTTGTGATGCGATACACACATAGAACAACCACAATACAGGGCTCTTCAACTAACTCAAATACTGATAATGATCAACTAAGATCTGAGCAATACTACAAAACTGGAGACAAAATCGATTTTACTCAGCTTCCTTGCCCTTCAAAAAGTATTAGACTGCATATTAAACGGGCATATCTTCAGTGCAAACTTTGGCTTGACTCTCCATATGGCTCCATATCTGAAAATTTAAATCCACTTGACTATAGTTACGTAAAGTCTTATGAGGGATTTTTGGAACCTCAACTAACCGATTACCCAGATAAACCTCAGGATTTGATTGAACCTTGCAGCTGCAAAACCTGTACCAAGAGGTCAAAATGCCCTTGCACTGCGTCATCCATACCATGCTGCTCATTCTGCAAGTGCAATCAAAGAACATGCCAAAATCCTAACGCCTGAATTTCAGCAGGTAACTGAATAAAATTACAGATGAACAAATCTGTACATTGTACTTCTGTTTCATTGTCATGGTGTCGGAAGATACCACAAAAGCCATAGTGCTTTTATTTGTAAATAATGTGTCAGTAAAAGTTTCAAATAAACAAAAAAAAAGAACAGAAAAAAAAAACAATGGGGCCTCATCATTAAATGAGGTCGTTCCCACTAAGTTAGCTATAACTTAGCCCATTGCCGTGGTGCTGCACTGGGAAGATGCACCTGAGTGACGATAACATTCTTTCTCAATCACATAAGCGGCCTTGACAGTTTTTGTCATTTTTGCCAAACTCTTTGCCACTTTTGCAAGATTTTCAGTCAACTTCATCATCAGAAATAATACATGATCTTATCTCAGTCTTTTACAACATGCAAACCTAAGAGTTTTATAAAATTAGCACTATTTTTTTATATTTTGTCTATTTTTTCAAATATTCTACAACCATTTTTAATCATTGTAACCCAAATTTTAGACACTTGTACATGTTTTTGTGTTAGGAAATTTTAGTAGAGCTATTAATATCTAATTTCTTGACTATTTAGTTCGATAAGATTGGTTAGAGCTAGTTTATGCACCAAAATAGCCAAAACTTTAATTTTTGCGATTTTTTGACAATATTTACTTAATGTTTTACTATTTGCTGTTATTTTTTGACATTTTTGTCAGTTTTCTTGGTTCAGGCAGCAGTATGTTACAAACACAGATTCTCAAACAAACAATTGCCCTTAAAAAAAATTTCAACTCAAGAATATGACAAAAACTGATATAGAAAAATTCGGATTCTATGCCCCAAAATTAGCCTAGATCAGTCGTCAAAACCTCTTCACCCAGAAATTTATACGAACTCCAGGCCAGATCCTGTACTATATGAAATAGTCTTCCTAAACGCGCAGCTCCAACGTCATTTAGGTGAAGTCGATCTCCGAGGAACAAGTCCCTCCTGCAGCAGAAACTGCTCTAACAATTCGCAAAATGCACTCCTTCCTGTTGACAAAGTGACTTTAGGTTATTGTTAATATAGGTCGCCTTGCTGTAGAACTCGTTACGTTGGATAATTCGAGGAAATTTACCTGTTAAAACAATCTTATTAGTTTTTTCCTTTAGTCGCTTTAGTAAGTCCCATCATATAAAGGAAGAGATCGATCTGAGGCCAAAAACTATAGGCCAGTGTCGCTTATATCTCATCTCACTAAAATATTTGAAAGAATAGTTAGACAGAAAATCTATGACTTTTTCGAAACTCAGAAAAAATTCATTGATAACCAACACGGGTTTCGGTCTGGCAGATCATGCCTATCACAACTAATGGAACACTACCACAACATTACTGGTGCGCTTGAAAGTAATGAAAACTATGATGTACTATACACAGACTTTGCTAAAGCGTTCAACAAGTGTGACCACGGAATCATAATAAATAAACTGAAATATATAGGAATAACAGGAAAAGTAGGGAAATGGATATTAAGTTCCTTAATGAGCGGCGGTAAGTCGTTACAGTACAAGGAGTATCTTCATCAGAATCAGAGTGCTCAGCTCAGTACCACAATGAACAGTATTAGCTCTACTACTCTTCATAATCATGCTAACTGACATAGATGAGGACGTTACCAGACAGCACAGTAACGTCCTTTGTCGATGACACAAAGATCAGTAGAAAAATAAGAAACCCAGAAGATATAGGATCTGTACAAACCTACATGAACAGAATCTTCAAGTGGACGGAAGACAACAATATAAAGTTTAACACAGGAATTTCAGCTGTTACGGTACGGAAAAAAAGGGGACCTAAAATCCATGGAATATTATACCACAAATGGACACGAAATTTAGAGAAATTCTAAAGCAAAAGATTTAGGGGGTTGTAATGACTGATGATGCGAAATTTGAAACAAAATACCCAAATTGGAATACTGCTCGGTCCTAACATGCCCATATAAAAAAGAAGACATTAGACAGCTAGAAGGATTTCAGAGAAGCTTCACAGCCAAGATCAGTGGGTGCAAAGAATTAAATTACTGGGAAAGAAGGTTACCTGAATTAAACCTATATTCACTGGAAAGGAGAAGAGAGAGATACACCATTATTTACACTTGGAAAATAATGGAGAAACTAGTCCCTAATCTTACTCTGAACCCTGTAACTCCCCAAACAACAGTGGAAAGTAGAAGAGGAAGACTGTGTTGTGTTCCCAAATTAAAGGCTAGACAGGGAACATCCTTAACCCTGAAGGAAAATAGCTTTGTTCTGAGAGGACCAAAACTGTTTAATCAGCTGCCCAAAGACCTAAGGAACACGAATAGTGTTGCGGTGGACATCTTCAAAAGAAGATTAGACGCCTGGCTCAGAACAATCCGCGATGAGCCCGGCGTACCTGGCTATGTGAGGTGGAGAGTACAAGAAACCATCTCACTGCTTCACCAGGCCAACTCGAGAGGAGGGACGACAAGCGTGACCTTCGTGAAATGAGGAATCATCGCACGGAACATTTGAAAGGTGTATATATATATATATATATATATATATATATATATATATATATATATATATATATATATATAAAGGACAAAGTCTTTAAAGAAAAACCTGACAGTGGAAACTCTATAAGAAGCGATTAACCGTGAAACTCGATCAATTTTTTTAAAAAACGCTGGAGGCCGTGGTAAGAAATTAATACCCGAATTGGTCACGTAATTTAATAAAGTGGAGGACACGCTGAACCTGTTTGAAAAACTCTCATCCTTCCACAATAATCGTGTCAAGTTTCATCAATGTAAGTAAATTCATGGATTAATTTTTAATATTAATTTGAAGTGTGCAATTTAGAGTGTGCCATTTTTAATAAATGTTTGAAATTTTGAGGTGCAATATTCTTATGTGGTGATCCCTGCTACCTTATTGATGAGTATGAAGTTTTAACCCATTCTGAAAATATTTGACCCCGGATCGGGGGCATTGAAATTTTGACCCCAGCCTGTGACGTCATCAGACCGATTTTTCATATGTATTTGGCCATAAGATTTTTATTTATTAACCGATTCGAATGATTTTGGTGTCAGTTGATGCAGAATTGGAAATACGTTCTTTCTTATACCAAAACATTAGCTTTTACTATGAGGTTTAGTCGAAAACTCAGGTAATCCATAAAAATTAGACAAATTTGGTGCAATACAGGAGACATTGTGGGTGTGACCGTCACCCTGAAGCATCATCCCAAATCAGCTTCGCGGCACTGGGCCCATCTGAAAAGCATAATAATAAGAAATAGGCTTATTCCGATGGGTGGGAACAATTTTGAACATGTCAAAGTTGAAATAAACCTTTCACAGAAAGGGAATGAAAAGTCAAAATTGTCAATGACATGATCAAAACCCCATTTTTTTTTTTAAAGCATACAAAAGTAATATAAAAACATTCCTTTGAACCCTCCTTGCCAGTTTATTGCCAATTCGGTTGCCATCAAAGACCCTGAAAAAGGAGAAATTGTTAATAATAACACTGGGGAACACAACTTTTGGTGACTTAGATGTTAGACCTGTTTCTGGGTATATTGAGGTCGCTGATTCTAAAAATGACATTAGTTTTTCTCCATCAGCTCTGCTTATCAAGATATGATATATATCTAATAATCTATATATATTTCTATATAATGTATATTATATTATATAATTGCTGACTGGCAATCACTGTTGTTGTCAATTGAATACAAAAGTATGATGAATGTCAGCAAAAATAGTGTATTAACATCAAACAAGCATAAGGTACGAAAAATATTTCTTAAATTCAAACAAGCTTGAGACACGAACGGCAAAAAAAGTTCTTTCATTGAGACATCTCACATAAACCGCGTTTCTGAGATTTCTTGCGATGAGATGTGCCAGGACATTCGCGTTGGATGCTCCAGCAGTAATCTGCCATCATGTGAGTATCCCATCGTCCGTGGTACCGTTCTTCCATGGTCCTTAGTTCTTGGTGAAATTGTTCACCCTGTTCCTCGCTTAGATCACCGAGGTTATCTGGGAAACGATCCATATCTGGGAAACGGTCCAAATGACTGTGGAGGTAATGCAGTTTGATGCTCATTTAACAGCCAAGTTTACAAAAAGAAGAGAGCATATTCTCCACTAGTTCACCGTAGTTATCGGCCTTATAGTTCCCAAGGAAATTCTTCACAACCATACTAAACGATGACCACGCACGTGCTTCAATGTTGTCCATTGAATCTTGGAAACGCGGGTCTTTCATGAGTTCCCGGATTTGCGGTCCATCGAAAATACCTGCCTTCAGCTTTTCCATCTTCAGCGCAGGAAATTTTCTACATATGTAGCCAAAACACGTCCCATCTCTGTTCAAAGCCTTTATAAATTGTTTCATCAAACCTAGTTTGATGTGCAGTGGTGGCAATATGATCCTTTCTCTGTCAACCAAAGCTTCTTTGATGATATTTTTTTCTCCAACCACCATGTTCTCTCTCAGAGGCCACTGTCTTCTCACCCAGTGTTCATCTTTAGCTCTACTGTCCCAGAGACATACAGTATAAAGCACGGGTACTTGGTGTACCCGCTCTGCTGGCCCAGGAGAAAATTCACCATCTTCAGATCCACACAGATCACCCATTGGTGGTCTCGGTATGATATCTTTTCTAGGACTAGGGCGACTGTCCCGTGCTCTTCTCTCATACCGACTGAGTGACCAATTGGGATTGATCTGTATCTGTTGCCGTTGTGTAGAAGAACACATTTTAGGCTCCGTTTGGAGCTATCTATGAATAACCGCCATTCACTTGGTGGGTATTCCGATATGCCCATTTTCATCAGCAATCCGCGCACATTGTTGCAGAAAACTAAATCGTTCTCTTTTGAGAAGAAGGGCAGTAAATCCTTTTCTCTGTCGCGATATAACGTGATTTTGGTTCCCGGCAGCAGTAAATTTTTTTCTCCCAGCCTTCTTCGAAAGACTTAAGTCCCTTATGAGGTCGTTTAATTCGTGTTGACTAAAACCTTCTGCAACTGATGACGGTCCTTCGAAATCACTGTCATTTTGCCCACATATGCTTTCTTTGTCAGTAGCAGATTCATCATCTTTTTGAGGGAGCTCTGGAAGATGGCTGAATGATGGGACAGGTATCTCATCTGAATGTGAAACAGGCCGTCTAGCTGAGTCTATGTCAGGATACGTCCATTTACTCCGGTTACGTCCATTGATGCCCTTTATATTCACCAAACAAAAGTAACAGTCATCACTGTGGTTTCTCTGTTCTCTCCATACCATTGGTATACCAAATTTCAGGCACCTCCTCTTTCCGTTGGTCCATTGCCGCAGATGCTCCGTACACGTTTTACACACAACATGAGGAGCCCATGGCTTATCTTGGTCCCCTAGTTGTACTTTGAAATAGGCAAAATAAGCTTTTTTCACAAAATCAGTAATAGTTTTTCTCTGTTCAATGAACGTGTACTCTCCGCAGATAAAACAAAACACATGTGGATGATTTAAACACTTTCTTCGTGATGAAGCCATGTCAACACCTGTAACAGGAAAGAATTCACGTTAGTACATGTACAATACACATGCAAAACAGCAACATCAGCAAAATCATAGCTACAATTTAATTATACAGATGCATTTAGATTTACGAGCAACTCATAATACCGTTCCAGAAGGGTAATAAAGTAGGTAATGACGTATGCAATATCTCAAAAACTAGAGCTGCTAGAACAAAATGGATGATATTTTCTGAATCAGTGGCATGAAAATATCCAGAATAAGGTCTAAAATCTCAGGCACCAAGAAAAAAATTTTTTTGTTCCCCAGTGTATAATTCATAAAATTAACCCAGATTAAATACTGAAAATATTTTAATGCATGAAACAGTATATAGAACACTCGCCTTTTATTTTTTCAAGTAGTTTCGCAAACTGCTCTTCATGTAGATGTCTGGAAGAAGGCGTCTTTTATTTTCAACAAGTTGAAGGAGGAAATGGCGTTGCTGTTCATTAATTAATGGTGAGGCTCTTAGCATAATCTTCAACAAGTTTCACCCCCCTTTCAGCCGTATCGTTTGTTACCTTCATGTCTCGCACGTAAGAAGCTAAGCGAATATAGTCCTCGTGTTTCTCCCATTCTTCTACTGGTCTCCTCAACCAATCCCCATTTGATTTAAAGAGCCTCAGAAACTGCCATGATTTTGGACCAGCAAGGTCGGAAAGCTTGGTTCCTTCCCTGAGTATAGGGAAGACTGGATGGCCAGTTTTCATGTCATAAATCTTTTTCTCTGACTTTTTTAAGGTATTAGCAATCTTAGCCTTCTCTGCATTGTTGACCTTGTGTGAAAATAAGGAGAGTGGTATCACTTCTTCCACAAAGTACCACATTTACCTATCAAGGGCTTTAAGACCTGCACTTGCCACTTCACTGTTATGTTTTTCATAGGTTTTCAGATCGTGATATAAGCTTAAATCATTAAAAGAAGATTCAATGTAGCCTGAATGTAGCCATGCTTTAGCGTAGAACAATGCATTAAAAAGACACATCCGCTCAAGCATTTTCATTATATTCTCATCGCAGCCAGCCTGGTATCCAAAAGCATATATTTTATAGGTATATAGGATTGCAGACATCCATCGTGCACGATGAGCTGCTCCTGGACGGAGCCAACGTACTCCTTTCGGGGGTACTTCACCTAAAATTTGGATTGTCAACTCAGCGCATCCCCGATAATCACCACGTTTGAATGCATTCTCATTCAGCAAATCGGTTAATGCATCTAAGACTTCTTGCCGTTTAGACCTTAGCTTTCTGTCTCTGGTTTTCAGTGTTCTGAAATCTTTTATGCTTGTGTCAATGCCTTGCCACTTTTCCTCCCGAAACTCTGAAAATTTCATAATTTGGTGAAGTGCTTCCTCCAAATATTTCTACAAACACACTGTTGAGTATCCGCTCATATGGTTGATGCCGACAAGCAAGCCACAATGCTTTCCTACACAGATATTCTTTAAGTCTCTTACAGGTTCCAGTATGGCGCCCTGAGTTGAGGCTTGTAGTGTCAAAAACAAGCCCAATAACATGGCGCTCTAAGTTCCACTTTTTGATCGTATCAAAAGTTTCAGTAGCCTGCGACTCGCCACTAGTATTTGGGATTTCAGGAACAGCCAACAGCTTGCCCTCTTTGGCATTTGGGGCACCCGATACCAGCACGGCAAGTCTTTCCGATTTGCCTCCTGCTTTATCTGTTATCAACTTACTGTCCCAGTGGATGACCGAGAAAGGTGGAGCAATAAAATCCTCTTTTATTTGTCTTGATGCTTGATCTCGAACCATCTCTGCTGCACGCTTGGCAGAACTTTTAGATAAGGCCAGCTTGCTTAGATCCATTCCACAAGCAGAAGCTACTGCTGCCGTCATTGCTGTCCTCTGTCCCAAAGAGATGTTAAGGCGATCTGCCATGGAGGATACGTTTTCGGAATGAAAAATTTTCTGTCTTTTGAGTGTGTTTTTAGGAACGGTGAATTCGTCATCGTTATCGTTGTCACTGCTGGACGTCGATGAAGAAGAATTGGCTTTCGATGGCGTTTCAAGTGCTTGGAATTTCTGCAGTGTCCTTTCTTTTTCTTCTCTTTCAAATTTTTTGTAGCTTTCCTTTCGTGTTGTTTTTCACTACTTTTTTCTCGTAATTTTTGTCAACATTTCCCAGGCAATATCTTCTCTCTGTCCTTTGATCTTTGAGAAATGTTATGTCTATCATTTTTTGATTTTCGTCTTTAACCTTGTCTTTTTTTATCTTATCTAAGGCGTCACTGGCCGCGATATCAAATAATTTCTCTAACTTCCTTAGAAAGTCTTTTTGATTTTGATTTTGCTCAAAATTAGGTTTACCTCTGTCACGAGCTAGTGAAGAACGCTCTTTTATCAAATCTTTGAGTTTGGCTTTAGGCAGAGGATTCTTTATTACATTTTTGGTAGGAATGCTTGCCATATCCCAGACGACCTTCACTTTCCTCAAAACAATCGCAATCACTTCATCCTGAGAAGCATTTTGATATTCTCCTCTAGTTAAATAAATAAAATACTTCAACACATCATCATTGGATGGCAACACACTGCCTTTACCAGTTTTTGTCAGTCAAAAGTTTTCCAATAATAAGATCATTGGAATCATCACTGACACTTACTTCACTTCGCCTTAGCGAATAAGCATTATTATCCATAGTCTGAAAAGAAGTACAATAAAAGATCTGAAAAGAAATACAAAAACATTAATAATTAAAATGCATTAATAACATTAATAACTACTAATAACAATTAATATTAAGAAGTACAATAACATTAATAACTAAAGAACTTTAAATTCTGAATCAATTAACACAAGAATCATTCGAATCGGTTAATAAATAAAGATTTTATGGCCAAATACATATGAAAAATCGGTCTGATGTCACAGGCTGGGATCAAAATTTCAATGCCCCCGATCCGGGGTCAAATATTTTCAGAATGGGTTAAAACTTCATATTTGCCAATAAAGTAGCAGGGATCACCACATGAGAATATTTACCTCAAAATTTCAAACTTTTATTAAAAGTGGCACACTCTAGACTGTGCATAATTAAGAATTACTCTGTACATAACCAGAAACATTTATGAAATGGAAATCAAATGAAATGAAAATCAATTGAAAAGTGGAAAAGTTTATTGGCAGATTGAACCTCGTTGAGAACCTTTTTGTTTGATAAGGTTTTCATTGAAAATATTTTAGTCTTCAAAATTTCAATCAAGTATATTTAGTCAACGAACATTTGGATGACATGATAAAATGGTTGGTGTATAGCCACAATCAAATCGTATTTATTGGTTTAACTTTGGTCTTCAGAGTCAGTTGACGAACGGTTCATTTATTATGTATATAGATTTCAAAATTTTAGACACATTTGAACAAATCGTTTAAAATAAAATATTAGGAATTATTTATCAATAATGATACTGAATTTCTATTGACTTTTTCGAGTCAGTAAACATTTGGTTGCTATGTTACACCGTATTTATTGATTGGACTTTTATTTTGTGTTCAGAATTAAACACATTTAAGCTTAATGCGTATGGCCACATTTAAAATATAATAATTTGACAAAAAAAATTGTTATTACTTCGATCAAATATTTGATGAGCGAAACTCATACAATAATGAAATTTTTTCAATTATTCCACTAAAATTTTCTATTAATTTAAATAAAATGTTTTCTATCGATTTAACCTGCTTTGCAACATCTAATGGAAGGGACCGGATCTTTTCGGTTTGAAGAAGCAGTGTGAAAAAAAAAGAGAAAATAATATTTGTAGGTAGAAAATTTATATATTTGTTAAGAAAAGCACATTCTTCATTGGAGAAATACTCGTGTATTGTTTGAACGTAATATTTGCTATAAATTATATTTTTATTTACGGGTTAAAACGAGTGATAAAAGGAATTTACAGTCGTTTTACATTAATGTCCAGTCCGAAAAAGCGGCAGTAAAGTTTTTTCAAAGCTTCAACCTAATCTAATCGTTGAAAAGACGCAATAAGCGGCAAAATGGAACCAAATCTGAAATGATTGAGTCCTATCTTTGCGAATTCGTTTGGCGTCGAAAGAACACAAATAAAGACCTATTTCAGACAATTTTACGAGGTATTTCCCAATCTTCACTTTATTCTAGTTAAACTATTATACATTTATCTACCATAAAATGTACTTTTCTTAACAAATATATATACATTTTCTATCTTGAAATATTATTTTCTTTTGCTTTTACACAGTGCTTCAAACCGGAAAGACCAAAAGGACCTACAGCTTTACGTTGGATCCGAGCCATGGGTCGCTACATCATCTGGAGGCAGAAGACTGTTCCCCATCCAACTATTACTCGGACCCAATGCCGTTTAACTTCGCTAATCGACGGGAAGAGAATGTTACGACACTGGACACAATGTAGTCCTCTATGAGAACGTGCCTATAGCTGCTTTGGATACTAAATTTATCGACGACAAAACGTATTTGTATAGCATCTGTATTTGTAATTGATTAAGAATTAAAATTTTTATTTGAAATTTTGTAAAAACAATGACATTAGCAAATACTGGTACACTGATTTTAATTAAAAAAAAAAAAAAAAAACAGAAGAATCAATAATGATTGGGTTTTCTTTCCAAATTAAAAAAAGATAATAAACTAAAATACCCCAAAGCAAAACGTAATCTTACAATTATTAATTTTTGTATGTTTTTTAGGAACTTCGTTTTATGAGAACTTTTTTCCGAAAATGTACATTAAGAAAATTGCATTGAAAGAAATTAAATATCCATGCCTGGTCACTGTGTAAAGAGAAAGTTAGGTATGGTATGCGTGACTTGGGTATACTTGTTAATCGTATAAAAATAATGACATGTGACAACATTTCCTAAGTTACACACACACACACACACACATATATATACAGGGTGTCCCGTAAGTCTGGACCCATAGGGAAAAATAATAAAATTACAAAATAGTCCAAAAATTTATTTATAATATATTTTTTCATTATTTTTATTATTATTTTTATTATTTTTTTATTATGATCTTACTCCGCTGGAGTTTTATTTGTGGGGCCACTTGAAAGCCAAAGTGTACGAGGTAAAACTTTAGAACATTTTCCACCTTAAAGCACGCATTGTGGAGACGTGTCAAGAAATTTCTGCGACTGTGATTCAGAAAGTGCTGTCGCAGTGGAGATTGCGTCTTCAACTATGTGTGCGACACAACGGCGGACACTTTGAACAGATTATGTAATAAATTTTTGGACTATTTTGTAATTTTATTATTTTTCCCTATGGGTCCAGACTTACGGGACACCCTGTATATATATATATGACCAGTTATGAAGGCAGGATGAGAGTTAAAAATAACTCTTTCCTTCATTAAACCTCACAAATAAAGTGGGCTACAGCTGAAAAGTCAATCTCTCACCAATCCTGAATACTAAAACAGAAAAGTAACGGAAGTAAATAAGCTAATTAGGACAAAATATGACCTTGTTACCAAACTCTGCTCGTGCGTCAGAGCGGAATATAATGACGTATGATACACGTAATGAAAATTTCCCAATTGAAAGAAGCTTTCTTACGCATCTACTTTCACTAATGCTCATAGCGGAAATATATTTCCGAAGATACAGTAGAATTTTACCCAAAAATTCAAGGTAATCTTGCTTTATAAAAAAGAACAAAGTTTATGTAAATTTTGGAAGGCTATTTAAGTGAAAGTCACAAAAATAAATCTTTTATAGGCATTTATTTTAATATTATCAGCTGTAATTTACGAATGGGGTAAAAAAAGGAAGTACATTTTTGGTCATTATTATTATTATTATTATTATTATTATCAGTTTTTTATGTAGGGTTTTCATCAATAAAGTTTATTTCTTGCTTGCAATTTCCTTTTTGATGAAAACTTTCACTACGTTGAATTGTCTCTTTTAAATTTTATTTTTTTCTCATTTCTAAATGAAAAATATAACAAAAAAGTAACTAAAAAAAACGACATTATATCCCCAGATTTACGTTAATTGAAGGATCAGAATGAAATAGTTTATCATTATGAAGGCCTGTATTGTGTTTCCTTCTGGGATCTGTGTTATGTTATAAGAAAATAGATAATATTTTGGGCATCAGAATGGAGATAAATGTGTTACGTAAAACCTATCGCAATTTTTATGGTGTACATTCTCCATATGTTTTAAGTATCTCCAAAATGTCACTGGAATGAGAAATTATCACCAAATTATGTATACTATTAAATAGGGTTCGAATCATTAATATCTTTGTCACTTATAGATTTAAATGTACACACACATATATATGGTGAATCAGAAGGCAGTTTTCATAGATATATAATACTATTATTATTATTATTATTATATAATCTTAATATTAATCCTATAATAAGGTGATTCTGATTTACCCTATATCGTATTTTGTATTATCCTCTTCATAAAACCATTTGTAGATTCGACTGTAAAGAAATTAATGATATCCTAGGGCGAGTCATTAGAAAAGCGTTGCTTTGCCTCGTGACTGAGATTAACGACCTTTTTGCCCCTGAAAATGTAATTGCCAATTTTGGCATAATTTCTCTGCTTTCGACAAAAGGACGAAATTGTATTTTAGATAAACTTAACGCTTAAAAATGGTGAAATGTAAGCAATTGATATTTCGGATTTTTTTTAAACCTGAACAAAATTTCTGATTAAAATTTTTTTTTACTTTAATTCTATACGTACGTAATCTATTTGAAAGTTAAAATAAATTTGTTGAGAGAGAGAGAGAGAGAGAGAGAGAGAGAGAGAGAGAGAGAGAGAGAGAGAGATTACATTAATAAAACTAAATTAACCTCAACTCAGCGTATATTTATTTAAAACCATTTTTTTAAGATTACCTGAATTCCCTCTCATTATTGAGTTTTACGAGCGGTGACAACCTGATTAATAATTGGCGAAGAATTTTTGTAGTATGTAGTAAGAATAACTAATATTTCCGGCCAACATGTGATGTATATCATATATATGGGATGAATTTCACAAACACGTAAAAGCCAAGGCCTTTTGTGACGAGGCGTGGAAATACACGAAAGACTTTGGAATCGTTTTCTTTACTCCACGGTTGTGTATCGTATATAGATATATTGATAGATAGATAGATAGATAGAGAGAATAAATATGTTCATGGGCAAACAGGATACGTGACCAATGTCATTCATTCAAACGAAAAAAAAGAAGTGTTATTTGAGATAGTGACAGATTTATGTTTTTCTCTTGATAGCTTCTGTTTACCATCAATCATACTCTGATTGAGTAAATGATAAGGAAGAAACTCCTTGGAGATGTCTATTTTAACATTATTTTTTTTTATATTATTAATGTCAATATTTTGACATTACTCTCACATAACTTTTTCTTGTTGGTGATATTCTTTTTCTTTAGAAGGATCTTTTAAACTATTTCCCCCAACCCGCCAACATACTCTTTTCAACAATCACCACCCAACTGTTGATCTTTCAAACTATATCCCCGACAAAGTTTAAACTCTGCAAATTAACCAAAATAAGATAAGAAAACAATAACAACAAATTCATTATTTATTGCAAACATATAATAAATAGAGAACCATTATTTACATAGGATAAAAATATTTTAATATGCTCACATGAGTTATTAAAAGCATTTCGATTAAATCGATCGCGCCACATAAATTCTTGCAGGTACCAGTGTAAGAAATCGCGCTTGCATCCCATCATTTCTTTAATGCGTTGTTTATGCTTGTGCCAGTAAAATTCTATGTGCTGCGTATGTACACCGTTTGGCTCAACAAATATTCCGGTGCTGGAATTCTAACCCTTAACCGGTTAGGATAATTGAATGCCCGGTTAGGTCAACTGTATGCCTTTGACGATTGGTTAGTTTAAGTTGTGATATTTTCGTTAAAACTAAGGAAAATATCACGACATAACCTAACCAATCATCAAGGGCGTACAGTTGACCTAACCGGGCATTCAGTTAACCTAACCGGGTATTCAGTTGACCTAACCTGGCGTTCAATTAACCTAACTGGGCATATATATATATATATATATATATATATATGTATATAGGACCACAAACATTTGTCTATCACACACATTTGTCTATGTCACACATAATGTCTATCCATTACAAATGGGAATTGTACTGATGGGACTATCTAACTACGGCTGATTTTCGTTCCAGCGAAATCGCTTTGTGTGAAAATAATTAAATAAGATCTGACTCACGTTGCACTTGTATCTCAAAGGTGCATCGTCAAAACAACAATAAGCATCAAAACCTTTAATACAGTTCGACAAGATATTTTCGCGACAGTTGATTCGTAAATATAAGAAAGTTGACTGCAAAACCCTGTAATAGAATTTTTAAACAGGAAATATGATAGAATATAATAGAATTTTTAAGATATGCATCTTATATGCATATCTTAAAAACTCTATTATGTAAATAAGATAAGTAAAACCTGGTAAATTACACCGGTCTGCATGAAAATCGATTTCTTTATTTTGAGTTGTGATTCTGAAGCAGTTCGCTGCGCTGAATTAAAAAATGCTACCAGTTTTTTTCTATCACCCACAGTTTTAAAGTTATTAGCAAAACAATTTTGGGGCGTTTTGTAATTTTTTACCTTTTTTATCTTTAATTAATTTCGTTTTTTTCATATTTTTCAGATAGATAATTCTAACATTACGTCTTTAAAATTTTAATAATGGCTTCTAGAGGATGTACCCATAGTCCAGACATATTTTGTTATATTTGTGGTCGGTATGTTGTTGTAAAACAAAGGACAAATGTAACGACCTTCATTAAGAGAGCTTATCATGCTTATTTTGGAATTAAATTAGGAGATCAAGACAAAAGTTGGGCTCCACACAAGGTTTGTCTTACGTGTGTTGCGGCACTAAGGAATTGGAGCAAAGGTAAAAAGAAAAGTTTGCCATTTGGGATCCCTATGGTATGGCGCGAGCCTAGAAACCATACCGACGACTGCTACTTCTGTTCTTGCAATGTTAAAGGTTATAATGCAAAGAATAAAGAGAGCCTTCAATACCCAAGTCTCCATCTGCAATAAGGCCGGTACCCCATGGTCCAGAAGTTCCTATTCCCCGCCCACCCCGAGAGTCTGGATCAATACAATTCAGATTCTGATTCAGCTCCAAATCCAGACAATGATGATGTTTATGAACAGCCAACAGTTGACCGAGATCCTCCTAAACCATTAACCCAAGCCGAACTAAATGACTTAGTCAGGGATTTGAATCTGCCTAAGGACTCTGCAGAACTTTTGGGGTCTAGATTGCAGGAGAACAATTTATGGCATCCGACACATACTTCGCTTGGTACAGAAATCGTGAGAAAGACTTCGTGCCTTTTTTCGAAGAAGATGGTCCCTTGGTATTTTGCAAGGACATCACAGGATTAGTGTGCAAGCTAGGCATCGAATACCAAACCAGTGACTGGAGGTTGTTTATAGATTCCTCTAAAACCAGTCTAAAAGGAGTGTTACTGCACAACGGTAACAAATATGCATCAACCCCAGTGGCCCATTCTACTCATTTAAAAGAGACCTATGATAACATGAAACTGCTTCTAGAAAAAATTTAGTACCAAAATCACAGATGGATATTGTGTGGGGATCTCAAAGTCCTTTGCATGTTACTTGGGCAGCAATCAGGATACACTAAGATGCCATGTTTCATCTGCGAATGGGATAGTCGAGCACGTGACCAGCACTGGAAGAGGAAAACTTGGCCTCCTAGAGAGAATCTTACCCCAGGATCAAAGAACATTTTACATGAACATCTAGTTGAACCAAATAAAATCCTCCTACCACCCTTGCACATTAAGTTAGGCTTGATGAAGCAGTATGTCAAAGCATTGAATAGAGAAGGTGAGTGTTTCAAGTACATTTGTTCAAAATATCCAAAGATTAGCTATGGGGAAAATAAAGGGTGTTTTTATAGGTCCTCAGATTAGAAAGTTATTGACAGACAATCATTTCCTGAACACAATGACCAATAAAGAAAAAGAAGCATGGCTTGGTTTCAAAGATGTTGTTGAAAACTTCTTGGGAAACTACAAAAGCCAAAATTATGAAAGACTGGTGGAAAATATGCTTAAAAAGTTTTGCGCCTTAGGCTGCAACATGAGCCTGAAAGTTCACTTCTTATTTTCGCATCTTAACCGTTTTCCCGAAAATCTCGGAGATGTCAGTGAGGAGCAAGAGGAACGATTTCACCAGGACATCAAAACCATGGAAAAAAGATATCAAGGAAGATGGCATACAAATATGATGGCGGATTACTGCTGGTATCTGCAACGAGATCAGCCTAACGCACAGCATAAGAAAACATCAAAGAAGCACCGGTTTAGTCGTCATTAGTCAGATCTACCTTCGTAGTCTTAAGTCTTTGGAATAAGTCCTGAAATGTTTGCAAGTAAAGAAGGTAAATATATTTTATTTCTTTGTTATTTTTTTAGTCTTTCATAAACAAGCAATATGCTTGTCCAAGAGCTAGGAGCTATTTAATTCTGCTTTAATTAGGTTTTACTCTATCACCTAAAGATTTCGTGCTACAAGGGGTGTTGTAATACCTCATCTGTCCCCAAATGTTAACCACCCATTGATGGGAGGGGAGAGAGTATTTTGCTGGGAACGGGACTGGTTGTTATATATATTTACCCTACATTATTGTGTAAGCGTTACTGTAGTCTATAACAACAAAATTTATGGTTTAGCATGTGCAATCCAATGTTAGTCTCGATAAGATGGTTCACATTTGGGGATAAATGGGGGATTTATGACACCCTGTAGTAAGAAAACCATACGTGATAGGGAAAAACTAACTATATTTTTGAGATCAGCGCACTCAATTTATATAGAATCACCAACTAGTTTGTAAAAATCGATCGACAAGTTTTATTCAGTTCTGTAATTTTTAAAAGAAGGAATGTGGTTGTTTGATGATTCAATTCTCTCTGTTGACACATAAATCCAAACTGTTGTAATACAGTTTCTTTTCGCTATAATGTGGATAATCTCTAGGAGCGCTCCATTTTTCAATATTAAACATACACTCATAAAACATATACCATTTGAAAGCTCACATTTTTCTGAGTCTAAAAATGTAGTAATCCAAAAGTATCAATAGCAAATAAAACGTAACTAGATTTAATTAATTGTTTGACGCGTGACGTCATTAACTACATTATAAAGGTTGGCTAAGTTATAAATCTTCAGTCTGCGTTGTAAGATGGTATTTTTGGTAATTGTTACGCTAACCTAACCTAACATGAATATGTTATTACATTATCACTTGTACAATTTAGGTCTCGGGGGTACGGAGGCGGGGCCCCCGTAAAGATCACGCATCACAAATTGATCGGTATAGTGTTTTATATTTAAACCTAGTTACTTTTTATTTGCTATTGATACTTTTGGATTACTACATTTTTAGACTCAGAAAAATGTGAGCTTTCAAATGGTATATGTTTTATGAGTGTATGTTTAATATTGAAAAATGGAGCGCTCCTAGAGATTTACCTAGAATGTTTCGGGTTGGGATATTAGTACCGTACGTTAGGCCCACCTCCCCTTTAATTAAAGCGAAACAAAATTCCGAGCGCTATTTCAGACTAAATATACTTAACGATAAATCTTTTATTATGTACAACACTTAATCACTTTATGGAAATATGTCCATTCATTAAAATTGAACTGGGCATGCTTAAAGAGGCTTTGACCCATCAATCTAACATATAGCTCCATATAACCTTCATGGACTCGCATAACCTAATCCTATCTCACAACAAAACATATAAGATTAAAAACTGGAATGTTATTATTCTAAAAATTTATATCCTAAAGCTATAGAGATGAATATTTGAAGTTCTTTACGAGTACAGAATATCTTAAGGGAAAAGAGCCACAATAAGTAATGGATTTAATGGAAGAACAAACTTTCGGCCTATACTCAGGTCTGCATCTTTACGCACACCTGAAAAAGACCGAAAGATTTTGCTACTAATAAATCCATTCCTTATTGTGGCTTTATTCCCTCAGTTCAGCTTCTCGTAATTGAGAATATTCACTATTCACCTTACTGAATATCTTAATTCTTAAATATTTAAATACCTTGCACGAGAGATACATCTTACATTTCAAATGAAGCAAAATGTAAATGATATTGACCTTACATTTATATCAAACTATTATTATATAAATAAGTGCATGGATCAATAATTTGGAAGATATTATATATATATATATATATATATATATATATATATATATATATATAAGGGACCTCCTCAACCCTGAAGGAAAATAGCTTGGTTGTCAGGGGGCCAAGACTTTTCAACCAGCTTCCTAAGGACCTCAGAAACGTAACGGGGGTCAAAGTTGAAGTCTTCAAGAAAAGACTGGATGCCTGGCTCAGGACAGTACCAGATGAGCCGGGCGTGCCTGGCTATGTACGGTGGAGAGCGCAAGAAAGTAACTCGCTCCTCCACCAGGCCAGACCTAGAGGCGGGGCCACCAGCTTGACCTCCGTGTGAAGAGAGACCAACACACGAAACAACATAAGGTTCATAAGGTAAGGTGTATATATATATATATATATATACGTGTGGGTGTGTGTGTTCCAGCTTATTTTTATCATTAAAGCTGAACATTATCATTATCATTATCATTATATGCAGTTTGAAATAAGGCCATGCAATTTAAATCAATGGCCCATAATGATATGTTTCAACTAAAATGCACAAAAACTTCCAAATTTTTCAGTATCAGTAGTAAATGTCATCGTTAGAAAGGCTTTGGCCATCAATTCACTAAGATAGTAATTTATAACAAACGTCTCTTCAGTAATACTTTCTCCTTCATCACTGAACTGTACTGCTGATTTCTCCTTACTAAACGAATGGTTTTTATAGATGGCACTGAACTAATTTCTTAATTGATCCTATTAATACATAAATGCAGTATTTAATATATATATACAGGGTGTTTCAGGTCGACCCTAGAAATATGGAAATTCATATTAGTTACGGAATTACTATGACAAACTTCAAATACCAAATACAAACTACAAATTCCGCCACTTTCTATATTTCTAGGGTCGACCTGAAACACCCGGTGCAAACACCCTGTGTGTATGTGTATATATATATATATATATATATATATATATGTTAACTACTGCCATTATTACTATAATAATTAAGTACCTAGTTTATAGTTTACGATCTAAAATATGCTAGTTTCATTAAACACTTTTAATTTCATAATTCATCCTAAAAAAAAATATTCATTAAACATCACTTACTTTCTATTAAATATAAAATTGATCGAACATTACTTTTGTAAATTTTTACTTTGTTTTTCTTATTATTACTTGACAGTCACTTCTCTCGTGTAATAGATAAACTGAATCCCATTAATTTTGCCTAAAAAGCTTCCATGCTTCCAAGGGCATATTCAGATTAGAATACTGGGAAAATATTAATGTCATATGAAATATCTAAATTATACAGAACAGTATTGAAAAATATTGTAAAACTCTCTCACTTTTATTATCGTTTTTCTGAATAAAGTTTTTATTTGTTTATTTTTGTAATGTGTGTTTTGACCGCTGTTAATGGTAACTACGTAATCCATCCTTACGTTCTTTTGGTGTCTGTTATCTTCCTTTACTTCTTTCTCAGTTTTTACGTGTTAGTATCCAACCCAGGGTTCGAGTTCAGTAAAATAGTTTACTCTGTTGCGTTTTCATGGTGGTGTCGGTCTGGGGTCGTGTTTGGATTGTTTTATGGGAACACAAGCACGTCCTCGTCCCATGGCACTTGTGAAGAATTGTTCTATATTAGATAAATAGTGGGGTCGATTAATACAAAAATACACCTAAATCATTCAGATCTGGCAGAAAGTGTGAAATGAAATTTGGCATGAAGTTACCGTTTAACAAATAGAAACATTTCCAGGGTGGGAACACGCTGGGACCTCACTCTGGCGGCCATTTTAAGCAAATTCAAAATGGCTGCCTCGATTCCACAGCCAAAACCATAAAATGCCATATCTCAGGAACTACTGGGCCGATTTTGATGATCTTGGGTGGCCATTTTGAGCAAAATGTCATCCGGTTTCATTAGTTTAGTTAAAAAAATGATAATAGATGGCGTTGTGCGGGCTCTTCCACAAGCATTATTCAGGCTTAGTAAGTTAGTCGCCATTACGCTTCGGTCAGTGAATGGTGAAATTTCTGTTGGTGTTTTATCAATTTTGAACGGTTTTAGAGTACAGGTAAGTGATTTCATTACCAAAACACAAAATAGTAAAGTGCAATGCGCATTATAATGCGTAATATAGTATTCAGTACTAAAATTTAGGGCAATTATTATTCAAACCCAATGTTATGTAATCGTGCGGCTACGATGAGTGTCAAGGTGAAAATCACAGTATCATTTTGTACTTCTGTTGCACTATGAAATTACGCTAAGATACATATTTAAAACATATATATATATATATATATGTATGTATGTAATTGTATGTATGTATGTATGTATGTATGTGTATATATATATATATATATATATATATATACGTACAGGGTGGGCCGTAAGTTTCCATACATAGGAAAAATTAAACGTTTGTTTTTATGTTTCAGATACCCTAAGAATATGCGTTTGACGTAAGATCTTGTTTACTGATGAAGCAAATTTTTACGTCAATGGAGAGGTTAATCGGCAAAACATACGTTATTGGAGTAATGCTAACCCTAACTGGCTGAGTCCGACGAAGATGCAAGGTGCCGGTAAAGTGATGGTGTGGGCCTGGATATGGGGTGACAGAATTATTGGACCAATTTTTGTCAGTGGAAATCTTAATGCCGAAAGGTATCTTAACATGTTGCAAGAAGAGATTTTCCCATCCCTGCTAAACGAGGAAGGTAACTTCCCAGTTTACTTCCAGCAAGATGGAGCTCCACCTCATTATGGTCTTCACGTGCGTCGGTATTTGGATCAGCAGTTTCCGGATGCTTGGATTGGTCGGCGTGGTCCTGTGGAGTGGCCTCCCAGATCCCCAGATCTCACCCCCCTTGGTTTCTATCTTTGGGGGCACTTGAAGGCCATGGTGTATCAGGAAAAGATACGAGACATAAATCATCTAAAGGAACGTATCACCAACGCCATTACAAGCATAACGTCAACTGTGCTAATGCGTGTTCATCAACAGTGGGGAACACGTATTGAAATGTGTTTTCAAAACAATGGCAACCATGTAGAGCATATTATATAAATAAAAATGGTTGTCCATAAAAAAATGTTTATTTTTCCTATGTATGGAAACTTACGGCCCACCCTGTGTATATATATATTATATATATATATATATATATATGTATATATATTGTATTGGGGCGTTTACCGCCACTTCCCGCTATATGGTAGCGGATATCATGGCGAGGCGGAATACGAGAAAGAGAAACGGAGACGGAGAAAAGGCACTAGAAAAGGGAGAACTGCGGACTACAGGTGAGAAGTCACCTAAAGCTCAGATAGGATGCGAGATTGGGAGAGGAAGAGGAAAAGACGGTCAAGCGAGAAGAGAGGGCTCTCAGCGAGCATAAGGCGTAAACGTTCGGGGAGGGGGAAATCAGAAAGGAACGGGAAGGCGCGACGACGTACTGACGACAGGGTGGGGCATTCCACAAGGATGTGAGAGACGGTGAGGGACGACTGGCAGGAGGCGCAACGAGGAGCCTCCTGCCGGAACATAAGATAGCCGTGCGTGAGGCGCGTATGGCCGATGCGAAGCCGCGCAAGGACGACCTCTTTGTGTCTGGAGCGGTGGAAAGAGGACACCCAATATGACAGACGGGGGCGGATGGACCAGAGTTTATTTCCGGTGGCATCGTCCCAGGACTGTTGCCACATGCGGTCGTAAAAGGAACGAAAGACCTGCACATAGTCTGAGAAGGGGAGCGGGCGGGGGAGGGGAGGCAGCGAGGCGGCGGACCGGGCTATGCGGTCCGCCGCCTCATTACCGGAAACACCAACATGGGCGGGAACCCAGCAGAAGGTGACCCGGATCCGGTGAACGGTGTGCAGGACATGGTACTCCTGTTGAATAAGGCGTACGAGGGGGTCCGGGAATCATAGCGCTCGAGCGCCTGAAGGGCGCTCAGCGAGTCCGAAAAAATGGTACAGGAGGACCGCGAACAACCCGATACCAGACGGAGGGCTTCCAGAAGGGCAAAGAGCTCCGCGGAAAAGATGGAGGCCTGAACCGGCAGGGGGATACCCCGGGAGGTAGGTGACAATGACGGAGAGAAGACGGCGGCCGCGACACCTGCAGGGGAGCGCGAGCCGTCGGTGTAGACGGGAACGTCGTCCGAATGGACGGGAAGATGGGCCAGAAAAGAAGACCGGAGGACGGCAGGAAGAGACTCCTTACGCAGGCCACGGAGCGCCTGGCAACGGCAGATAGGGGTGGTCCGCCAGGGGGGCGACAGATCGAAGGAGAACGGCAGAATAGAGGGTGGGGGGATCCCCAGGGACGAGAAAATCTCGGCCAGAGAGGCAGCGAAATGCCACGTGTCAGGCCGGGGTAGCGCCTGGGAGATCGCGGAGAAGAGTAGGGACATCGGAAGGCGGCAGATGCGAAGGTAACACTTCGCCATGAGAAGGCCCCGGCGAAGGGGCAGGGGGGGGGTGTCCACAGTCCACCTGAAGACTAGCGACAGGGGACGAGCGGAAGGCACCCGACGCCAGGCGAAGGCCACGGTGGAGAAGAGGATCCAGCATACGGAGTGCCGGAGAGGAGGCGGAGCTGTAGACCACACAGCCGTAGTCGACACGGGATTGCACCAGGGAGGTGTACAGGCGCAGCAGAGTACGCCTGTCCGCCCCCTAGGTCGTGTGGGACAGATGACCCAAAAGGGAGAGGGTGCGGCGAGATGTTTGCCGCAACCGCCTAAGGTGTGGAACCCAACCGAAAAATCCGTCGAGGGTCATACCCAGGAATCTAACGGATGGGACGAGGGGAAGAGGAGTGCCGGCAAGGGTAAGGGCGAAGGTATGCGACAGACGGAGGCGCCGAGGACGGAAAAGCATACTGGAAGACTTAGAGGGTGAGAAAGCATAGCCAACCGAGGACGCCCAGCGAACCACCGCGTTGATGGCTAGCTGGAGTCGACGTTCAGCCAAAGACGGGAGGCGGCCAGAGCAATAGATAGCCAGGTCATCGGCATAGAGGGAGCTACGAACGGATGTAGGCAGGACCGTAGCGACTGTGTTCATCACGAGTGAGAAACACAAGACGCTAAGGACACTACCCTGAGGGACACCCTCCTCCAACGGAAAGCGGTCAGAGAGGGCAGAACCGATGCGGACGCGGAAAGAACGGGCGGACAAGAAGTTATAAATAAAGGAAGGGAGAAAGGCTACGAAACCCAGGGAGCGTAAGCAGTCGAAGACCGCGCTCCGCCGTGTAGTATCGTAGGCCTTCTGGAGGTCGAAAAAGACGGCGAGTACAAATTGACGCCGGGAGAAAGCCTCCTGCACGTCATGGCTAAGGAGAAGGAGGGGGTCGGTGGTAGACCGGAAGCGCCGGAAACCAGCCTGGGTAGCAGGGTACTGGTCACTCGCCTCCAAGGTAAAGGACAGCCGCGAGACGACCATCGCCTCCATCACCTTGCAGGCACAGCATGTTAGGGAAATGGGGCGATAGTTCGACGGGAGTGATGGGTCTTTATCGGGCTTCGGGATGGGGACGACGATGGACTCACGCCATCGGTCCGGAAATGAACCCTCCAACCAAATCCGGTTATAGAGGTCCAGTAGAAAGCTGAGAGCAGAGGGGTGGAGGTGCCGTAACAAGTCATAGGGGATATTATCGGGGCCGGGGGCGGAGGAGCGTCGGGGGCGGAGGGCCTCCCGAAGCTCTGTCATGTGGAAGAGGTGATTATAGGGGTCATCCCTATGAGGTGGAAATTCCGGTGGGTCGCGGCGGGAGTGGGGGGAATCGGAACTGGAGATGGCTGCGAAGTGCGCCGCGAGTGCGTTCGCGACGGCCTCCGGATCGGACACGAACTCGTCGTCCCCGACCCGAAGCACCGGGGGTCGAGAGGGGACACGGGTCCCCTCAAAGCTACGCACTTTGCGCCAAACAGTCGAGGGGGCGGTCGAGGAGGAGATCCCGGACACGTAACTCCGCCAGGAGGTACGCCGGGCTAGTTTCAAGACCCGACGGGCCACTGCCTTCAGGCGCTGAAACGCCATCTTATGCTCCGGCTGGCGGGTCCGGTAGAAGCGACGGCCAGCACGGCGCCGCTCCTGAAAGGCACGGGAGCACTCTGGGGTCCACCATGGGACGCTGCGCGGCCTGGGGGAGCCTGAGGTACGGGGGATGCAACTGGTGGCAGCCGAGAGGATCTTGCTTTCGAGAAAGGCGAGGGCCTCACTAACGGAGCTAAAGGCAGGAATGGACGGCGAGATCGCCGTGCACCTCGTGTATGAGGCCCATTTCGCTCGGGCGAACAGCCAGCGCGGGCGGACAGAGGTGGGGGGGAGGAGACGGGTTGGGGTAAGACACACAGGGAAATGGTCACTGCCGGAAGAATCCGGCAGGACCTCCCAGGTGAACTCCGTCGCGATATCGAGGGAAACCAGGGAAAGATCAATACAGGTGAAACTGTCATGGGCCGAGTGGAGGCAGGTTGGGGAGCCATCGTTCAGAAAGGTGAACTCTAGCTCGTCCATAAGGGAGAGAAGGGTCCCGGAGAGAAAGGTGGAGCAAACGTCCCCCCAGGCCGGGTCCCGACTGTTGAAGTCCCCGAGAAGCAGGAAAGGGCGTGGAAGCTGCAGAATTAGGTCACGGAGAGAATCGGGTGGAGGGCGTACGTTAGGGGAGAGGTAAAGAGAGCAGACCGTGAGCTGACGCCACAAAGAAAGGCGCACGGCCACAGCTTGCAAGAGAGTACGGAGTGGGAGGGGGCGGAAAGGGACGGAGCGGTGCACGAAGACCGCGGAGCCCCCACTACCCGCCCCATCGAGAGGCGGGGAAGGGAGCCCGCAGTAGCCGGACACTCGAGGGAGGGAACGGGAGCCCAGTATCGTCTCCTGAAGGCAGAAACACGCCGGACACCTGGAGGCCAGGAGAGAAGAGAGACTCTCGAGGCCTACCAGGAGCCCGCGGATGTTCCACTGCAGGAGCGAAGTATATGGAGGGGTAGGAAAGTCTGCGAAACGGATGGTTATGGGGTGGGTGGGCCGATCGGGCGGCCCGAGATTAACAAGGGGATTGGAAAGCCCCGGGGCCCAACGAGGGACGCCGAACGTGGGCGAAGGCGAGGGTCACCCCGACGGGGGGGCGATGTGGAAACTGACTCCGGCAAATCCTCCTGAAGAGGAGTCACCCGGACGCCCGGGGGAGAGCGATGCAGAGAAGGGGATGTGAGGGGTATCCAGAAGGCCCCTCCCTTCACCGGAGGTGCAGGGGAGGCTGGACTACAAGGGGGAGTGGAAAAGGATACCTCACCCGGATGCATAGGCAGGTCAAGGAGAGAGGTGGGGTAGGTCACGCGCGGGGGCGTGCTCATCCCACCCACGCCGACCAGGCGGGCGAGTTCCCCCTCCAGTGGGTCCATCGACCGAACCGGTGAGGGATGTATCTCCGCCCCCACCACGAGGGTCGTCGGGGACCCCAGGGGGAGCGTCCATAACGGTTACGCAGCGGGGACGGTGAGGACACCGGGATGGTAGGGCGAAGGGGGCGTTTGTGTCTGGGAGAGGAAGGTGATGCGAGGCCTATGGCCTCGAACCTTTCGGGGTCACTATTGGCGCGGCGCTTGCGGCCCGTTCCCCTCCGTCGTGCGGCCCGCATGGGCGACGGCGGGTCACGGTCCGGAATGGGGGTGGCCGAAAGCGCCGGTGGAGAGGGCGTAGAAGGGGCAGGGGGGGTTGCCGACGAAGCATCGGCGTTCGCGGAGGGAGCACGTGGGGACGCGCTGGTAGTACAGGGAGCCGCGGCGGGAGTCCGCTGGGCGGCAGAGGATAGACAGGGAGTAGCGGACACGGTGAGTTTGAGTGGAGGCGCGTCGGGAACCGCCGGTGAGGACGGGGTCTGGGCCGGCGGCGGCCGGGGACGGAGAGCCTCGGCGTACGAGGTACCATGCCGGGCCTCGCGGCCACGCAACCGGTCCCGCGCCTCCCGAGCGCTGAGAAATTCTGATGAACAGAGGGCCCGAACCTCCCTCTCAAAGAGGAAGGACGGGCAAGAGCGGGATGAAGCAGGGTGCGGTCCATGACAGTTGGTGCAGGAAGGCGGAGCAGTACAGGGCAAGGGGTGGGGAGGGCCGCCGCAGCGGACACACAACGGGGCCGGCTGACGGCAGGAACTGCTGACGTGGCCAAACTTATTGCACTGAAAACAGCGCGTAGGATCTGGCACGTATGGCCGAACCGAGAATTCGCATGCTCGTCTCTCACCAAAGCCCCAGAATACCGAAACGGGGGGCACCAGTGAGTCAAAAGTAAGGAGAAGGCGAGGAGAAGGGACGGCTGGGGATCGCGATCTGTCGGGAAAACGGTATATTCTCACCACACCCTGGGAGGCGAGGTCAGTCTGGAGGTCCTCCACCGGGATGGGTAGAAGACGAGCAGCGTAGATCGTGCCCTGGCACTGATTGAGGCGGGGGTGGGGAGTCACCGTGATCCCGCAGCCCAGGACATCGGGGATAGCGAGCAGAGAGGAGGTTTCGGCAGAGGAACGCGACCTTATCAAAATGGAGCCATCCCTCTGAGGCCGAAGGTCAAAACGCGCCGTCCCCGTCTTCCCATGGATCGCTCGAAAGAGGCGTTCGTGGTTAGTGGGGAGGGGCTTGGAGGAGGAGGGGCGGAGGACGAGGAACTTGTCCATCGTCCTAAGGCCGATTGAAGCCGTCTGGCCAAACACCACCGGAACTTCGATGGGGCGAGAAGACGAGAAAGGCGGACGGCGACGTCGGGTCCCACGTCCCCCAGGGGCCGAGGGGGCCGGGGGCGATGAGGCCCGACCGGAGTGGGAGGCGACCGGGGCCGCGAGCCTCCCACCTGAGGGCGAAAAAGCAGGTGGGTCCCTATCTGGACGTGGAATATGGGGGGATCCAGGGGTCGGGGGGTCCACTGCAGGTCCATCCGCTACTGGCGGGGGTCGGGCAGCGGCGCCACGAGCCTGGGGAAGAGAGGGAGAGGAGGTGTCGGCAAGAAGAGCAGACGGGGTGGGCGAGGGCTGCCGACTGCCCTTACCAGACCCACGGTCCAAAGAGGTAGTCAGAGGGAGGTCATATGCACAAGCCGGGTCGTCAACGAGGTCCTTTAGATTTGTAAATGTTTCCATACAAAAAATTTTATTGTTGTTTCGCGCCCGGGGCCGCGGGGAACCGATTACCCGGGGCCCAAGGGGACCAAGCGCACGCCGGGGGGGATGGGTGCCTCGTCCCATGCGGGTACCCCGTTTCAAAAGGGGCCCTTGCAGCATCGAGAGTTCTCCCCCGCCGGCAGCAAAGACCAAGGCCCCCAGGGTCCCAGGCCCGGGCACCCTACCAGCCAACTTAGTCCGGCCCCGACCATGGAGCGAGACCCCCAGCGATCAGCCCCGGCAGCCCACGGGGCGCGCGAAGTGAAAAGAGAAAGCAGAAAAAAAGAGGGGGCAAGGAAGAGGGGAAAGAGGGGAAGACAGGAAAGAGGGGGCTGTAGGATAGCAGGGTATGTTAAAAGTCTACTTCGCAACCGGGCGGGGGACCCGGCAGGGCCCCCAGCCGCAGCTGACCCCCCTCGCCACATGGAGGCAGGAGCCCGCGGGCGATCCACCCCAGAAAGACCGCCCGCGGGAGGGGGATATATATATATATATATATATATATATATATATATATATATATATATATATATATATAACTCAGAATGGTTCCCTAATAAACTTATATGTTAAACACAGACCGTGCATGGAACAAGGAACTCTTCTAGGAAATTACATCCACTATAGTTCGAATAAGTAATGATAAATGACAAATACTACAGTTTTTTCTTTTTCATGATGGAAAGCCCAACGTGGGCACCGGGTTACTCGCAAAGAAGCCCCAAAATATAGCTTCCCTCACCAGCTATCTGCAAAGCAGATAGGATCCAGCTTTGGGACAGGATCTAGGGTTTACAGCTTACACCTAGCCTACTACATCTAGGATCCTACTAATCTAGGATTAATGTCCACTAATCTTGTTTAATACGTATTGTCCATTAATATTGTATAATATTGTAATACATGTTTTAACTATTAATAATACTTATTTACTTATATATTTACTTATTATTATTAATTAATAACAACAAGCTGCTTATTTTTAATAAGAGCCAGGTAAAGCCTAAAGCTTAAGGGCCAAATTAAATTAAATAAATAGTCGAGCTCACAATTATTCATGTCATTGTAAATTGAAAAAATTTATTTATTTTATTATTATTAATAAAGGTTATTCTATTCTATTCTATTCTATTGTGTCAACCTTTCGTCATTGGGCTTGTAAAGTTCTCTCAATTTGCGAACTCTCTAACATAAGCAGCTAACTCAGCAAACGCTATTGCTTCAAAAGATGTTGGTGGATTGCTACTATTACCACAAATACAGTAGCTAGTCTTGCTAACAATTGGGAGTTGTTAGTTTTTGTGGTTAAGTTTCTGAATGTGATATCAATATCATCAGTTGATACTTTGATAAGTTTTGCCTTCAATTCAGTATCACACAATATGCACTGGGGCTGCTCACGATTGAAAGATGAAACAAAACTACTGTGTGTCTTTTATGGACTGGGAACTTCCTCATTAGAACAAACTGACTTTACTAATGCCCGTTTCTTTGCTCGATTAAGCTTTTGGGCATTACATTTTCTCCTGCAATTTCCATGAGTGACAGCCTTATTCTTCAACAACGTACTTTTTTTTATATACCTGAACCATCATTCAAACGCCTAATATTCATAGGAAATGGTAACTCTTTGATCATATCAAATGCTGTAAAATTTTCAGACAACGTTTTGTACACACCTTTATACCCATTTTCAGCTGGGCATGTCAACTTATCATTCCGATTTTCTTGGCATAGACAGCAAAGTTTCCAGTTAGTGATCCGAGATAGAATTGTGCTATCAACTTAATCACTCATAGGTTGACGTTCATTTGGCGCAGCCATGGTCAACATGTTCGATATCAGACGTCAGATGGAGCGACAGGGGACATCACCTGAAAGGAAGAAAGTCTGAATGTAAAATTTGAAAGATATTTTGAGTCATACATTATCATTTTATTACACCAATCATTAATTTTTAATAATAATTTTTAATAAAATTTTTAATAGTATTAATAGTAATTATATAAATAATATACACAGTATATATACACACAGTATGTATATATATATATATATATATATATATTATATATATATATATATATATATATATATAATATATATATATATATATATATATATATATATATATGGGAATAACAGGAAAAGTAGGGAAATGGATATATAATTTCCTTAGCGAGCGGAGGCAAGTCGTTACAGTACAAGGAGTATCTTCATCAGAATCAGAGGTCCTCAGCTCAGTACCACAAGGAACAGTATTAGCTCCACTACTCTTCATAATCATGCTAACTGACATAGATGAGGACGTTACCAGAGACAGCACAGTAACATCCTTTGCGGATGACACAAAGATCAGTAGAAAAATAAGAAACCCAGAAGACATAGGATCTCTACAAACCGACATAAACAAAATCTACAAGTGGACTGAAGACAACAATATGAAGTTTAACACCGAGAAATTTCAGCTATTACGGTACGGAAAAAGAGAAGACCTAAAGTCCATGGAATATTATACCCCAAATGGACAGGAAATTCAGAGAAATTCCAGAGCAAAAGATTTAGGGGTTGTAATGACAGATGATGCGAAATTTGAAACACAAAATAAGATAGCAGTAAACAGAGCAAAGAGAATAACGGGTCAGATATTGAGAACATTTAAATGAAGGGATAGGAATGTAATGATTCCTCTACTGAAAACCCTGATAATACCCAAATTGGAATACTGCTCGGTCCTAACATCCCCATATAAAAAAGAAGACATTAGACAGCTGGAGGGGATCCAAAGAAGCTTCACAGCCAAGATCAATGGGTGCAAAGAACTAAATTACTGGGAAAGGTTACGAGAACTAGACCTATATTCACTGGAAAGGAGAAGAGAGAGATACACCATTATTTACACTTGGAAAATAATGGAGAAACTAGTCCCTAATCTTACTCTGAATCCCATAACTCCCCAAACAACAGTGGAAAGTAGAAGCGGTAGACTGTGTCGTATTCCGAAATTGAAGGCGAGACAGGGAACATCCTTAACCCTGAAAAAAAATAGTTTTGTAGTGAGAGGACCAAAACTGTTTAACCAGTTGCCCAAAGACCTAAGAAACACGAAAGGAGTTGCAGTGGAAATCTTCAAAAGAAGACTAGACGCCTGGCTCAGAACAATCCCCGATGAGCCGGGCGTTACTGGCTATGTGAGGTGGAGAGCGCAAGAATCCAACTCACTACTTCACCAGGCCAACTCGAGAGGAGGGGCGACAAGCTTGACCTTCGCGAAATGAGAAATCATCGCGCGGAACCTTTGTAAGGTAAGGTGTATATATATATATATATATATCGTAAAGAACGACGCTTGTATAGGAGATATTCCGCGCAAGACGAGAAAGAGAAAACAACAAATGAAAAAATGAAGTACCACCTGGGAATCGAACCCGGGATCTTCCGATTGCCGGTCAGACGCGATAACCACTACACCATGGACTCCACTCTTCCAAATGCCGTAATTCCTCTACATACTCGCAGAAACCAATGCCCCAAGGGGGCACCTCCCGCTTGCCGTAACATTATATACATTCAACTGCAAAGAACACGCAGTATAAATAACGTAAAGAACGACGCTTGTATAGGAGATATTCTCGTCTTGCGCGGAATATCTCCTATACAAGCGTCGTTCTTTACGTTATTTATACTGCGTGTTCTTTGCAGTTGAATGTATATAATGTTACGGCAAGCGGGAGGTGCCCCCTTGGGGCATTGGTTTCTGCGAGTATGTAGAGGAATTACGGCATTTGGAAGAGTGGAGTCCATGGTGTAGTGGTTATCGCGTCTGACCGGCAATCGAAGATCCCGGTTCGATTCCCAGTGTACTTCATTTTTTCATTGTTGTTTTCTCTTTCTCGTCTTGCGCGGATATCTCCTATACAAGCGTCGTTCTTTACGTTATTTATACTGCGTGTTCTTTGCAGTTGAATGTATATATATATATATGTCAAACACAGACCGTACATGGAACAAGGAACTCTCCTGGGAAATTACATCCACTATAGTTCGAATAAGTAATGATAAATGACAAATACTACAGTTTTTTCTTTTTCATGATGGAAAGCCCAACGTGGGCACCGGGTTACTCGCAAAGAAGCCCCAAAATATAGCTTCCCTCACCAGCTATCTGCAAAGCAGATAGGATCCAGCTTTGGGATAGGATCTAGGTTTACAGCTTACACCTAGCCTACTACATTCAGAACCTCAATATACGCAAGAAACTCGTTGCATTCACGTCGGATTGAATACATCAAAGAAAAAGGATATAACGCTTGCCTTCAGAAAGACAATGTGCGCCCTCGCGCAGAGATCGGGATTTTACCACTCCTTGTAGAGAAAGCGCAATCCCCATCCATGATCAAACATTCAATGGAGGTTGTAAAAGCGGAGTCGATTTTTTAAATCTAGGGCAAATTCTCGTCATTGGCATGGCCCAACCATTGCATAGTCTGGCAAAACGAATCCAATGGAAGTACCCAGAGCAACTTGGTGAAGACAAGTACGTTGTGATGATGGGAGGGCTTCACATTGAGATGGTGCTGTGGGAGATCCTGGGCAAGTGGCTTGATGGCTCAGGGTGGGATCACGCGTTGGCTGAAGCAGGTGTTCTATCACCTGGTCGTGCTCATTCGGCGTTGAGTGCCTCTGACGTGAAACGAACTCGATATGCACACCAAGTGTCCCTTGCTGCTCTTCACATATTGAGGGGAAGAGGTGTACTCAGTGTCACAAGGACAAGCAGCATATCCAACAGTCCAATACTGGACATAGACAAAGGATCTCCAACTAATGTACTGCAGGTTCATCAGGTCTCAGAGAGAGGGAGATTTTGAACTCTATGTCCAAGTGCTTGGTGAAATAATCCCATGGTTTTTCGCTCTCGACCATCCAAACTACGCACGGTGGCTGCCAATACACGTGAGAGACCTCATGTATTTGAAGGACAAACATCCAACAGTGTACCACGAGTTTATGAAGGGCAACTTCATTGTACAGAGGTCAGAGAACCGGTATTCCATGATGGCGAAAGACCAATCACATGAACACTCAAACGATCACATCAAGGGAGATGGAGGTGCATCTGGCCTTTACGACGAGCCGATTGCCCTCCTCATATAGATGCTAGCTTCTCCTCAGCGCGCAGGCATCATTTCCACTTATGAGGACTTCATGTCATGGCACCACACATCGAGCTCCTCCTCTCATCACGAAGAGGTACAGAGCCCCAGATTCGTTTTGACAGTGACGTGAAGTCTATGGTGCGAGTCCTAAAAGAACATGGCAACCCATTCAGTGACACAAGTTCTTACTTTACTACCCTTGACACTAAATTCGTCATGGATGCATGTGTGACCAACTCGTTAAGAGATGCTCATGAGATTAGCTCTGCCATGTATAGGGTGGGGCACGGGAATCAAGTGTTTTTTGAATAGCTAGTAATCGGCCATTAGGAATGGGAGGGGCGTGCGGTAGGTAGCATTCCATTCCTGGGTTCATAGCATTTAACTTTAACTAACACTCACCTTTATCTTTCAGGTGTCATCATGGAGCAGTGGACGTTAGAACACCGCATGTTCGCGTATGATCATTTTGTTAGGAGTGGCGAGTCAGTGACAGCAGTTCAGCGTGCGTTTCGCCGCAGATTCAACATTCATCGAAATGACTCTGTTCCCGCTCGTGACACAATCTTACGTTGGGTTAACAATCTTCGAACAGGAGGCTCAATAATGAAAACAAAACCGAAGGGGCCGCAACGCACTGTGCGTACTCCAGAGAACGTTGAAAGGGTCAGACAAGCGATGTTGCAAAGCCCAGGCCGCTCTGCTCGGAGACATTCAGCTGCACTCGGAATCAGCAATCGTACTGTTAGACGGATTTTGCATGAAGAATTACATTTTCACCCATACAAGTTAGCGATGGTGCAGGAATTGAATGTAAACGATTGCCCCCAACGACTGAATTTTGCACAGGAAATGCTTGCACTTTATGAGCAGAATGAAAACATGATGGTGGTAATGAGTGATGAAGCCCATTTCCACCTTAATGGGCCGTCAACAATCAAAACTGTCGGTATTGGGCTGCTGAAAATCCGCGACAACTCCATGAAAAACCGCTGCATAGCCCTAAGGTTACAGTTTGGTGCGCGGTGGGAAAGTTTGGCGTCATCGGTCCCTATTTCTTCGAACAAAATGGGGTTACCGTTACCATAACATCTGGGCGTTACATTAAGATGGTGAACACCTTTTTCATCCCTGAGTTACGAAGAAGGCGTATTGCTCGTCGACATTTGTGGTTTCAGCAAGATGGGGCCACGCCACACACCGCCAGAGCGTCAATGGCTGTTCTTCGCCCCCTGTTTCCCAACCATCTCATTTCGAGATTTGGTGACATTGCATGGCCCCCTCGGTCCCCTGACTTGTCCACATGTGACTTCTTTCTATGGGGGTACCTCAAGTCACGTGTCTACGAGGACAAGCCCCGTACATTAGATGCATTGAAGGAAGCGATCCGTCAACAAATCATCCAAATCAACAGAGACCTGCTGGGAAGAGTGGAGGCCAATTTTCGTAAACGCCTTCAACAATGCGTCGACGGCCAAGGACATCATATGCCAGATATAATTTTCGGTACATGATTATTATGACATGAAATGCTATGTTCTTATGAATGTTGTTCTACCAATATATTTTCTTTACAAAAATAAATATCATTTTCCTGATTATTCCAAAAACACTTGGTTCCCGTGCCCCACCCTGTACAATGATTTCGTCAAGACACGCTTCATTGATGATTCAAAGGCCATCACTGAAACTATCCAGCGTAAAGGACTGAACACGTTCAAAAAAGTACCTGACAAACAGGAAGATGCAAAAGGTCAAGCTCTCAAACACAACTCAGCCTTGGTCACTCAGTCGTTCCTATCTGTGCAATCACGACCAAATGCAGAGATTGATGAGTTTTTCATGTATGAAAACCAAAAAGAACCCCCATCATTAGCTGTTGCTGGTCGTTTGCGAACTGGTACGAAGTCCGATCTCCTGAAATGCTTCGAGAAGGTCAATGAAAAACCAGCTGAAGATTCAACAGTGAAAATCTTCGATGGTCCTACTGTAGTCCATTTTATTCAACCTGCTCAAACCGTGAGCACGATCGGTGAATATATGGAGAAGCAACTAGCGCCATTTGCAAGATCTCATACCTCTGGTTGTGTGGATCGTATGGACTGGATATGGGATATCTACCCTGAGAGAAGCCTGAAAGACCAAGCTCATGAGAATCGAAGGGATGGTCCAAGGAAAAACATTGACTCCAAGACTCCCATCAACCGAAAAGAGTGGAGTGCCATCCTCAAAAATGCAGGGAACAAAACAGAACTCTTCACACTCGTGAGTTAGCGGTTAGCTGAGGAAGACATGGGTGTGCAACTCATCACAACACAAGAGGAAAAGGTCCTCACACAACCACCCTGTGACACGGAGGGTCTGGAAAACCATCAAGAAGCTGACACGAGGATGATCCTCCACCTCAAACATGCAGCTCAGCACGGCCATGACAAAACATATCTCCGCACAGTGGACACTGATGTCGTGGTTGTCGCAATCTCATCGTTCCATGAACTGTCATTGTCTGAACTATGGGTGGCTTTTGGGACTGGAAAACACTTCCAATGTTTCCCCATTCACGTGCTAGCGTCGCAGCTCGGCCCAGAGTTAGGACTTGCGCTTCCCTTATTCCATGCACTGACAGGCTCGGACACTACATCGTACTTTGGAGGAGTTGGCAGGAAGACAGCTTGGGAAGTGTGGAAGCTCTTTCCGGAACTCACGGATAGCCTACTCGCAATATTGCGTGATCCCGACTGCTTCACCATGGAGTCTGTACCTATGCAGGTCATAGAACGTTTCATTGTCCTATTTTACAGTAAGCCTTGTGGAGCTACTACCGTGAACCAAGCCCCGAGGGAGATGTTCTTACAAGGACGCAGAACCCTCGACAATATCCCACCTACCCAGGCAGCTCTATTTCAACATGTGAGATGAGCCATTCTTCAGGCAGCTTTCATTTGAGGTCATGGGTTCTGGCTTCATCAAGAGATCCCTGATCCTACTGACTGGGGATGGATGATCTCAGCTCAGAAGGAGTTGGTGCCGTTCTGGACGACACTTGCAGATGTCAGTAAGGCTTGCGCGATCCTCCGACACTGTGGATGTAAGAAATCATGCACTGGCAACTGCAAATGCAACAAAGCGCACTTACACTGCACCTCCTTATACCACTGCCAAGGTGCTTGTTTTAACAATGATGATCTTACCTAGTGTTCTCATTGTATGATCAGTTTTGACACCCTTCCTGTGTCATAACTTGACTTGTAGTAACGATGTTCTTGGCGAGTGTTCTTGATTAGTTTTGTGTAACTGTAAATATAACCACTTTCAGATGGGCGGAGGTTGGGGAAAGTGGTTGGTGGGGTGCATAACGCGTTGGGTCCTCGTCCCGCACTCTGGAAACGCACTTGACTATCGAATAGTGATTGAATTTGCAGTCAGCCAGTGTGGCTAAAACGCGTTAATCTTTGAGTTGCCGGTATCGCTCTTATTTTCCACAAGTTCACACACGTTACAGTGATAATTCAACTTTAAACCAAACAACCGCAACTGCAACCGCACGGTTGTGACTTCATGACAACCGCAACCGCGGAGCTATGAAATCTGACAGAAACGAGCCCAAGATCATAAAATTTGGCCCAGCCGTTTCAGAGATAGAGTGATATAGCTGTTTTAGGGTAAAAAATGACCTTGACCATGACTTATCATGTGAACCTGACCTCAAAACATCCCGAAACATAGTTAGATTGATCAGGCATCCTCAAAAGTATAAGAAACGAGCCTAAGATCATTAAAATCGGCCCAGTAATTCCTGAGATATGGCATTTTATGGTTTTGGCTGTGGAATCGAGGCAGCTATTTTGAATTTGCTTAAAATAGCCGCCAGAGTGAGGTCCCAGCGTGTCCCCAACCTGGAAATATTTCTATATGGCTAAAGGTAACTTCATGCCAAGTTTCACACTTTCTGCCAGATCTGAACGATTTTTGCATTTATGGAAAACTGATGAGTGGGTAGTTGGGAGGTAACGAAAATGGTTCACTGAGTAGGTAGGTAGTTAATCTAACAATTATTAAATTCCTTTTATGTCAATAACTGGGTGGATGAAACCAATTGGTTGCTCACCAGAGTTATTCTCCACACTAGTATTTATATACTGTGTGACAAGAGCGTGCTCGGTAATAGATATACATTACCGATCAACCAACCGAAGAAAAAACTAAGAGGACGCTGGTGGAAAAAGCCCCGCGAAAAAGAGAACAAGAGAGAACGAAAACGAGGAACGGGGCGACAAGACGGAACGAGAGAAGGGAGAAGAACAGACACCGAAAAAAGATCCCCACCAGCAAGTACGCTCTCGACAATTATACAGGAAGGAGAAAAGAGACTCTCTAATAACTAGCAGTAAGTGATTAATTGTGTTTTAACCCAGCCTAAAGTAAACTCATTAAATTAAGCTCGGTCAGACAAATTAGGCCTACATTGTGGCCTAAGACCTAGTATCAACTCATAGCTTAACAAAGGTGAAGGTAGATTGCCCTAACCTAATTTGGTGAGGAATCCTACTGTGGACCTCAATTTATCTGCCCGCTCTGGACCATTTCCGGAATCTCTAGGCTGACCCCTACAAGGCTAGACTTAATCTACTCTATAGTTAGACTGGAGATATAAGGGGTGGGTTAATTGTGGACCAATTCATACAGAGCATTTTTCACATTGGTGGTCCGTGTGTGGGGAATTTACAAACCTTAACCTTACTTAAGAAAAATTGCAGAATTAGGCTAAATGGTCTAGCCTAAGCCTAACCTAATCAAGCCTAATTAGGTCTACAACCTAGGGCCTAACTAGGAAACATTTCCATTTAAGGAGTCTCATTCTCTTATAAGCTTAGACCTGAGTGACACATAAGTACTTGGGGGGGATTAAACCAAATTTAAAACTTGACTGTTTTGTCTGTGATCTCTCTTCTCTGGTAATTTCTTCTTGTCCTCTATTTCATTACGATCCCCAGTTAAACAATTTTGACTTAAACATGGACAGTGAGGAATTGAAAAAGTTAAAAAAGAAAAGGGGGGGGAAAGTTGGGTGCTGTTACAAAGGCCGTGAACACTTTTAACAATATTACACAACCAGGTAAGGAAGATTTAGAGTGCGTAATTCTTAAATTGGAAAAGAAAAAGAAGGAAATAATAGCCATTGATGAGAGTATTTCAGAGTTAGTTGAATCCGAAATGGCTGAAGAACAACTGATAGACCTTTACGCTGATAATGATGTTCAGGTAATCTCAATTGAACAGCAAATAAGGAGACTACAGTCTCGTTTGACTGACTTAACACCAAATAAACCTACTTCTGATTTTAATCAAAGTAGAGCTAACTTTCGACCAAATTTAAGTGGCATGCCAAATCCTGAGTCACAAGAATTTAGGGCTACTTTACCCACTTTGCTAGTACCAACATTTGAAGGGGACACAGTACAATTCCCATCTTTCATTGAAAAATTTGAGAGTTTAATAGGTAATAAACCTTATATTTCAACGGTTGATAAGTTTAGCTACTTAACTAGTTTCCTTAAAGGCCCAACCTATAACCTGATAGCCTATTTACCAGCCGTAGGGAATTCATATGAAGTAGCTATTGATCTCTTAAAACGTAATTACATTAATAAAGATGAGATTGTATTTGAATTATCTCAACAAATTATTGATTTTGCACCCATAAAAGATAACCATAGTGATATGGAAAATTTTTATTCAAAATTAGAAGCTATTATAGGACAACTGGTTAGCAATGAGATAGATGTTAAATCTTCATCTTGGATTACACAAGGCATAATTCTTAAGTGCCTTCCTTTGAGGGTTAAAGATGTTTTAGTTCTAAAGACGGGAGAAAATTATCCTACTCTTGAAAATATCAGAAAACACTTTCCAACTCTCCTAACTAATTACAAACAGAAATATTGCAACACAAAATAAGACCCAGACTATGGATAAACCAAAGACTGTCCCCAGAGACCAACTAGCTACAGCCAAACAGACAAAACTTGATACTGTAGAATCAAATGTGACCAACTGTAATACACGAACACCTACATTACAGAAATTTAATATAACTGCTGCCTCAACTTACACACTACATTGCAAATTTTGTGCAAGTGATGAACACAGTAGTACTGGGTGTGACAAATATTCAGACTTTAACTCAAGAGCTAAAAGCTGTGAACAGTTGAACCTATGTAAAAAGTGTACTGGCCAGGGACATTATAAGAAAGACTGTAAATCTAGGTTAAGATTCAAGTGTAAGTTTTGTAAAAGTTTACGACATGTCTCATCAATGTGTGATTCACCAAAGTGTCCAAACAATAGTACTCAAACTCAAAAGATACCTCCACCAAACAAAGGTAATCAAGAAAATGCCACTTTCATGGGACATTCTGTTTGTTTAAACAACGTAACAAGAAATACTGATATTCTTTTACCAACTATTATTTTGGACTTAGTGAATAGTGAGGGTAGCACCACTCCAGTGAGATGTCTTATAGACTGTTGTTCTCAACAAACATTTGTTTCGCAAAATGTAGTTAATAAATTGGGTTTGACACCAAACCCGAATGAACAAAAACTCAATATTGCATCCTTTGTTAAGGATAACTCGGACAAAAATAGCTATAAGACAATTGACCTGGAACTACATTTAGAAAATAAATTAGAGAAAATTGAAGCAGTTATTATTTCTAAAGTAGGACAAAAAACTGGTTATACCCAAACTAGAACAAACCATAAATCATTTGGGAAAACACTACAAAATAGCTGATAGACATATCACAAACAACACAGTAGCTAACATTGAAATGTTAATAGGGGCAGATTATATTAATCTTATTCATAAGGGCATAGTAAAGATATGTAATGGTATAGCTTATCAGACTATATCAGGGATAGCCCCTTTGGGTGACCTGTCCAAATACAACCTAGACCTAAACCAAAATAGTTCATGACTAACAAATACTATGTGCCTCAACTCAGTCCTACATAACACCTGTAAGAATAGCAACACTTTGAATAATATTATATCAACTGAGAACATTAATTCATCACTATCAAATGAAACTCTGGATGAGGCAATTCAAACTTTATGGTTGCTAGAATCTGTGGGTATACATGACACAAATCAAACTTCAGAAGATCAGTTAATGGTAGAAAGATTTGAAGACACCATTCAGTGCAAAGACAATAGTTATTTTGTTGAGTTACCTTGGAAAATAAATTGTCCAACTTTAAGAGATAATCTCAAAGTAGCTAAAGGACATTTATATAAAGTAATGAAAAAACTCAAACAAGATAATAATATTCAAAAGTACAGTGATGTCTTCAAAGAACAGCTACAGAAAGGCTTCATTGAAGAAGTAACAAATAACCCTTTTAAAAAAGATGGTTGTCATTATTTAACCCACAGGGGGGTTTATCGACAAGATGCCCCAACAACAAAACTCAGAGTAGTATATAACTGTAGCCTCAAAGACAGTGATAAACACAGTTTGAATGATTGCCTGATTGAGGGTCCTAATCTCATTTCTGACCTTGTGAAGATCTTACTGAGGTTCAGGTTAGATAAATATGCCGTACAATGTGACATTTCAAAGGCATTTTTGAGAATAAATCTTAAAAATGAATATGATAAGAACCAACTTAGGTTCTTATGGTTCAGGGATCCATTTGATTTGAATAAAGGGTTCATAACCTATAGATTTAATGTTGTGTTGTTTGGAGCCAATTGCTCACCTAGCCTATTAGCATTGACAATTAGACATCATTTGAAACAGTTTAATAACTCTTTAACATTGAACTTCCTCAAGGAACATTTTTACGTAGACAATCTAATAGGCTCAACAACAACAAAATCTGAATTATCTGAAGTCTATGAACACTCTCAGAACATTATCCAACAAGGTAACTTTGAACTTAGAGAGTGGATTTCAAATGATGAGGATTTAAACAAAAGGATTTTAAAGGATAATAATGGTCTTACTGAGCCATCAGACAGAGTTAAAACTTTAGGTATGAACTGGTATTTGGATGCAACTTCTAACAGTCATGATTCAATCTGTACTGAAGGTTTTAAACTTGATGAGGAAGCAAATACTAAAAGACAAATATTATCAGAGGCTTCCAAAATTTTTGATCCCATGGGTCTATTCCTGCCTTCAACAATAAAATCAAAGATTCTCCTCCAAGAAGTTTGGAGGACAAATGTTGGGTGGGATGATCCAATAACAAATGAAGATCAAAAATCTTGGAAGAAGTTAGCTGCTGATTTAACAAAAGTGCAGAACATTAAAATTCAAAGGTGCTGTGGGTTTAGGGATAAGCCCCAGAGACTTCATGTGTTTGCTGATGCAAGCACACAAGCTTATGGGTGCTGTGCGTATCTTGTAAGTCCTACAGAAAGTCATCTAATTTATGCAAAAGGGAAAGTTGCACCTCTCAAACCTACCCGAACCATACCTCAATTGGAACTATTGGCTGCTGCATTAGCCATTAAAACCATTTCATTGCTTAAGGATGCTTACCATGATGTGAACATAACTGATATCCACATCTGGCTTGACAGTCAGATTTGTCTTGCCTGGATACGGAATGATAGCATTAATAGTAAGAATATCTTTGTAAGAAATAGGCTAAAAGAAATAGCTGAAGCTAATGAAAGCCTACAAGTAAACTTTCACTATGTTCCAACTAAACAAAATCCAGCAGACTTTCTGACCAGAGGTTTATCCTACAAGTTGTTGAAGTCAAACAAAACTTGGTTCATGGGACCTAAGTGGCTCTGTAATACAGACCAATGGCCTGTGGAACAAGTTAACTTGACATTAAATTTAATCTTTTCAAATGAAAAGGTTGAACCAATCACTAATTATGAACGTTATTCTGATTTCAGTAAACTTGTCAGGGTCACAGCCTACTGTTTGAGGTTTGCTCACAACTGTTTAACTACAATAAACAAACAGCTAAATAAAAACAATCATAATTATACAGAAGTTGCAACCAAGTACTGGATAGGGCATGCACAACAAAAGGAGTACAATAAAGAGTTAGAATTCTTGACTAATGGGAAACAAACAAAAGAACCTGTACCATCAGTAGTTGTGGATCTAAATTTGTTCAGAGATGAGGAAGGCCTTCTAAGGTGTAAAGGGAGATTAGACAAATCAAAACTGTCATACAAAAGCAAACATCCAATCCTTTTACCTAGATTTAGCTATTTGACCACATTAATCATCAGACAAACACACAATGATGTACATCATATGGAGGTACCACAGACACTAACTACATTAAGGAAAACTTATTGGATACCCAAGGGAAGGATCACTGTTAAAACAGTCCTGAGTGAGTGTGTCACATGTAGGCGTATTCATGCTAGGCCCTATAGGAAACCAAATCCTCCTGCTTTGCCAGAGGAGAGTTACTCTCAACAGACCCTTTGAGACTGTAGGCATTGACTATACAGGAGCATTGACTGTAGGGGTGGTTGACACTGAACAAAAAATGTACATTGTATTGTTTACATGTGCTGGCTCACGAGCTGTTTATCTGGATGTTGTGGAGGACCTTACAGCAGAATCTTTTGTTGCTGTCTTTAAGAGATTCTGTGCACGACATTCAGTACCCAAGACAGTTTGGACTGACAATGCTACATATTTCAAGGCTGGTGAACAAGTCATCAACGACTTGTTAAGCAACGAACTCACACAATTATATATACTACAAAATTCAAACATAAAGTGGAAGTATATTCCAGTTGCCTCTCCTTGGTATGGTTCTATCTGGGAGAGGAATATACAAACAGTAAAGAATTGCTTGAAGAAAGCAATTGGTAAAAAACAGATACACTTATTTGAGTTGCTCACTCTCCTGGCTGAGATTGAGAACATCATCAACAATAGACCACTCACTTATGTGAGTGACAACATTAATGACCCGGAACCATTAACTCCAAATCATTTGATTCGGGGAGAACAAGTTAGTCTCCTGCCGGACTACAATATAGACTCTTCAGAAGACCCAAACTGGACTCAACGACACGATGAACTCCAGACTAAGTTACAACACTTAACTAGAGTTAAAGCTCATTTTATTAAACAGTGGAAAACTGAGTACTTGATGGGTCTAAAGGAGAGACATAAACAAATGACTAAGAAGGATTGGTCTGACACAATTAAGGTAGGGGACCTTGTTATCATACATGACAGTACTCCAAGACAATACTGGCCTCTGGCTAGAGTTTTAGAACTCAGACCAGGGGCAGACGGGGTAACAAGAGTGGTCAAATTAAGGACTTCAACGGGTGACACAACAAGAGACATTTCTCTTTTGTACCCTTTAGAGTCTGGACCCAAAACAATGGACTTTGGAGAACCTTCTCCACTGACAGTAACAACTGGAGACACTGAACTTCCAGTAACTATTCCTTTGACAGTAGGAGTGGTAACGCATCCTACTACAACATTGACAGACACAAGACCTCAGCGACAAACAGCATTAAAGGCGCGACTAGTTTTACAACAAAAAATAGATGCTGGGGAATTGTAATTTTATCTTCTAACTTTCACTTTTTCTTTTCTTATGGTAAAGACCATAGACAGTTTCATCCTATGGATGTATATTTTCTCTTCTAATTAAATGCTACACCTTCTCCATGAGAAGGTGAGGATAGTCACTGTTAATCAGATGAACAGGCATTTACAGTCAAACAGTTAGCTAGTCTACACTCAGACATAAAAATTGGTGACAATGACACCAAAATTTTTATCTCCCGGGGCCCCCAGTATATGGAAAACTGATGAGTGGGTAGTTGGGAGGTAACGAAAATGGTTCACTGAGTAGGTAGGTAGTTAATCTAACAATTATTAAATTCCTTTTATGTCAATAACTGGGTGGATGAAACCAATTGGTTGCTCACCAGAGTTATTCTCCACACTAGTATTTATATACTGTGTGACAAGAGCGTGCTCGGTAATAGATATACATTACCGATCAACCAACCGAAGAAAAAACTAAGAGGACGCTGGTGGAAAAAGCCCCGCGAAAAAGAGAACAAGAGAGAACGAAAACGAGGAACGGGGCGACAAGACGGAACGAGAGAAGGGAGAAGAACAGACACCGAAAAAAGATCCCCACCAGCAAGTACGCTCTCGACAATTATACAGGAAGGAGAAAAGAGACTCTCTAATAACTAGCAGTAAGTGATTAATTGTGTTTTAACCCAGCCTAAAGTAAACTCATTAAATTAAGCTCGGTCAGACAAATTAGGCCTACATTGTGGCCTAAGACCTAGTATCAACTCATAGCTTAACAAAGGTGAAGGTAGATTGCCCTAACCTAATTTGGTGAGGAATCCTACTGTGGACCTCAATTTATCTGCCCGCTCTGGACCATTTCCGGAATCTCTAGGCTGACCCCTACAAGGCTAGACTTAATCTACTCTATAGTTAGACTGGAGATATAAGGGGTGGGTTAATTGTGGACCAATTCATACAGAGCATTTTTCACACATTAATCCACCCGACTAAAAGCAATTTGGACAATGAGATCGCAGTCGAACTAGATGCGAAGCAGCAGGGGATGAAATTAAAGTATGTAGTTCAGTCGTGTCTCTGGAGGGCAACTTCGCCATTTTAGGATTCGTTCTTACCTAAACTAATAATTTCGCTCACCCATGCCTGGCTATGATCTTTATGACAGTGGTTAGAAGTAACATTCCTCCATAGTAAAATAAACCCATCAGTTTGCGTTGCTCCTAGAAAAGTGTAACTGGAGAAGTAAAGGGTACCGAGAAACATCGGAACTGGATACTACGAACTACTCATATCCTATCACTCATCTTGCCAGCCAGTGAGTACCAAATTTGCTGTTTATACTCCCTCCTAAGTTCTTGTAATCATATAAATCAGTTGAAGCCAGTAATAAGGTACTTTTGTTAGGGATGGTAGGGACTGATCCCTTCACCAAAACTGATCGTTAAAGGTTTCGTCTTTGTTCGTATTTAATTTATTTATTTATCTGAAATAACTTTTAATAAGCCGTATTTACAAGTGAAACTTATCTACATTCATTTCATATGTTCGGTGCAATGTTCGAACAAGGACGGCTCAAAAGGAAAAAAGGTATGTCGACAGAGGTCAAAGATGTCACCCTTTCAGATATTTTAGATAAGTGGGACTCTCGCCGACTGATATTCACTAAATGCAGATTACACTGGTCTACAGCCAAAATGCTTCGGAAATAAAAGTAGTCAATATTTACTAATTTTGGGTCACTGAATACGAAAATGATGCCTAAAATTGCGAATTAGCTCTATTTATAAAGATATCAGGCAACCCTGCACCCTACTAACTGGACTGCATCTGTCGCGTAATATGTAGACTCCTGTGACACATCGACGCATTGACTACTGCGCATGCGCGTAGTTATATTTTTATTTTAATAAATTAATGTAAATATATACATATCTATATATACAATAAAATGTAATTTTAAATTTATATATTACATTATGTATTTGTAAATTATTTATTAAAAAATAGATTGGATCATTTTAACATTGCTTCCTATAATGTTTTTGATATTAATATAAATGGAATACTAACCTAACTTAACTTTACCTAATTTAAAATTATTAAAATGCAATGTAATTACATTAATTTATTAAAATAAAAAAAATATATAACTAAGCGCATGCGCAGTAGAGTCAAGGCGTCGATGTGTCACAGGCGTCTACATATTACGCCACAGCATCAGTTCATTCGCGGAAGTCATACAGTGCACCCTTGTCAAACTCTTTTTAGTGTTTGCTTTTGAAACTGAATTTTTTTCAGCTTAATTTGAACAAAGATGCCTCGTAATTGCGTGAACAGTGTAGATAACTTCTGTTATGTTTGTGGAGAATTGACTTTTGCATCACAAAAGCGTGCTATAACCGCCGTGATTAGGAAAGCCCATCACCTTTATTTTGGCTGTAAGATTGGAGATCAGGACAAGAGCTGGGCCCCACACATATGCTGCAATACTTGTGCAACAAACCTTCGCCAGTGGTTGAATCGGAAAAGGAAATCTATGCCTTTCGCAGTGCCAATGGTGTGGAGGGAACCAACAGATCATGTCAGCAATTGTTACTTCTGCATGGTGCCTCCAGTCAAGAAAGGTATTTGCAAGAAGAAAAAGTGGATTTTACAATATCCGAATATACTCTCTGCTATACGCCCGGTACCTCACGGCGAAGGACTACCCGTTCCCGAGCCCCCACACTCATTCTCCCTGGAGTCAGACGACGAGGAGAATGAAGGAACCTTCGAAACTTGTGAGCCTTCAACTTCACAAGACCCTGAATTTGTTTATAACTTGACATCTTCTAAACCGCACATGATAACTCAAAATGAATTAAACGACCTTATCAGAGATTTAGAACTGCCAAAGAGTAAGGCAGAGCTGTTGGGCTCCAGATTGCAGCAGTGGAATCTCCTCGCTGAAAATGTTAGTGTGTGTAAGTTTCGTAACCATCAAAAAGATTTTGTCCCATTCTTCATCATGGAAGGTGACCTTGTAGCTTGCAACGACATCGATGGTCTGATGACAGCTCTCAACATTATTCACAATCCTGATGAGTGGAGACTGTTCATTGATTCATCGAAGTTGAGTCTAAAAGCTGTTTTGTTGCATGTTGGCAACGTATTGCCATCAATTCCAGTTGGTCATGCAATCCACATGAAGGAAACATATGACAAGATGAGAATGCAACTTAAGAACTGCATAAACTATGACAAACATCAGTGGCAGGTTTGTGGTGACTGACAAGTTGCAGACAGATCATGGACGAAAGTCGGGATACACAAAGTATAGTGCATTTTCTATATGAATTTGATAGTTGGGCTATGAATTGAACTCACTTGTAACTAGATACTGTTTATGATGGATTGGCCAATCAGATTAAATATATCTCCGTAACATGATACAGTTTTGCCGGCATTTTCTCTAACTCACAACACTGGCGAGGCTCTAACTCTGCGAGGCAGCCATGAGATGATTTTTTGCCGGGCAATATCACATTGATCAAATTTATTCGGTCGAATTCGACAAGACTGAAGGACATAACTAAGACTGATAGACATAACGGAGACTGACGTACAAGACTCATATAATATACTTTCCTCAATGATGTTCTTGACGGAAATGAGCCGTAGAGCTAAAAAATGTCTATGTCCGGTGGTATCTGGCAACTTTCTGATACTAAAAATAGACCGGATGACGTAGCAGTAGTAAGGACGGTAAATATTTTCTTGCTCCAATGACCGGAAATGGTGAGATTCGGGTTACGTACTGTGGAAAACTCGTCCGTCTGTTGACGGATGGTGACAGGGTAATACTAAGGCCTGTCGCTGGACGAGTAGCATGGGCGCAAAAAAGTTGATGCGCGGCATTGTAGAGAAACGAGAAATTAACACAAAAAATTGAAGTGCGTGAAATAACTCGAGAAAAAATGCTAAAGGAATACGAGAGAGCACATAATGGTATCGATAGGAGATGATTAAAACAAAAACAACAAAATTAATTGGTTAGGAGAATAAATACCTAAGACATATCTTACTTGCATGAGTAGCAAATGAGTTGAAATGACCAACTATTGTAGACAATCCTGATTTCGCTTAGCTGTTCATTGATTCATCGAAGTTGAGTCTAAAAGCTGTTTTGTTGCATGTTGGCAACGTATTGCCACCAATTCCAGTTGGTCATGCAGTCCACATGAAGGAAACATATGACAAGATGAATTAGCAACTTTATGAACTGCATAAACTATGACAAACATCAGTGGCAGGTTTGTGATGACTTGAAAGTTGTTGCTATCGTGCTTGGACTGCAGCCGGAGTACAAAAAGTATTAATCTCTTCTATGTGAATGAGAAAATCGGCATAAGACTTGAACAACAACGTAACTTGATACAGTTTTGCCGACATTTTCTCTGGTGAGGCACTAACCCTGCAAGGCTGCCATGAGATTAATTGGTGCCGGCACTATTAATATTATCTCTTTATACTGTCGAATTCGACTAGACTGAAGTATTGCTGTTTTCTGTGTGAATGGAATAGTCAGGCTAGGACTTTTCATTCCATCAAGAACGATTGGCCAATCACATTAACTATAATATCTTCGTAACTTGATACAGTTTTGCCGACATTTTATCTGGTGACGTATAAAACCCAAATTTGGGTGCAAGAACCGCTAGCGCTATACGTAATGAACATCTCAATGACGTTTCCGGTGATATAAATAACTCAATGACGTCAGATTCTCTTTAATTAAAAGACCGGACGACGTAGCAGTAGTGTGGATGCTTAATGATTTTTTGCTCAAATGACCGGAAATGGTGAGTTACGTACAGTGGAAAACTGTGCGATGCGCCTGCTCGCGGACAGGGTAATACTAAGCCTGTCCGCGACTGTACAGTAGTATGGATTCAAAAAATTGTTTAGAATTTTAGAAATTGAAGAGAAATATGTTCGAGGACTTATCATAGCGAGAACTATTTCATGATACCTAATGGTATCTACGATGAGTACAGAATACTGTAAAATAAAAAATAATAAATTTATATCATCATCAGAATCGGAAGTACGCAGCTCAGTACCACAAGGGACAGTACTGGCCCCACTCCTGTTCATTATCATGCTAACAGACATAGACAGCGGAGTAAACAGCAATAGTATAGTAACATCCTTTGCAGACGATACAAAGATCAGCAGAAAAATCAGCGATGTACATGACGTGGAGGCCTTGCAGAGGGACACGAACAATACATCATTCCGGTTATTAACTCCTTGCGGAAGGGAAACCCCCGGCACTTTCATTAACGCACTTCCCATACCTTAGGTCTATTGGTCTGCGACGCTGCTACGCGTGAATCTGCGACCGTACCATTTGTTAACTTTTTACAACTCAGGCCGTGCACGCTGCTAATTACACTTTTCCAGTTGAACGCTTTGCCATTAATGACCACTCTTTGTTTACGTGCACTAAGCCAATTTTCGATCCATTTCAGAACATTACCATAAAAATATCTTATCCTAAAGGTAATACACAAAAAAAATATAAATGCTCGTATATACGCGCATGTGGGGAAGTACTGTATGTATGCATGCATGTACGTATTAGTATGCATGTACATATTAGCAGTGGCGGCTCTAGACTCGATAAAGTGGGAAGGCTGTAGCTTTCGAAAATAATTATAAGGTACAAAAATTAAGAAAACTAGCTTAATAAAATAATAGTTCAATTATAAATACTTAGTATGGTTACTTACCAATGGATGAAATGATTTTATTTAAATATAAAATCCATTTTTCGGGAAACATGGGAAACAGAACAGAATTACTTTGTTCACAGCCACAAATCCAATCATGTTTATCATAAATAGCTGAATTAAATTTGCGAACGTAATCCTTATTTCTACTTTTACCTGTCTCTTCTATACAGGGCGTCCCAAAAAAATGTATACACACTTTAACAGCTGATAGCTCAATTGATGTTTCTTTCTTTCCAAGTTAAACCCATTAGAATTAATAATGGCAGTCAGACTAAGCTTTGAACAAAGGAAATTCATTCTAAAATGCTACTGGAAGTGTGAAAACGCAGTTGAAGTGCAAAGACAGTTTAGGAGGGAGTTTCAAACAGATCCACCAACGCGACTTACCATCACTCGAATTAGAGATAAGTTTGAAGCCGATGGAACTGTTCAGAATGTCCACAAGAAGCGTTCCGGAAGACCACGGACATCGACAAGCCCCACAAAGCAAGAAAGAGTACTGGAAACGTATCACCAAAGTCCAAGAAAATCTGTGCGGCAAGCGAGTCGTGAGGTAGGAATTTCAGAATCGTCTGTCAAACGCATTTTGAAGCGCTGTCAATGGAAAAGTTACATTCCAAGATAAGTCCATGCTATTAATGAAGATGATGATCCGGACCGAAGAGTGGAGTATTGCGAGTGGTACTTGGCACGATGTGGATGTGGATTGGACGAAGGGGTTTCGTAGAATACCCTCCGCGTTCACCAGACCTCACACCACTAGACTTTTTTTTATGGGGATACTTAAAAGACAAAGTCTACGCTATAAAACCTGCAACAGTCGCTGAATTGAGAGCAGCCATTGAACGAGAATGCACACAAATACCAAACGAAATGTTTCGTGATGTTTGCGATTCCATTGCTTCGCGTTATCAGCAGTGCCTGGACCAGAACGGACGTCAGTTTGAAAACAGGCGTTGACAAAACAATTAAATAATGTCTGTAGATTCTATTACATTTTGAAAATGAAATGTATTTTAATAAACACTGCCTTTATAAGTATTTAAAGTGTGTATACATTTTTTTGGGACGCCCTGTATTTAAAGCAGGAGTTGGACGGCCTTTGTTTTTAATTTCAACCTTTTCGAGGTAGGTTAGGCTTGAAAATTTAATTGATTTCAAAAACGTCACTGTATTTTCCATGGCTTGTATGTAAGGGAGAAATAAAAGTTTTAGATAAGCTAATTGAATCAAAATAACCAAGTAGAAATCTGGTTCACAATAATAAATTTAATTGAAAAAGAAGCACGATCAGCCTAGCACAGGAAACAATGACTGACCACACTTGATAACCAGCGTCCGAACACTGCCGTCACGTGCCGTCTGCAACTGTACGCTAGCAGGCTGCATCTGCTGCAGACTTAAAAGATCCAAATTTTGCTGCATATCATATCATTATCTTCTACTTTACCAATAATGTATTTGAAAATTCAGTTTTTAATAGTTTGATATTAACACACGGTGACGGAAGTATAATTTAAATAGATCAACTTTCATCAAATATAGCGAATTAAACGTGAAATTAATCATTAGGGACATCGTGCACCTGGCAGCAGTCCACCTCACAGTCCTCACTAAATCTCATACCGTGTATACTGTGTATAGACTGCACGATTGCAGCCTTAAAATTTACATCTTAGCGCGGTAGGCCCTATATTTATATTACATTTTAAATAACCTTTTATTCATCATTGTTTGCTGGAAGTTATCTTTATTTCGTCACATTATTAATATATAAAAATCAGTTCAGTTTAGAATCTCATTTTTTGTTTAATACAACACTTTAAATAAAATAAAGAGACCGTAGAGACGCATTATTCGTCATTTTAGTTGGGGGGTCTGCAGCCTTACAGCCTCTAGGCCAGAGCCGCCCCTGCATATTAGTATCCACATACATTTACTAAGCAATGCAAGTTATTTATTTTTTTACTGAAAAATTTTCCTCCTCCTCTTCCTCCTCCTCCCGGCGACGTGGATATAAATGCACATTCCAATTACTTATCACTTTTACAAAACGGTTTCTGTAGTTAATGAAAAAAAAAAAGTTTCCTCAGACATTTTGCCGCTCAGACCTCTGCCACCCGAGGCAATTGGCTACACTGTCTACGCCTTGAATCGGTCCTATCCATGAAATAAGTACACCCACTTTTTTCGTAACTCAGAAAATTTTGTCATTTTGCCGAAACTTGTGTAGTGATTGGGCTACGTTGTGGCCACTGTCGTAGCACTACTTCCCAACGATCAGCTAAGTTAAGCGACTTTGGGTTTGGGTAGTGGTTGCATATGGGGCCGTCCTCTGCGTTCAGATTATGTAGCGACTCGTAGTTCGGATCCCACGTAAAGCTGTAGGTCCCATCTTTCATATGACCTTAAATATTGGGAAGATTAAACAATCCTTTCAAGCAATGTAGGTAGTAGTTCACGTGTCCTTGTGGATTAATTTTTTTCCTGCATTTTCTCCTATTACATCTATTTCCATTTCCTTTTCGTAACGAACGTCCTGTACGACTCTATCAAACTGGACTCTTGAACTGCTGTTGTATAGTCATATCAATAAAGAAGTTAGTTGATCAATAAAAGTAATGTCAATGAATATAACTCAAAAACGTACGTCAGAACAATCTCCAACGAAATTCCAAAATCCAGATGCAAATCAAACTAAGCGTATTACCGAGCTATTTTGGACTGTCTCCAAACTGCAGCTGGATTCTGGAATTTCGCCAAATCTCCCATTCAGACTTCATTATAGTACAGGGTGGGCCGTAAGTTTCCATACATAGGAAAAATAAACATTTTTTTATGGACAACCATTTTTATTTATATAATATGCTCTACATGGTTGCCATTGTTTTGAAAACACATTTCAATACGTGTTCCCCACTGTTGATGAACACGCATTAGCACAGTTGACGTTATGCTTGTAATGGCGTTGGTGATACGTTCCTTTAGATGATTTATGTCTCGTATCTTTTCCTGATACACCATGGCCTTCAAGTGCCCCCAAAGATAGAAATCAAGGGGGGTGAGATCTGGGGATCTGGGAGGCCACTCCACAGGACCACGCCGACCAATCCAAGCATCCGGAAACTGCTGATCCAAATACCGACGCACGTATTTAAATTTTCCTATGTATGGAAACTTACGGCCCACCCTGTAGTTTAAACTTTAATGAGCCTTGACTATTTCTAGTAGGTACCAAGATCTTTAAAACTTTAAAAAGCAAATTCACTTTTTTAACAAATTGTGCCTAGGATAAATAAAACATAGGTATGTAGAAAATAAAAATTTATTAAATATTTACCGGTAGAGTATTAATTTAAACAAGATTCCCAAAAGCATCTAATAAGTACGGAAATAATTGATCATTTATTTCAGTTCAGAAAATTGGTACGGAAAGAGTGAGCAAAAGCTAGCTCGCGCATTACAATCGTTACCATATTGGCCACAAAAGTTGGGATACGAGCTGTCGTAAAATATACAGTAGATGTAGCCCAGTGTTTCGGGAGTTTTGTAACTATACAAGATTTCTTCAGATTTCGAGGTCTACGCCGTGGCAATTTCGAAACACCTATTCCCGTGGATCAGCGAAGTGACACTGGATCTGGAAAACAGTTCAATGGTTAATAGTTCTCTGCGTCCAGATGACGTAACGACTATTGGTTCGAATACTACGCAAAGCTGTAGGTCCCCTTTGTTATGTCCTCTGCTGTAACAAAGGGAGGGTTACAGTCCAAAAACGCAATTCATATTTCGATGACGATCCAACACTGGATGACATTGCATATTTGTGTAGTTATTATATATTGCATGTCAATGCCTAATTTTTTTTCTGGGATGTGCTGAACCGCAATAAGCTATAGCCATGACCAACTTTGATGAAACCGACACATACTAGCTTATTTACCTTCTTTTTTTTAAGTTCAGATTATGGCGTAATCATTCAAAAATTTTAACTCTTAAAACTCCATGTTTAAGTTTTGGCTAATGTCAAACATTTGTTTTTCGGTCGTAGAAAAGACGGCCAGGAGTGCGCAAAGGTTAAGTGTGTAGAATTTACGCTTTTATGCCCTCTTGATATACAGCGATTTGGTAATTTTTTACTATCACTCCGGTCTCTTCAATTCCCATAATTTATAGATCAATGGATTCGTTATTACACCAGGAATGCGATTTGGATAGTCTCAAGTGAGGGAACTGGCCCAAAACTAAGTTAGGACACGAAGTTTGTTTTGGGGTATAAGTGTGAAAAAATACCCTAAAATGCGGGTAATTCCTTCAGTAGAGACTATCTAGTGCGCATTCGCGATGTAAAAACGAATCCATTGATATATAAATTACGGAAATTGTAGAAACAGCCAACATGAGTGACCTAAAAGGTATATATATACACATTTATATATATGTAGTAAAACGAACACTGTATATATTCACTGGGATCTTTTCCGTTTGACTGCCGCCATTGAAACATAATTAAACTCCAGCCTTCTTTAGTTAGCTTTATAAGGCTATCTAACAAAAATATCACGACCTAACCTAACCAATCGTCAAAGTCGTACAGTTGACCTAACGATTGGTTAGGTTAGGTCGTGATATTTTCGTTAGTTAGCCTTATAAGGCTAAGTAAAGAAGGCTGGGGGCACTCACCTCTTGTTTCAATGGCGGCAGTCAAACGGAAAAGATCCATTCACTGTATATATTATATATACCGTAAAACTAAACACTACTAACCTAACCTAACCTAACCTTGCGTGTTCCCCTTCTCCGTTTCTTATTACGCACCGACCTATGGCAACGAAATGCTTTTCTGTTTTTATCGCACACACACTTACCACAAACACTATCTTCCTTGTTTTTCTTAGGGCAAATAAATTCTTTTAGCAATACACCGTGTTCTACATAAAAATTAAATGCAGCCTCTTCATCACCAAAAAATTTGCATGAAGTTTAACACACTGAATAATTACAACCATCGCAAACCGACGCCATCGTGACACTAAAATCTTATGAGTTCAGGTCAAACCACCCAATTTTGTTAGCGGTACCTTCCTAACCTTTGTGGGATCAGCCATTTTATCACTCCCAAAAACATGATCCGCGATTTTATCGCTCAAAAAAATTTTTATTAACATTAATTTTATAGCTTTAATCGGCATTTGCCTTCATATTGTACTTAATAAAAGTTGTTTAAAAAAATGTAGTGTGTCTCTTATGGTAAACTTTATTTTCAGTTTCCAGAGACCGGACTGATAGTAAAAAATTACCAGCGATTTAACTGAATCTTGGCCGATACTTTGTTGTTCCCTGCATGAATGGAAATAAATGCCTACAAAATGGGTTACAGTGCTTCCATTTAAAAATTACTTTATCTCATAATTTCAAAACCCAAACGAGGCGATACAAAGGGGTACATACAAGCGACATTAATCTTTCCTTAATAATTACTGAAAAAATTTCCCCTAATCATTAAAAATGGTTAAAATTATGAGCGTGCAAGTCAACGACGTAATACGATGGCGAAAATCGACACAATGAAAGTCCGCTCGAGTTGCAAGGATGATTACTTCAATTCATTGTAATCCCCTTTCCCACTCCCAATCACGGTGCATGAATGAGAAATCCAGACTTGATAAAAGTGTCTTGAATCGAGAAAATGTCACTCATTCGCAGTCAAGGCGCAAAGTGAGTGGCTAATATTTCCTAACAACCTGGACCAAAGTGGAAAAGCTGTGGATGAGAATGGAGAGAAATTTAAGAATTGTCCGATTTTCAACCGACGATTTCTTGCTCTTGACCGCGAATGACGATTGGAATAATACCGTAGATAGAGATAAATTGTATTTACTGTAGTTTGTAGGGAACCAGTGAAAAGAAATTATAGGAAACAAATTTTTCTCTACTCCAAGATACATAGAACGTTGTTTAACTTTTTCCATGTGTGGAAAAGGTATTCGCCCCCCCCCCCCCCCCCCTCTTTTTTTTAAGTACGCACAAAGATCTTTAAAATCAAATTCGCCTTTTAACATTGTTCCTAGGATTAAGCAAAACATCAATATGTACAAAATAAAAATTTATTAAATACTTACTGGTAGAGTATTAATTTAAACGTAAGATTCCCATAAGCATCTAATAAGTACAGAAATAATTCTGAGCATTTATTTCATTTCAGAAAATTGGTACCGGAAAAAAAATGAGCAAAAGCTCGCTCACGCATTACGATCGTTACAAGCTGAGAGACGACATAAATTGTACCATATTGGCCACAAAAGTTGGTATACCAGTTGTCGTAAGATATATAGTAGATGTGGCCCAGTGTATCGGGAGTTTTGTAACTATACAACCTCCTAAAATAGTCTATTGTCATTCTTTTGGTAATAAAATTCAATTGCATGCACACAAACTAGATAATTATTTAACACTGTGTATATATGTATATACATATACACATACCACAAAGGATATTATAAACTATATAATAGTCAACAATGTGTAACACTAATTTCAAACATTTAATAAGGAATAAAACAGTCTAAAAGGGGAATTATTCTGTAAAAACTTCTCTAAAAGGGAAAGATCACAACCAGTATAATTGTAACACATTGGAATTATAATGGGTAAAAATTATCAATAAATTCAATTTAATATAGCATTACCTTTAAAAAAAATACGATTACTCTCCAATATTGACAAACGTTTGCAGTAGACTGCACACACATATTTCATTTATATTTTAGATATACACATGTACATCAATACGTACGTATGCATATAATGAACGAGCTGCTTATAAGCTAGAAACAATCACTATTAACTAAAGATTTATCACATATGTTGATGAAGCCTTTTTGAAAATACTTATCCATAACACGTATATATAACGAAAGAGTCAGACTCGTCAAAAAACAAGGAAAATCGCATACATTACAAGCAAAACATTTTAAAATGGCATTTAACAAATCTACATAAACATTCCCTATACAACATTAGTATACACAGCTACTGTAATAAAAACTTAATGATTTGATATGCTTTACAACTAAAATATACCAGTAGGAAATACACCTTCAGTGTAATTCTGACAAACTTTCACACTAGATGTCTTATATGAAACTTATAAATAAGGAGAATTAATTTCATAAAACTAAGATGAAGACTATTTATCCGAAATTCTCGTAATGATGAATGAAATATGGTAACTTCCTTCCTCTATTTACTTTCTCGACAGAATCACTGATGCTCTTCGTCAGAGGATTTGGGCCGCAGCTGAAGACTCCAATTTTCGAAACCTGAAGAAAAATGATGTTTGTTGAAATTTTGCCGAGAAACTACTAGGTTTATATCCGTTAATTATATTTTCACAATATGGGTAAGTGACACTTCCGTATTAAAGTTAAATTGAAAATACTTAATCTCCCGTAATCATTTCCAGTCTTGGGTTTTACTAATAAAATTGAAGTTAAAAGAAAAATATGGTACGTCATTACACGATTTATTTACTGAATTGCAAATAATTTTTATTCCAAACAAAAAAGTATCTTACGTAGGAGTGCTTCTTCTGCACAAACTTTAAGAAGGCTGTCATATCTGGTCTGCCGAAGTGGTTTACTGCTTTTAGACCAGTGAACAAGCTTCTCTTACTCAAACGTTGAAAATGATTTTCGCAAATATACTGTTAAAAGAAGGAAATACAATGAAAAATCAAACTTAACATGCCATTTCAAATCCTCGCAACGTTCTTGGCAGCGGCAAAATTTAAGACCTGTACAATTTCGGAAAAGAATTCGCCTAGAAACAGTTTATAAATTGGTAATGACTGGGTTTTGTTTTTAAAATTTTATAGCCATCACCAAAACAATATATTCAAAGGAAAACAATAATAATTATCAATTAGTAATTTGTTAAGAAATTTTAGCTCAGCGAAAAAGTACACACAATATACGTATATACGAGAATACACAATGTACTATTACTTAAAAAGCCACATTTTTACACAAAATTAGTGAACATGAATTTCATGTTTGGTGCAAAAGTTATAAAATAGTTAAATATAATATAAACTTTTGTGACTATCTTTGTGAGCAGGTGTTTGGTTTCGAGATGAACCAACTTTTTTAGATGCGGGACTAAGGTTCTTTAATTTAAAAACTAAAATGGCAAAATAGGTTCAAAGACAAAAATAAAATAAAATTACTACGAGATCAATTACTAAAAAATAAATAATTTAAAAATATTCCCTTACCAACATAGTTGTTCTTAAATCGAATTTATGGAAAAATTGGGTGATAAAAATGTGCATTTCAAGCACATTTGTGACATCCTTCTTCTCTACATCTCTTAGAACGTCGATAAACCATTCAAATTGACGGTGCGTAGGGCAAATCCACAAGAAATATACCTAAGTATAAAAAATACATTTATGAATAAATTTTTAACAGTTTGTAATAGAAAAAGAATTCTTAAGGCCAATCTAATCCAATATCACGCGTAATAATTATTGAGGGTGGGGTGCCCGAAACTGCCACAGTGCTTACTAAGGACACATTAATGCAATCCATTGCTCTAACTCCTAGATTATTACTTATTATTATTAGCCATATCGGGAGTCAAACCCTCAGTATCTTCACTTCGCTTATAGGGGAAACAGTCCCGGGCGCTGGTATGACGACGTACATGTATTCTTTCTAATGGACACTCAAAATATCGAAAAAAAACGTGATATAAACAGTAGATCTTTACTATTTTAGTTTATGGGGGTGCAATCCCCGAAACTACGTGGAAAGTGGCATGAAATTTCACTTCCGAAAATACCCCGCCTCCATTTCCTGATCCATGAAAAGTGTGCACTTTAGTTATTGACTTGCCTGGGATGGATGCACGTCATTAGCATAAAGCCAGAATCAGATTACAAACTTTTGTCCTTACACAGCTGTCTGCTTAATTGATATTAAGTTTGTGTTCATACATTACAGAATGCATTTTTCCCATCGACAGTTTGATATTACTTAAATTTAAAATTAGTTTTTGTTAGTACCTTTTTACAAGCAACTCCCGAATATCTATTGGTTGACGTTCCAAAAACGAGATCATTCAAAATGGAAGCGTAAGGAGTCACACCTATCCCTCCTCCAATCATGACGGCAACTTCGAACTTATACCAGTCCTGATTACCACCTCCAATAGGTCCTTCAAGTCTTATCTGGGAAAAAAAATTAGAAGTAATTTACAGAAAATTATTAATCTAAAGAATCGCTAGTTACTGATCACTGATTTATATCTTTCTTTACAGTCTGATGAAGAGTTTATGAATATCTAAAGTTATATTACGCAGTGATGCATCTACATACGGTTAAGGTTTTGCGCTTTACTGTTAAGATACTTACCCTTGGAGGGTCGTCATCGTCATGAGTATAATTATGAGGATCAAAGAAATTTCTGAACTTCCACGTCCATGGCCCTTGGGCTTTGATGTGACAGGACAAAAAGTTTTCGTGAGGTGCTGATGTTAGAGTGAGGGAGTGATATTCGGACTGTCTGAAGGCTGTGCAAGCTAATCGTACCCACTGACCACTAAGGTATTTGAAGTTGGGTGGTCTGAAAGGATAAGAACATTAAAATAATTGTATGTATGTATGTATGTATATATATATATACATATATATACATATATATACATACATATACATATACACACACACTCGTGTGTGTGTGTGTGTGTGTGTGTGTGTGTGTGTGTGTGTATATTTATTAGTGGTGGACCGGATATCTGCATCCGCACTTCTGACTGCGGATGTTATGCGGATATTACCTCTACGAATTTATGCAATTTTCAATTAAATTAGCTTATAAAGTAGCTTGTAAGGCCCAGTCATGCACATTTCATGTAAAGTATTAATTATTAATGAACAAACAAATAAACCTCAAAATATAAATACCTTGAGAAAGTTATTTTTATCATAATGAAAACTATTAATTTTAATTCTTATGCATTGCCTGCCATAATAGTAATATCACGAAATTTGAAAAATTATGTCATATTCATAATTCTATATTATATTGATAGATTAACTAAAAATATCCGCATCCGCGGATAATGAAATTAAAGATTCGCACATGTTGAAAAACTGACATCCGGTCCACCACTAATATATATATATTATGCGCCTCGGTGGTATAGTGGTTAGCGTCGCTGACTACGAAACCATCGGCCCCAGGATCGAGACCTGGTGACGGCAGGCAGCGCGCAGCAAAACCCAGCTGTTCATCCTTCCACACAAAGAAAATTGGTAAATAAAGGAGTACCCTGTGTAGCCTTAGTGGTTAAGACGCTGGGCTGTTTGCTGGTGGGGGGCGGTTCGGACTCGACGTTAAACTGTAGGTCTAAGGTGGAGTGAAAACCGTCAGAATGAACAATTCGGGCGGAAGCAAAACCAAAGGTTATATATATATATATACATTTCACAAAAATATTCATAATCACAGATATCAAACTTCATTAATAATATATGTTGAACGTACCTATAAAATTTAACTTTCACAACATCAGAAGGTAATAACTCTGTTTCAATAATGTCAAGTTGCATGTATCTTGTTCTCAGGCTGATTATTTTGTCCAGAGTGTAAATTATGCCAGGGATAACGAAGAATATCCAAAACCTTTAATGAAAACATGCCTAAATTAAAAAAAAAATTTTTTTTTTTTTTTAGATTTAAAAAACTAAGTTACAAGGCAGCAAAGATGCATCAAATTGTTAGAAAAGAATCACCACAATGATAAACTTTACTAAAAATAACTAGTCAAATGCCTACAAAATGAGCTACAGTGCCTTCATTTAAAAATTCCTCTTTGGAACCGGGCATCTTTTGTAACTGAAAGCTTTAGGGGAAGGGGGAACCGGGCATCTTTTTCCGGGGGGGGGGGGGGGGGTAAAGGAACCGGTTTTTTTTTTTTAATGAACTTAAATATGCAAGAGAAGTAGGAAGTGGTTATCTCTATCGAGTTGTCCAAATATCTAGACTATTCCTTTTCAAGTATTTGCCTATTATTTAATCATTTTATCACACCTTTATGAAAACCGAATCCATACCTCGGAGGTCCAGTTAGTCGAGCGAGACCATGAAGCAGAGAGAGAATGTAGAGCAAAACGTAGAGTTGATGCGTTTTCCAAAAATATTTGTAAGCTTTGGCTCGGATAAGCGGATGAGCAAATATGAAAATTATGCACATGATAACGAATAAGACCACACCAGTTAAACCTGAAAAAGTGTAAAATTAATTCAATGTAATCACGTAATAAAACCATTTTTTAACTCTCAAAAATCCTCTTCACATTTATTTGTAGATTTAGCGAATTCATCGAGAAAATTAAACCTTCACACACTTATTCATTATTGAAGCATACCAGAATACGCAGGTTGACAAACTACAAATTTTTTTTACAAGTAAATGAATACATTTATATCTTCAATGTTCAGAGTTTCTAAACCAAAATTAGTACATTTGTCAACGTCATTGTTCTTTGACACTTAAATGAGGATTTAAACTTTTCATTATTAAGGCAAATAAGTTCGACAGTCGGATGTTATTTTACGTGTAAAGTAAAAAAAAAAATGGATCCTATCTTCAAAAAAAAAGTTAAAATTCCTTGTTTTAGACTCATTAGTAGGGTACGTACATACACAAAAAACGTTTCAAACAATTTTTAGGGGTAACCAACTGTTTTAACAGTTTAATTAACAACAAAGGTGTTCTTAATTTCCATTACCTGTAATAGTTTGGAAAAGCCAATACGCGACAGAAGGCTTCTTATCGGATGAGAAAGACAATTCCTGTGTCATGCACTTTAAATGATTTACAGGTTGCGTCGATACATGATAGAAGTTCACCAAATGACCAATCGAGTGTAACACACTGAAGAACAAAGCTGTACAAGCGGCAATTTTATGAAACTGAAAAAAAAATGTCTATGTTAATAGGATATTATAACGTCACTATAGCTTAGTAGTCCAGAGTCAATTTCATATCTAAGTCCTGAGAATAGAAGGCTGCTTAAATTTATCCTTTAGTTTGAACCTGATTATGAACAGCGTGGTCAATAAGTCCCAATCAGTTATAATTAACCCTTTAACACCGGGTATGGATGTGTCGATAACCCTACTGTGCACAATAAAACGGGGGGTGGGGGATTTTGTAGTGATTTTACGAGTTATTTTAAACCTCAAACGAAGGCAAGTTAAAGCATCCACAGATGTTGACTCGTTTGGGGAAAAACTTAAAACGTCAGTTGATGTTGACCGGCGTTTAAGGGTTAAAGCGAAAATACAAAAAACAAAGTAAAAAGTTTACAAGTTTATATATATTTATTGATGATTATTCAAAGTGAGAAATAATAACCATCTCGGCAGAGAGTCTTTCCTTAGTAATCGATTACATCAGTGAGTGTTCCGCTAGATGGATGTTTGCTTCAATTAACTAAAATTGGGACTTATGGGCCACCCTGTACAGTCTGATGATTATAATTAAAATAGGAGCGCCAAGGTGGTTAAATAAACTTGAATGTGAACGCAATTTTATTGAATCTAACGAGTTTAGACACATATTCAGTTGTTTTAATGCGAATATTTCAGTCTGTAAAACCGGTTTAGAATAATCACACAAGCTGCTTGAACTAACACTAAAATGAAGTATATTTTGACGCATCAAATATCACGAGTATTTTCTATAAAATATTTTCTATTTAAAAAAAAAAAAGTTCTCAAATCAAGTATAATTTATAAAATCTAAACTACATCTAAAATACCCCAATTTTAAATAATTTGAAATAATTTGAAATAATTTGAATGTATAATAAATTTCTATTTTCATCATCTGCTCCATAATTTATAATTTAATTCAACCTTTCATCGCTTACCTGAATGTGTGAATCGATAGGAATGTATTGATGGATTGAAAAATCTTTCAGTTTCGTCAGTAGATTGCGAGACATTGTCAACAGAAGAAGACTGTAACAGAAAGACAGAGAGGCTGCCGCCGCTCTTGTAATAGCAATTCCTACGCCCATAATATGACGAAGGTCTGTATGCTCGGTCATGAAAGAATAATCTGAAGGAGAAACAGTTAGAGAGAGCTGAATAACTGCGTGGAAGGTGTCCTCCATAAACAAAACTATATAAACATTTTAGAAGCGTCTCCAAATTTGAACATTAAATTACAGTGAACAGTTTATATTCAGTATTTATTACTATACTATAAAATATCTTTGAGTAACAATTTTTTAAAGAAAAACTGACCAATGCATGATGTGGGGAACGTTTACGAGCGTTTAAAACTACAGGGTGTTCCAAAAATATGTTCCCACAAGTTTCAAATACTTTTTACACGTTTGGTTCACCCTGTATTATGATGAGTAAAGAAACCGAAGTAACAAGTTTTTGTAGGGTGTGCCAACATGAATTAAGGAGACGTATTAAAGAAAATTGAATTACGGTTTTCGAACATCTATTGATGCGTTTCTTGAAGTTCAAAGACACCTATTCTAAGTACGTTCAGTAACTACAATTTATACTTACGAATGAAACGTTCACAGAACAAAGCAATTGTTATTACGTAGAAAACGAACAGGTAGAAAACTTGTTGTCTGTTTTCTTCCATAAACGCCGCGAGGTCATCATATTTCTTCCACAGCCAGTGCTTATTTTTCTCGCGTATTTCCGCCACATGGAAACTTGCCATTCTATAAGAATTCAGATCATATGAACGTGCTTTAAGTGCAATAACCGCATTTGTATAAGATGGTAAGGGAAAAGTTAATGGAAACAAACTAGTGAGATTCGCATCCGCGTGGTTTTACAGTCAGCGCTTGTACCGGAGATTACATTAAAGACTCTATTTCTTAATTTCTCGTGTCACGTACGAACCAGAGTGAGTGGGACTCTGGTTCATGGTATAAAAATGGGGGCGAAGTTAGACCCAATAACCACCTCGGGCATTTAACAGTCGATTAATTACGCCCGCATGAGTGGGCCAACTGGTTCTATTTTATGCAACTGCTTTTTATACGAAACATATTTGACAATTTATTTTAAGAACTGCATCGTACAGGAAGGAGCCATTCATGAGCTCCTCTTCATATACAAAAACAAAGCTGGTCTGGTTAAAATTAAGCCGCGGCTGACTCGAATGCAAATCATATCCAAATATTTGCAAAACTTTGTTACTCGGATTTATTCTGTGTGAATTTACGATATTATATGCCCAATGCCCATGTAACATCGGTTACAAAATTCTGGATACATTGGGGCCACACCTATCTTACGTATGGCTCAGTGTATAAAGACTAGTAACCGATGGCTTATTAAATATCATCGGTAAATTAAAATCTCAGCAGTTACATATGAATCCTTTTTATAGCTACTTTATAATGCGAAAGCTTATTATGACGTTCTTATACCGTTAGTGACTACTATTTTTGAATGAGGTTATTACGAGTTAATATTTTGTACAGGAAGTAATCAATCTTTCATTTTTTACAGATTCAATGACAAAAAACGTCGATACCACATTAAGTCAACGAATAATAAATTAACATCTTCCAACAGTATACTTTGTTCTTATCATAGAGGAAAATATTGCAACATTCCATAAACCTCGCCAATTCCTCGCTACTAAATCGGTACAGTAAAAAAAACTGAATTTAAGCGAGATCATAAATTGCGCATTATTTTCCCATGGTCTGGGCTTAGTGTTTAACTAGTTATTTTTTTATGATAAATATGGGTTTAATTTAGTTATTTTCGTGGTACCTTCATGAATATATTTTAAATTATATGACCATAAAATTTATTTTTTAAATATTTGGCTTGTGTACAACAGAAATGCTTATTATTATTATTATTTTGTTTTTGTACGAAGATTAATATACAAACAAATTTGTTAGAATATTCTTCAACCTACGATGTAATATTATAAGCGAAGTCAAACTTTATACCAAAAAAATTGTAACACGTAAAATTAATCGGACAGATGTTTAAAACGAGACGTTTTAATAAAAATCAAATTCGAAGTCTTTCTTCAAACATTGAACCGAAATTTGCATAAATACAGCTCGAATTTGCAAATAACGTTAAAAAATTGAACTTTTAAGAAACGCTTTTGATCACAACTTTTTTCTAAAGCTTTAATACTGAAATAAATGTATAATATTGCAATGCATACGCGTCAACAGTCTTTTTATATCTTGCAACTTATTCATGCAAGTGTTCTTTTATGCCATCGCAAACCATCAGCGAGGAGATTGAAAAAGTATTTTCTCGGGAACGAATTATTTTTCATGTCGCGATTTATCTTCGTTTAAACAGAATATCGAAAATTCACTCTCATCAGGGGAAGTCCAGTTCAGATTTTTATCGCTTTTGGTTTCATTACTGTTTTTGCGTTTTTATTCTATTTTCACTTGTTACTTAACTTTTTTAATATTTTTAAATATTAAAAATTAAGTTATTTATATGTATATCTTAAATTAATAAACTTAAATTTTGAAATAGGATCAATTACATTTAAGATACCCAATAAAAGCAATCAAGTTCTTTTCCTGCAAGTTTTTTTTTCAGTGGCCACACGGATATTTTTATATATTTTTTTTTAAATACCCTGTACATAAAGAAAACTCGACATCTTGAATATATTTTGTTTTTAAGACCACTATTCTTCAAACAATTTTTGCTTCAGTCGAAAAATTTCAACATCAGAAAAACGAAAATTTTTCTAGATTTTAGCAAAAGCTTGTTTGTAATATTTTGTTGTATTTTTTGGGTAAACTAGTTCATAACTATTAGTTTGTAGTTAAAAAATGAAGAAATCTCTTAAATTTCAAGAAAATTTCAACAACTTTATCAAATTTCTTGCAAAACTTTTTACTTCATTGCGTAACTTCGCTCATGGAACATATACGAGGAATAAATTTCTCATGCACGAATTAATAACTTTTAATAACCATTTAAGAAGATCTATCCCTTACATAACAGTGAAAATATGAAAAACTATACGCGCATCAAAGCAAATGACTTAATACTGAATTATGAATTTTCAAAGCTGTTCCGTTCTATTGCATGATTAGGGATTGTTCTCCAACGGCGAGTTTTTCTAGCATTTTTTATTCAGAGTTCACGTATATTACGAGAGGGAAAAAAAAGTTCAATAAATGTTGACAGTTTGGCCCCAAGTTCAATAACAGCATAAAAAAAGATAGATAGATAGATCAAAAATAATGGACCTTGGCCTAAATTTTGCATTTCGTGGCTTATGAGTGCAAACATTTTTATTTATGAAGTATCGTTCATGCGAAGAGATCAAATTGTCCTCAACATAAAAACAGGTTTAGACATTATTATTCACTTCAGTAAAACTCCTTTACTGCAAAGCAAACCGTTTTAAAACCCATTTGGAATCTTAATTTAACTCTTGGTCCAGTTTCACAATCGCACTTTTATTATCCTTTATAATTCTTAGGGGGGGATAAAAAAAAATTTAAAAAAAAGTTTTAAAGTTCAAAGAACGTACGAGCGAATTTTTATTTTATTTTTTTATTTTTTTTTTTAAACTTTTTGTGCAATTTAGACGTAAAAAATGTGAAATACGCATTTGCTTTCCTTTATTTAAGTGAATGTCATGTTTGTAACAATGTATGTAATCCCCTCAGTCACTCCGTTAGAAAATCTTATAAAAATACCTTTGTCAGTCATGAATAAGAGTCAGCCGTATATATGTAAACTGGTTTGGGTTTATTAGCAAACCATGCAATACATACAAAATTTCAACAATCCATTTTATGGACATTAAAATAACAGTCTTTATAGTATTATGCGATTTATAAGTTACGTTTAAATCAACAAAAATGTTCCTTTAGCATGCGACACACGCATGCAACGCATTTGCAATTAACTTTTCGTTTGCGCGCGCGCGCGCGCACACACATTAGTCCGAAAATGCTAAAAAAAACAAGTGAGCATACAAAAACAAAAGAATTTGTACATGGCGCGCGCGTACAACTAAAGGCAGACACTAAAACCCACCAAACGTCATAAAGAATAATAAAAAGCAAGAGAAGAAAAAATGGAAAACGTGATTGGATGCCCATTCATTGCTACTTCATGCGATGAAAAAAGATTAAAACTTAGTTTTATACGACTTCAATATTAAATATATTTGGGCCAAGACTGTAGAAAGTATAATTTTACAGGCAATTCCTATGTTAAAAAGGATCGGCTCAATTACTGTATATACACCCTTCACTTCGCTCTTATCATCAACCACCTGATCAGCTCTCAATAAATCCTCCCCTTCAAGACCATTTGACAGAACAACAAAATTTCCCAATACTCTAGAGAGAACTCGCAATCTAAACTCCTCTTTTATGGTTCTTTTTAACATTTAGCATATTTCATGGGGGAATTTGAACATGCTCTTATGGGCGCACTACTTGATGAAGACATTAAGGTTGTTTTCAGATGTCTTCGAAATCAACGCGTATTGCATACCCCTCAACTGGCAAGAATTAAGGATCAAAGGTGTTTCACACGACAAGGTCTATTTTGCTTAGTCATTGGATGTAAACAGGTTTTAGATCTATCCACTGTATTATTGTTTCTTTATCTTAAACTATAAAAGGTTTCAATCTTTTTTTAAAACTTTGGGCATTCTATTCAGTATTGTTTTATATATATATATATATATATACAGGGTGGGCCGTAAGTTTCCATACATAGGAAAATTTAAATACGTGCGTCGGTATTTGGATCAGCAGTTTCCGGATGCTTGGATTGGTCGGCGTGGTCCTGTGGAGTGGCCTCCCAGATCCCCAGATCTCACCCCCCTTGATTTCTATCTTTGGGGGCACTTGAAGGCCATGGTGTATCAGGAAAAGATACGAGACATAAATCATCTAAAGGAACGTATCACCAACGCCATTACAAGCATAATCAACTGTGCTAATGCGTGTTCATCAACAGTGGGGAACACGTATTGAAATGTGTTTTCAAAACAATGGCAACCATGTAGAGCATATTATATAAATAAAAATGGTTGTCCATAAAAAAATGTTTATTTTTCCTATGTATGGAAACTTACGGCCCACCCTGTATATATATATATATAATATATATATATATATATATATGTACAAGTATATATATAATATTTATTTTTAATATTTTAAATAAAAGTTTGCCATGAGGTATTGCATAAAAAGATTACAAAATATTAATGTTTACAATCTTCATTTTGTTTAATACCACATTTAATAAAATGCTTTAAGAATTATTGAAAGCATTAAGACAAATTTTAAAAAAAGTTCAATAAATAATGTAATTGATGGAAAAAATACATGATTACGATGTAATTTCTTGAATAAAAATCGCTTCAGGAGGCGTGTATAATTCACTACTCATTTGTATGCAGAGAGGAAAAATTAAATGGCTTTAAAGCTACTCTTTGGAAATTTTAAGTTACGACTGAAAACATTATTTTTGTTATTTATAATCTACTACCTCACGAGATGGAAACATTTTTGCCCCTTTTTAAGACTATGAACGCGGCATTTGACAGGATTAACGTCTCTTATTAACGCGCGTGAGCGAGGTCTTCGTTTCAACCCTTCACTAAAATTAGTCCGGCAAGAAAATGCTTTATGAAAGTGAAATATAACAAAGCGAATAAGATGCCTTCTTTACCGTACACAAAGAACTAATTAAATCGTTTACCTTGCAACGTTCGTTGAAGTATCTAAAAAGTTTTGTTTAGCTCCTTTACAGTCCAATCCAATGGCTATAAAATCTCCTTTATACTCTTTCATCATCAGCTTAAAGTCATCATAGGTTAACGATGATCCTGTCGAGTCTAACCCAGACGATTTGAACATGCCATCAATGAGTTCCTCAACCTTCGTAAATAAAGTTAAGAACATAATGCATTAGGTAACTTCAGTCTTTAAAATGAAAGTTAATTCACAACATACATACATACACACACACACACAACTGGGTTACTTAACCTCTTTCGTAACTGCAAAGGTCATGTGATGGTGGGGGATCTACATCTTAAAGATCTGAACCACCAGTCGCTACATCTGAACGCAGAGGACGGTCACCCATCCAACTACCGATCAGACCCAACGTCGCTTAACTTCGCTGATCTACGGGCAGCGATGTTGCGACGTGGCCACGACGTAACCCTACATACATACATATACGTACGTACAAGAACTGCAGTCCATATTCACTACTTTTACATAATGCTATGTACGAAATGTATTAGTCAAACTTATCCTCACCTCTTCATCGCCTAGTTTGTCAGTCTTTGCGATGTCAACCAAAGAACGCAACATGTCTGATAGTTCGGCTTTGTCGATGACTCCATTATGGTCATTGTCGCACATGTCGAATATAATCCGCAGTTTATCATCCGTACCTCCTTTTGAAAAGAGGACGACTGTGTCGAGGAATTCTTGGAAAGAAATTTGACCATCGCCATCTTTATCGACGATGTTAAACATTTTTCGAACGAAGACGTCATCGCCTTTCATCCCAAGGGCCCCTGCGAACTCCCTCTTGGAAAGGGATGTTCTCATGACCATGATGACGTCATTGGACACTTCTTCCAGTTTGCGTTTTTCGCCCGGTTTGAGGCCGAACGTGATGGCGTAAGCTTCTCTGAAGAAGTTCTCCAGCCGCTGTTGCCTTCTTTCATTCGTCTCTGCGCTCGCCAGCATCTCCTCCTTGAACGCGTGAACCTTCTCCATTCTCTTGCCGTGACTCGTGAGTAACTGGTCCAACTTGTTCAAAACTTGTTCTGTATGGCTTCCGAGTCGAATTCAAGGACTAAATCGTGATCTTTCGTATTTCTGATGAGAACCATGGGTTTACCGTTATCTCGAGTTATTTCCACTTGCAACACGTCAATGCCTTCCAGGGAAACTTTCCGCAGTTTTTCACCCTTCCTGTTGACCGTTGATATTTCTTCGCCTGGTCCAAATTTCACTTTCACAATTCGCTTATGATTCTATTAAAAAAAAAAAAATGGAATTTATTCTACATATACTTAGTCCACGTAATAAATTATCCGGATACATCGATTTATAAATTTTGTATTTTGGAAAGTTTTTAAATTATGCTTTTTTAAAAAGTTTAAAGTGAAGGCATTTTCAATCTATATTCTCGTTGTAAAAACTGATTTGGCAAGTCTTGGAAAAAAAAGTTATATAATATAATTAAAAAAAATAAATTGAATTGGGTACAAGTTCATTATTAATTTGGATTAACTTTCTCGTTAAAAAGCTTACTCATTATTACCTTGACAATATTGTATAATATTCTCTTATATGCTTATACCTATAGACAGACTTCAAATCATTTTCATACATGCATAATTATAAAACTCAAAGAAATTATACATGTATAATACATAGAGTACATATAGACACGCGCGCGCGCACAAAAAAAAACAATATCGACGCAATTGTGTTTTTACGCGACATTTACGAAACAATGAAAATTTAAAATTCTTTTAAAAGAATTTTACAATTGACAGTACAACATTGAAATACAGAATAGTATAAAAACCGATTTTCATTTTGAGATACAAATGTTTAGTCTGTATCATCTTTTGAAAATGAATTAAAATATAATTTCTTACAAGGTTTTATAGAACGTGATTTTACTTAAACCGCAAGCGAGTTTATGCAAGAAAACGCTTTTTCAAAGTGTACGTGTGAATGTGTGTAATATACAGTATATGGAGTCCATAAATTATCTTGACAAATTCAATTAGTCCGGTAGCACAGACCCTGATTTTACTGGAACCCTGCAATATTTGTTATAAAGCAAATTTTTACATATTTTGAAAACTTATACCACCCCATTCAAGAATCCATCGGGTGTACACCTGATCCCCGCTTGGCTTTTTCAATATGGCCGGCAAAACTCAAAAATCCCATAGCCTGGTCAATACTTTATGGATTTTGATGATCTTGGTGTCATTTCTAGGATGAGTCATCTGGATGGGTTGCAGATACTTTGGGAGTCGCTTTGACCCACTTCGTCAATACTCAAGGTCATTGGAGGTCAAACGCCCCCCGAAATAAGGAATATCCCATATCCCGGGGAGTCGGAGATATTTTGTGATCTTACGGTTGTTTTTATGGTTTTGGGCGAGACAGAGTAGTTCTATAGGGTTTAAAATGAAATCAGGGATTATTTTCCACATGGTAAGGTGAATTCCAATATGTCTAATTATTCCTCTTATTTTTTTCAGGTTGAGATCATTGCTGATGGTGCTGCCAACCTGGTGGTTTGATGACGTCTTAGTTGTGCCGATTCCAAAATTGTTTTTTGACAGCTGAATATGGAGAATATACCAGGTGAGCATTGTTTAGTTTTCATTTGCTGAGGATAAATTATTTCAATGCGATTTGTACTCTGAAGAATGGGTAAACAAAATTCTTATTTTCCAGGTTCTACAAAAGCTGCAGACGAGGGGTTTCTTCAAGGATTTCCTGCGTAGCTGTCCTGGAGGTCAGAAAGGTCTTTCAAATTGTGGGAGGATTCAGAAAATCAGAGAGAGCGACATCAGAGGCAGCCAGATGTTCGAGCGAGACTAGAGCCTCTTGGAAGATGGAGCAAAAATCCTTTGTTTTCACAAGAACTGTGTTTCCACTTACGTGTCCAAGCGGAATTTATCAGCATTCATGAGAGAATGTGATACCCCTACAGTGGAGCCAAAAAGACTACGTAGTGCTGTTATCAGTGAAGGCTCAATATATGACTCTAAAAAACACTTGTTTGAAAGTCAGTGAGTGTATATTACCCGAGAAATACGACATCAAAGTTCCGGTGCAATACCGCATTCCAGCATCTAGGTTTATGACCGATAAGCTTGGTGATAAAAAAAATTACAAAGATGTGTTGATAGAAAAGTGTAAACTGAAAAATGATGAGCAGGGACAAGTTGTACTCAGTAGGTTGTTGGGCATGAAAGGAGATTTACCGGCTAAAGCAGCCCGATACCATAAAGATTGTATATCTACCTTCCATGTTGAGGTTGAGGTTGAGAGAGCTTGCCAGAATAGGTCAAGGGTTGAACCTGAAGACCGCTCCTTCATTGCTTTGTGTGTAGAAAATGAAATCATGGAATTCAATTGAAGTAGAGAAGCTTTACAGAGAGTTAGGTGGTGAGAAGTTGTCACGTAGGTCGCTCATTGTAAAAGTTAAAGATTACTTCAAAGACGAAATTGTAGACTTATATGGGGATGGTATCGCTACGTTGTTAATTTTCAAAAACTATGCTGCCTCATACCTGAATATTGCAAAAGATTGTGAGGAATCTGTTGATATTGGTGTGTGTGTGTGAAGAAACTGGGCAAGCAAATCGCGAGACTGCAAAAAGAACAAGGAAGAATTCACTTCTTATCGTACTCAGACAAATACAGGGTGTCCCATAAGTCCGGCATCATAGGAGAAATTCATTTTTCTATTTCTACAAACCATAATATATATTTTTCTCTTTCTACAGGCCATAATGTCTGTGAGCAAGGAAGGAAAGAATCCAGATAATTCTATTCATAGGAAATAGGAGTCAGAGAGGAAATTTCCCAACATGGTTCTAGCAAGACGGCGCTCCTGCACATCACAGCACCCAAGTGAGGGAATACCTGTACCAACAATTCTCTGATCTTTGGATAGGACGTCGAGGGCCTGTGGAATGGCCAGCTAGAAGCCCGGATCTCACGCCACTAGATTTTTATCTCTGGGGCCACTTGAAAGCGCTGGTATACGCAGAGAAAATTAGGTGTGTTGAACATTTGCGGCAGCGCATTATTGGGGCATGTAACACCATTACTCCTGACATCATTCACCGTGTGCTTGCTGACTGGTATCACGTCTGAATTTGTGTACTGAAAACAATGGTGGACATATTGAAGCTAATCAGATGTGGGTGTGAATCACAATCAGAATGTACGGGGAGTCGCTGCGGCTGCATGGGACAAGTAATCCCTTGCACAATGTTCTGTGCATGTGGCAACGGCTTGGATTGCAACAATCCATTGACCCAAAACGCAAACGAAGAGCAGACTGATGATCCAGACAACCATGTCTTTTGGTATTTGCCCACCAATAAATGGTTACCTAATGTGAATAACTGCATCAAAGTTGTCAATGCCAATCCCCCAGCTAGGTGTGAGCTTTGTTTTGCTTACGAGGTCATATCTTGTAGCTTTGCAACCTTCCATAAAATGCATGTGCCCTGCACTTCAGCATAAATTGTGGTTTATATCCGAATATCCATATAATGTGGGTTATGTCATTTTAGCATTATGATCTGGTTTTATCTGCAGAAAAGATGTTAAGTGCTCAGCAGTTAGCTAGATTGTAGAAATTGTCACTGAAATAAAGCAAATACAGTGATGTCAACTGTGGCATTATCATATTTCAAGGCCAAACTTTAACCTCAAATGACCTTGACTTCACCCATGGAGTTGCAAAATGATATCCTACTGTTATGTGCCTGTAGAACTACTCATTCTCGCCCAAAACCATAAAAACGACAGTAAGATCACCAAAATATCTCCACGACTGCCGGGGATATGGGATATTCCTTATTTCGGGGGGCGTTTGACCTCCAATGACCTTGAGTATTGACGAATGTGGGTCAAAACGACTCCCCAAAGTATTTGCAATCCCTCCAGATCGACTCATCACCCTAAAAATCCCTAGAAATGACACCAAGATCAAAATCCATCAAGTATTGACCAGGATATGGGATTTTTCAGTTTCGCTGGCCATATTGAAAAAGCCAACCGGGGGTCAGGTGTACGCCCGATTGATTCTTGAATGGGGTGGTATAAGCTTTCAAAATATGTAAAAATTTGCTTTATAACAAACAATGCAGTTCCCACCCCGTGCAACCGGACTAAATTCAATTTCAACTGAATTTGAAAAATAGAATTTCTGGACACCTTACATGATGAAGGGTTTGGGGTATATACTCTATATATAGGAACCCTGGCCAACTCAAACTTAAAAATTAAACAACGAGGACTTTTTTGTACTACAAGTCCAAGTATGCATGCAAGGCTATAAAAAAAAAAGGGGGGGGGGCGGCTAAATATATACATTCATAAACCTTCAAATATAAGAGGCCAAATTACACAAATTACCTGATGTAGCCACTCCTTGACCATCATTTTGTCGAGGCTTTTGCCAACCACGCTTTCTTCCTGACGTGTCTTGAAACGACGTCTCTGAGAGTTCTGGTACTTCACTGTTGCATATCCTGCTCCCGCAGTCAGGATGGGTACGGCCACAAGAAATATGCACGAGAAGATGTATGCCACTTCAGAGTCCTTTACGATAGTGCAAAGTGCAATTTATTATTAATTATATATACACATACAGCGTGCGTGCGTGCGTGCATATTTACAAAGGAATGCATGTACAGTTTTGCTTCGAAGCGGATTGTACATATATTTCATATCCTTTATAAGTTGTGGCTTTTCTTATTATGCGCTCGGTTTGAGAGTTAATTGGACGCTTGGAAGTGAAAGTAATTAAAAAACACGTTTCTACCAATTTTTGCCTTTTGCCAAGAATTAACTCAAGTACTCGAATCCGCATTCTGCACTGCGAGTGCATTCCTGCGGCGAAGTAACTCAAATGACTCAAATCTCATTTTGTGAAAGAAAACCATGATTAAAGGCGACAAGTACTTGAATCACTTCGAGTTTTGGCTTTCTGAGTGCACTTGAATCACCGACTTCCAAGCGTCCAATTTTTCCTTGTCCTATTTAAGATAGTCTCTTAATTTCTCAAGGTTTTTCATTAATTACTTCATTGATGTTTTAATTAGAGTGACAAATCACAATGACATTTTTACCGAAGTGTTGCAAGTGTATAGAGACTCGTACATGAAATATCGTATACACGGTCTGTACGTGTATATACAATAAAACTTATACAGAAATGTAATTGTGGAAAAAAGTTCGCATAAAAATGCTTAAAAACCATAAAAAATATTAGTGATTAAGTCGTTTTTGTTTTTTTTTCAATTTTATTAATATCAATAAAAAGTTTTACGCCGATTTTTTTAGGCCTACTTTTTTCCGAAAAAACAGTTTCATTGTATATATACTATATATATATATATATATATATATATATATATATATATATATTATATATATTTATATTTTATATTTTATATATATATATTTATTTTTTTAAGTTCGGGAAGAACTGATTCGCCTCTATTTAAAAGGGCATATCTCAGCGGAAAAACAAAGAAAAAGTGAGAGGAAAGACAGGAAAAAGAAAGGGTGGAGGGGACAGTCGAAGTGGAAAAAGACCAAGGATGACGGACTGCAGGGTCGAGCCCCCATCATCCTTGGGTGCTAGGGCCGGGAGGGCGCACGTGAAACCTCCAGGAACAAGCGCGTACAAACGAGCACAAAACTAAGAGCACGAGCTTAGAACCCCCTTGCGGGTATATATATATATATATATATATATATATATATATATATATATAGAAACGACGATACAATTAAGAGGCTTCTTATCTCTCGATATATGTAATGTATGGAATGATGCATTATATTGGATTACATCTGATCGACTTCACATTCTACCTACAAGTATATTGTAGGTTAGGTTACGTTAGGTTAGGTTTTTCTTCAATGTCTGTTACAGTATTGTCGATCCTACAGGTTTAACACCGTACTCCTTTTCATTCGACAGTACAGTTTGCTCGTATTCAAATCTATCCGAAAACATTAACGAACACTTACGCTGAAATAATCGTGACCCTCCAAGAACTTGCATGGCTCGAGATGGCTCGCATTCAGTTGTTCAGGTTGAGGGCAAGCGTCGGTCTCCTTGTGGTAAAAGACTCTCTCTTGAATTTCATCCTCTTCTATATCGGTTGCATTGACGATGATGTCCGAAAGGGAAGTGCTTCTTATTTCTTCTATTTCTTCATCCGTGAAAAAACTATTAGAAAAGACAAAAGACAAACGTTAAAAATATCTACAGTATATTCCACACGTCTTTCCCTCCCTTTCTTTCCATCTGCACACGATGTGCATGTATATACGAGTGTGAACATGCGCGCGCGCACACATACACGCTCTCTCTCTACCTATTTACATAAACTGGTATTCGTCAGCATTTAATTTCGGGAAAGGTTATGCAATGAAAATATTTCGTTTCCTTAAGTGGCATAAATCACGCGTGATAAACATACATTTAACGCAAGCTGGATAACCTTGCGATCGAAGTTAGAGTAAAGGCACTGTACATGCTTCATAAAATTACAAATAAGCACGCGCAACTTAAACCCACTTTTCGAGTAGATTATCATAAAAGTCGCAAACTTCGTTCTTCACTATCTTTTATGACAAATACGATCGAAGAATCACTAACAAACTATATTAGTATCATTGATTACGAGTCTCGATACACTTGGCCGTTAGGTAGCTGTGGTTCAGTGTATCCTGACTTTTGTAACCAGAAAAAGCATAAAAAAATAATTGGTAATATTCTGCTTTTGATTTTATCCATTTTGGCGGCAAATTTAACGTGGAAAACTAAATCCAGTCAGTTTTGATTAGTAAATTTTTATGCTTTAGAAATTCTACGTTTCCAGTATAACTTTTTTTTTGGAACTATACATTTGATTGAAACATTTTTTTCACACTTACCCGTTATCTTTGTTTTCGAACCAAAAGCGATCGGCGTCTCTGAGTCTCCTAAACTGCTCTTTCATAATAGCGTGGAACAATGGCCCAGGTCCGCCATTAGATTCAAGCATTCCACCAACGTATCTGCGAGGTAAGAGGCAAAAATAATGCTTTAATGCCGCATAATGCATATAGTGAAAGCGCGAATTCTCAATTATATTAATAATAAATACTTCAATTAGTCTTCGAATTAAAAAGTTAAGGTTTTATGGATTAATATTTTCTAATTGTTTTCAGTTATGACATCAGAAATGGTGAGACTTGCTTCGTAGAGAAAAAGTATGGCTTTCAGAAAAAAAAAAAAAAACGCTAAAGAATGTTACTTCAGAAAGTCGAGTACTTTTTATTGTACTATGTTTATATATATACATATTAAAAACAACAACCCAGTTTTTGTATCATACGAATTGATTTTAGTTTAATAAACACAAGCTACTCACAGATCTATGTTGTTGGAATTGTTCCCATAAGCTTCTTTCAGTTGTTTGAACAACTGTGGTTGCTTCTCTGCTAGATCTGGATTTATGATTGTCCAATCATCCTCCACCTTCGGCAGATGGAAGCATTTCCTGACGGTGTTGTAGTCAGGTAGTCCATTGTCTCTCCCTCTCATAATGTTGATGGCACCTGACAAATACAAACTTATTCGATTAGGAACCACTTGAAATTTCATATATAAAAAACTTGAAGCGTAAAATTAACTTATAAATTTAAAAGCAATGTCAACCTACCTAAATCCCTTCTTGAGAACTCAAGAGGACCAAATAATTTATTTCTGACATCAGAACAAAGGACATTGTCTTCTTTCTCCGAAATCTGAGATGCCATACCACGCAAGAAGAGTTCCAGAGTCTCATTCGACATCACATCCTATAGAGAGAAACATTTTTACAAGGTCTTACTTGGGTGCGTTACTAAAATTGTAAAATCGAATTAGATAAAATCAAGATGTCCGAAAAGTGTGTATCCATTGGGAAATACATTTATTTATGGAACTACATCATAGAGTATTCAAAATGTTCCACATTTAATTGAAAGCATATTAATGTAACTAAAGAAATTAATTTACGTAAATCACATTGCGTAGAGAGACTAACACCCTGTACACTCCCTAGAACCACATTTGAGTACTCTCGTTCCCGTGGGGTGGGGGGGAAGCATGTTCTCAATAAATCCTACTCAAAGTTACATGCCATAAGACAGCGGGAGTAAAATGCAAATGAAAATATGATTGAGAAGTCAGACCTGAAAGGAGAAAAACTTCAGTCTCTCTTCCGAAGCTTAAAAGTTCTCTCTACAACTCTCAGACTGGATCAGCCATCAACCAATTCAAGAATTACGTTAATTATTTATAAAATTATTTAAATAGTATAAATATATAAATTTATCCATATTTACATATATAACTTACATTAATGCAAGAGGTTGAAATATCAAATATTACTTAAATTTGACAGAACAATCCGAGAACGAACACAGTGTTAACGTAATGAAGTAACTTGATTGATTTTGATTATAATTCATGAATGTAACTGAATATCATATTTTCAATAGGGTGTGTAGAAATAAAACTAGTCTTACTGCACATTGTTCCTGAGCAAAAAAGAACACACACACACACAACGTACACGTACACTATTGGCAGTGTGTGTGTGTGTGTGTCTCAAACATTTTCTTTTTAGGCCTACAGCTTTAATACGTTTCTCACCTTTCAAAGATGTAACACATCTCCTTAAACAGGCCTTTACAGAAGCCTACTACTTCACATTCTTTTCAACTCAAAGACTCAAACTCGTTCGCGCGTAATCTTAATTCGTTTAATAATCTGATTTAATTTCCATTTATGTACAATACATTTGTCCTTCATTGTAATTACCATTTAATTCCAAATATTCTATCATTGTAGTATTGCAAATTTAGTTGCAGCAATTTTATTGTTTATTCACTGAACGTTTATTTGTTATTAAAGGAAAACGCCATACAGTCTATTCCGTTTCCTTGTTCACTGACAAATCAACTGATGACCTAAACAATTATCTCGTCAACCTACTTAATTATAAATTACTGGAGCCTATCTCGTATTGGTGCCTACAAATTGAGCATTATTATATATATGATTATGAAATTGATACTGCATTTTATAGCTTTCTTAATCAAGAGAAAAGTAAATTATCGCTATTATGCAATAACCACTCTTATCTAAACTTCCAATTAAAGCTTCGAAAATAAAATTTGATAATTTTTTTCATTTCTGCTGTTGCTGCTTTGGGAATCCCGGAAAGACCTAGAGCAAAGCGAAAAATGACCTTCTGCGCACGCGTAGAACAAACTAAGGAGTGGACAAGCTGCGATTAAGGTAAATACAATTAGATACTTCGCTAAAAATAGTCGAACTATACCTTTTGAAATATAGAACTTTTTAAAAAAAATTATATAGTCAGATTTAGATGGTTGAATATCTTTAATTTGATTTGTTTTTTTTATGGAGGGGTTGGAGTAGTTCATTTCGTGGAGTAAAAAGAAAATGCAAAAGGAAGAAAATAATAATAATTAAAGTATAAAAACAAACCAAGAAGTGAACGTGAAAGACTAAAAAGAGGCAGAAGTAAAGAGGAATTGTTGAAGAATAAAATAATTCTAAAATCTGAAGAGAGGTCATCCGCGCATTGGTTTCTGAGGGTAAGAAAAGAGGAAGGTGGATAAAAAATAATACTGTACATACAAGAAATTGACAACTAGTGAAGACGACGATACAGTGGTAAAGGCGACAGCCAGGACGCTCATTTCCTCACGATGTTAGGGTGAGTGGGTCACGAGGGTCACCTTCAGCCCGAGCATTAATAGCGAGGTTAAGCGGCCAACTCGACCCAACCTACAACCAGCAGGCGGAAGCGAACCAGAGTCTCACCGCTCAGAGTCCGCCACCGTAACCACCGAGTCTACCAGACGCCCAAATGATGATTAGTGACGTGTGCAAATGATTTGGAACTGGTTTTCATGCGAAGAAGCGGGAAATGCAGAGGAGAATATAACGAGAAAAAACGTGCGAGAATACCATTAACAAAAAGTAAACGGTAGAACGTCAAACACTTGCTAAAAACGAACTATGTCTATACACCCACACAATCTTCATGCTTTCTTTCCAGTCTGAGGTACAGAATATCAGAGTAGGAAATGATATGAATGTATAATAAAAAAAATATATTTTTAATATAAGTCCATAAACTCGCTTCCTCAACTAAAACGAATAGCTTTAAAAAAGCCGATTAGAGTTGTTTTAAGTCACCCATTTTGCGCAATGACAAATAGTTTTTTTTTTTTTTACCCCCGCTTCGCTTCTAAAATTATACTTCGAAATTATCAAACAAAAAACTTTATAGCCCGTTGCCAAAATTCCATTAATTAACACAGAGGTCAAGAACTTGGGGAATTTAGACATATTTCAGGAAATAATTTTTTTAGGCGTTTTTCTAAGATATATTACAACACTTAGAAATTACAGGATATAAAACATACGAAACTAAAAACTAATGACATAACTAGTTATCATTTTGGCCGGAAATACTGGACACGTTTAATTAGTTAAGAAGAGTAAATGAAACATCTTATTAGAATTTAATGTATAGTATTAAAACCAGATGTTTCGTCCAACAATCAGGGAACTCTTATTAATCAGAATAATACTTCTTTATCCAAAATTTCCATAAAACTTCAAATTAAGAATTACAGTGGCGCTCATAAGTATTCGTACAGAGAAATATTTCAGTTATATTCGTCCTTATCTTTTGTACCATGCATAGGAGTGTTATGAAAAGTTTAACGTTCGTTTGGAAAAATTTATTAAAAAAATTAGTTTAAGTCCAACATATAATCTAAAACATCAAAGAATGTGAGAAAAATGAAGTTCAAATGCAAAAGTTATCGTACATTTGCATTTACAAAATTATTTAATACTTTCTTTGTCCATCTTAGGCTTGAAGAATTTAAAACCATCAGTAATTGGCTGTTTATTGATGAGAGTGTGTGTTGGTAATTCTGAACTCTTAAAATTTTCTCGGAATCTTCATTGAAGACGGATGGACTGTACAAGATATTAGTAAGCAATAGATCGTCGTGGTAAGGATATTAAGAGATCTGTTACTGCTGCACAAGAGTCTAGAAAGAGTTATAGGAAGATAGAGAAGAACTATGAATTACATTTACGACAGTCGCTGCAGTTATAAAACAATGGAAAGGCTTTGGAACAATCAAAACTCTACCAAGGTGTGGACGACCTTGCAAGGTTTCGGAACGTACAGTTATACCGATTGAAAGAATAGCTTCTGCGAATCCACGAGTGACTGCAGGTGATATTTGCCAAACATTAAGACTAAGATCGATGTCCATCCTTCTACTGTACAGGGTGTTCACTATGTCTTATCACCCACTTGAAATGTGTGATAGCAGCATCTATACGGTTGAACAACGCATATCGGCTAGTACCTGGGTTCATGAGCGACAACAAAATGGCAAAACAATTGAAAATATTCATGCAGACTTCCAGGACCGACTCAAACGTGCAGCAGCTCCAAAACGGACTCTTTTGAGATGGAAAAAGAAACTGTTCACAGCAGGAACTGTAGAAGATAAATCAAGAACTGGCAAGCCATCTAAGTGATAAATGGGTCTGAAAAAACTAAAATCAGTATTTTACCGAGGTGACAAGACATTTTGGACACCCTGTACGTAGTAATATCTAGTAGGAATGGTCCACATGGGGAGTTTTCCCGAAGGAAACCTCTAGTGCGAAAAGCGAACAAAGAAGCAAGTTTAAAGTACGCCAAAGATCATCAAAATGGTGGATTTGTATTGTGGAAGAAAGTTCTCTGGACAGACGAGACCAAAATTGAATTATTCGGGAACAACGAGCAACGGTATGTTTGGAGAAAATCAAATACTGCACTCGAGAAAAAAACATCCATCCTATGGTTACTCAAACATGGTGGTGGTATTTTGCTTCTTTGGGGATGCTTCAGTGCTTCTGGTCCAGGAAAAATTTGTCAATAGAATCTTGAATTCGAAATAATATCAGGAAATATTAGAAGAAAATGTATTGACTTCACTTCAGGAGTTGCCTATGGGTTGCAAGTGGGTACTTCAACAAGATAATGATCGAAAACATAAAAGAAAGAACATCATGAAATGACCAACAAAATAAAATCATCTCTAATAGCTCAGTCAAAGCCCAGATCTCAATTTAATCGAGAATTTATGGTTTGATTTGAAAAAAGTTTTTTCGTAAGAGAAACCCTTCGAATCCGAATGAATTGCAACAATTTTCCTTAAAAAACTGTGCTAAAATTTGTAGAGAGATGTCGAAAACTTAGAAAAATGGCCAAAATGAATCACTCAGGTCATTCGAGTAAAAAGGTGGGCACACAAAGTATTAAATAATTTTGCAAGTAAATGTACGAAAACTTTTGCAATTTAACTTTTTTATTTTCCTCAAATTCTTTGATGTTTTACATTATACGTTGGAGTTAAAATAATTTTTTTAAATTTTTTTACTGATGGTAAACTTTTCATAACTATCCTTTGCATGGTACAAAAGATAAGTACGAATATAACCTAAATACTCCTATTTCTCTATTCGAATACTTATGAGCGCGACTGTATGAACATCAGATGTAAGGAACTTTTGATTGGCATTTCATTTTACACACACACACACACACACACGACCACTCCGTTTCCACTCCTTCAATTATACTGTCATACGAAGCTGTATTTCCTTTTTTAAACGATCTGATAAAACTGAACTCCAAAAACTCCGACTTGCATTTAGAGATTATATATCAGACCTTTGATTATTATTGTGTGCATTTGAAAATTTACAGAAACAAGAAAATAAAGAGAATTATATTGACCAAAATATCTTTACAAAATTTTAAGGTTTTGGATGTCCAATCTACAATTCCATCAAATAGCATAACACATTCAATCTGGGTATATAGCTTTTTCATACGCTATTTTCTTCTGTATATAAGACAGCTAGCTATTCACATAGTCCTTTCTAACGAAAACACTGAGTTTATATATCTATAAGTACTGTATGTTTGCCGCCCCACACCAACATGCATATACGTACATATATGCGTGTATTCCCTACACGCGCTCGTGTATGTAGATTTAATAAATATATAAACCTTAGATGTATATAGGTATGCATGCATGCATGCATGTACACGTAGATATAAAAACGTATACATTTGTATTATTTATAAAACCATACATTTGTGTATATAGATATATAAACCCATAAATGTACATGGATATAAAAACTGATTATACAAAGGGTTGACAGGTAAATACATTTTTTCCAAAATTTTGAATCAGTAAATGCAAAGGAACATTATTTTAAATATACTGATTCAGTTAATGTTTTTATCGACTTCAATTATAATCAAATAAAAAAAAAAAAAAGTTGAAACAAAAAGGTACCTATTTACTTTTGCCAACCCCTCTTATGTAGACAGGTTTCCATGCCTACAAAAGCATGCATGAAAGTTTTGAATCAGGTATTGTACAGGCAAAACTCATGGAAACTATCTACGAGGTGAAAAACAGTTTTGATGGGTTTGTAAAATGGTATATAATCACTTTATTTTCTGCGTTTCATCACATCGTTTGGCATTTATGTTTACTGTAAATCAATTCATAAAGGTAAGAAAAAATTACACTAAATCACTACAGAAAGACACGAGAAAAAGATAAAAAATGGCCAGTGATTTACTGAGGTTATTCCATTTGACCTTCATGACATGTCAATAATCTGATCCTTGCAAAATATTTGTCGACAATATGAATACTTAGACAATTTTTATTAGTTCGTTAAACACACACACACACACACACACACACACACACACACACTTAATAAATTGCAGTTTACCGAGCTTATTATAGAACACAATTTTTAATTTATCACAATAAATTGCGCCATCTCTAACGATTAAATCTACTTTGAAAGTAGAATGACTTTACTAAGACGGATGTAGGTAGTCCGAGAAGCTAAAAATTCTACCCAACAAAGATGGGAGATATTATATAAGAGAACCGTCGACGACGATAACATTTTCACCCATTTCATAATCCCACAAACTAGTTCCAACGATAATAAAGAAAAACCCAAATCCTGTTCGGCTTCTTAGAAAGTACATTTAAATTCATTCATCCTCCGACTCATTTTAACATTTGATAGGCATCCTCATTCAAGAGTTAAATTCGAAAAACACCTTAAGACGCTTCTGTCATCGTACAACAAAACTTTTAATGGATTACCGATTCATCGATCCGATTACGACGATATAAAATTTTTTAACCAACATTGAAGTGATTAAAAGGCACGAAATTCATTAACAATTTAGTTATTGGTTATCTTATTTCTAGTACATTTTCATTGAAGCAGCAAAAAAGAAATATCTACCTCAACTTCAAGAAAATTAATGAATTAATTAAATAGGAAGTATATAAAGGGGGAGACTCCTATAAAAATAGCTTCAAACTTTCACAATATATTCATATTTATGAAAAAATATATATATAGTTTCCTAATAAAATTACCATATTTTTATAAAAAACAAATATTGCATACAGCTAATTCAGGGGGATGTCCTTGGCTAAGTTCAGTCTGGGGAGACGCCCCACCCACTTTATAACCATTAAAACAACTATGACGTCATATAGACACGTGGTCGTCGAGTTGTTTTAGGTTATACAATATTGTGTGTGGGGGTGCGCGCGCGTATGTATGCGTGTGTATGTTTTGTAAGTGCGTCATCATATTCTATTTTTTTTTGATGAGCAATGTTACTGGAATGCAATATTTTTCGTGAAGTGAAGATATGCGAAAAAATACAGCAATGATAATTTTATATACTGGTAGACATTTCCTTGGAGCAGACGAATGTTTACTGGATTTAAAACCTTGCTAAATTAAAAAAAAAAGGAACTAGAAATTACAGTTAAAATTCCTTTGACGCTTTGTATCGAAGCTTGTTTGAAGTTTCACCCACCCGGCCTTGTCCCCTACTAAAGCGAAGCATGTAATTATAATTTTAGAGTAAAAAGGAAAGAAATTTTACTTCATTCAAAGAGACTCATCACCTACAAAACCACGTTCATGTAAGGGAAATCCATGATTTTTTTTTTTTTTTAATTTACAGCAGGACAAAGCCACTTTAAAAAAAAAAACAGGTATTCCAAGGGACAATTTTCTGTAAAATTTAAAAATAGTTTTAGAATTTAGGAAATACGCAGTAATACTACTATTGTGTTGTGTGTGTGTGTGTGTGTGTGTGTGTGTGTGTGTTCCAGTTAGGCTTAAGTGTTTATCCTTTGGATCACCAATTATCTTTTCGCCATCGAAAACCAACCATTCACCTTCTGTATATACTGTAGTATGCTGACAAAATTTAAATACATTAAAATTTAATCAACTTACATTGGCGTCCCACCATGTTGAGCAAAGCCTAATTGCTTCATAACCCATGTTGGTTTTTATGAAATTGCAATTTTTGCCTCGTCTGTACAGTCCAGGAGGTACGAGAGTATGGCCGAACCTGCATTCAGAGAAATTGTATTTATACACATATATTTAAAAATACAAAAAAGCAAAATACAAGAACACATTTTCATACGTTAAATAAAATGTGAAATTAGTGATTTTTTTATTTTTAAATATCTTTTGTATCATGCAGACCATTTCACTTATTCGACCACGCACTGCATTGGAGCGATATAAAGAACTAAGCGCTCGCGCGCACGGACGCAGTGATGTTTCGTTTCAATTTAAATTCGTTACCGTCAATATTGAAACTGGTGAAGAGAAAATTTGAAAATACTAACACAAACACGAAGATAAATAAAAAAAATATAATTGCTCTTTTCTTACTCAAAATAAGGTCTTTTATATACTATAACACTATTAGGAATTACAAATTGTGAAATTAAATTTGAGAAAACGAAATATTTCGATCTGAAGTGATTTCAGTATGAATTATAAAAGGCGGATTGAAGTGAAAGTTCGCATGAAATAGCCAAGTTTGGATGTCGTATTACGTATACAACGACGGATCAATTTAAGCAGTTTAAAAGGGTTTCCTCGTCAAAAGGTTGCGATAAAAGAGTTTTTTATTAAAGCATCTTTCTTTCAATACTCTAAAATGGATATAATTCAAAGGTTTTTATATACAAATAACTGGTTTTTGCTGTACATCGGTAAAAGCAATAACATGAATTAAATCTAATGGACACTTAGAAATTTGTGGTAATTTTTTTTTTAAATATTAATAGATAATTTTAAATCTCTTCAAATTTAAATTCAAGTGTGTATATATAGTAAATGCAATAATCGTAAGCTAAAAGATAATGTTTTAAAGTTACCTGAAGGCTGCAGATTGGAAGACGTGAGAAATTCCAGGATGAATATCTGGCCTGTATCTCTCATATTTTGGAGTGCTTTCCCCTATGAATGCTGGCAAAAATTCATACATGATTATGTTCTGAAAAAAATAAATAAATAAATTTAGCAATTTGTTTTAGTCATGTACTATTATGTAACAAGCTGCGCGTGCGCGCGCACGCGCACGCACAAATACCAAAAGTTCGGCTCCATTGGTTTTTTTAATTAACTAACATTGTTCATATTTATTTCTCGAAACATCCCAAGTTCACCTTCATGAAACGGACGACTACTCGCTGCAAGTAAAGGTGGAGCTGGGGTTGCTTCTATATTTAGTCATGTTATACGAGGTTCTGGCACCATATCTGGACGACGTGCCCCTTTTAAATCCAGAGCAAACTCCTGGCTTCAGCGGGTTAGTGACCGATATCATTTTGCCTTAAAAGTATGCATTTAGTTGGCAACGTCTATATACGTAGAGGCGTTATCCAATGTCCGTAATAGCTTATACGTGATAGAATTAATGTGGCAACAGCTTCACGCATGGGTACAATATGAACACTTACTAATGTAGTCGTCACTTCACACAGGACCAAACTTGTTACTTCACACACACACACACACACACACACATCATTATGTACTGCTAAAAATAGATCCAGCTATAATTGCTATTTGTGTAACAGAATACCCGATCTCATACATACTCGATAATTACAATTTCTATTGTAGCAAATTAACAATAGTCACAAACCAACTATATATACACAACTCAGGAAAAGAAAGTTCTAAGAAATATATTCACTGAAATAACACAAAAGAACCTTAAAAATATATTTTTATCGTGAACACGCGATCAATGAATTGATTTTATATTTAATTGATCATCTGTGACCCGAAAGCTTCATTGAACTTGCACTCGCTCTTTCGTTATGCAATACTGCAGGCAGGGCAGGTTTAACCTTTATTATTTAAAACGGTTTAACAGTTATACAATCGAAACTTATTTTTGAGATTTCCCGATTCAAGAAGAATTTAAAAAATTTCGATTTTATCTTGTTCTACGAAGCTCATCAGTCGGTGAGTAATATAAAATATAATATTAATGAGTGAATAGCGCATATTATAATAAATAAGAACCATAGCGAGGCCTCGACATAACCACCGAGGTTAAGCGATATTGGGTTTTATTTTTAGATGGATGGGTGGCCGCCATCTTTTAGTTAATGTAGTGACCCATGGTTCGGATACGTCGTGAAGCAGTAGATACCCCCCTCCCCCTGTTCCATGACCTTTGCCGATGCGAAGAAAGGTAAACTAACCTCAAGCGCTATATTATTGAACAATATGATAATGACAATGATAGGTTCCTCTCCAAATGTCAACGAAATTAACACTTACCCATATTCGCATGAGAGAATTTCATAAATGAAGAAATAAACGATTCGATTGAATTATTTAGTTTTTGTCATACTTGCAATTATTTTATCCAGTTTGGTGTGTGATTAATAAGACTGAATCACATCCGCTTTATTATTTACAAAAATAAAAACTGAAATGAACAGCTTCCCTTTTTTTTTTTTTTTTTTAGAGAGAGGGAGAGAGACTTTATATTAGTCCCACTGTCTATTCCTCAATATCAGATATACTTATTTCTTAAGACGCTATTAGGAATCTGAAGAAGTCCTAGTCCTACAAAAATAGTACACCAACTACTAACACCACGCTTACTATACATAAATTGTGTCAATAATATACGGTGCCTAAAGGGACTAAGAAACATACATTCTTGTGGACAAATTTTGACTTCGAGCGTGATCACTAACCGATAAAGGCCGCGGTAACTCCAGCTTGACGAACAACACTAGTGGCCTTCATTTACAGTAATTGGTAAACGTCTTACTAAAATATTCATATTAATTTCCGTACATGATACGAACGTACACGCATTACGCACTCGCAACACGGACATACTGTACATAGATATATGCAAGTTTGAAACATTTTGAATATTCAAGTTAAAAAGCACAAAATACATAGAGAAAATAAAAAATCAGATTTTTCGTTACAAGATTCTGATGCGTGTAATCGAATTTTTTTTTTGTTTAATTATGTAATCTGAACTTCAAAATTCACGTAACCATTACTAAAACTACTTTTTGCTCAGAATTTTCACGTAAAAACAATTTTGACGAATTTAAAGTATTTAAAGCGATACTCTTACAATTTGAAATTCACAATTTCACTTTGTAAATCTTTTGTGCACAAATATTAATCAAATATCCTTTAGCTTAAGTTATTATTGTAATTTATTAACATTTATAAAAATTAAGATTACAGCACGTAAAATTCCTCTATCGAGGAAATAAATACAAATAAAAAAGTTAAATTATACATAAAGCAACCATGCATATTATCACAGCCTACCATTACCCGATTACTGAAAAAAAAAAATTACCTGCAGGTGAGCTATTAGTAATCTCCTTGCCCTTTGAAATAATTGCTCGTCTCCCCAACTAGGGTGTTGTTCCTGCAATTTTTGAGCCAGAATATTATGCCATCTAAAGAACAAAATTCCAAAGGTAAGGATGGCGGGGTTCTGGTTAACTCTCATGTCACCTAATACTGTATCATTAAAGAAAAATATAATTAATTAATATATATAATTTTATAAGACATATAGAATCTTATAGTCATAATAGTTTATTCAGTATAATTACTTGATATTTAAAAACTAAGGAAAAAAACTCACGAAACATATCTTCCGGGTTCAGAATTTTGAGAACGTGTGGCACGGGGTTATTTTCCATAGGTATTCTCTCTAAATTTCGCGGTGGCATCAAACTATCTTCGGGATCAGTTCGGAAAGTACCATTGACGAAGGACCGGAGCATATTCAAACGAGCTTCACTCGTGCTGTAAACGAAGCTTCCATCAATCCACGAGGTGACGTAATTCAGCTAAAATATCATTAAAGAAGGTAAAGTTAAACGGTTGCAATAACTACACTGAGATTGAAGATGAAAAAGTAACCGAGCAGAGAAGTATAGGAAGTAGGGGAACTAACTCGTTTTTTTTTAAAGAGAGGAGTGAGGTTGAGGGGGGGGGGGAGGTGATTCTGGATGGCGCGACCGGCAGGAACGCTGAATTTGAAAACAGTGACGCGAGTTACACACTCACGAACTTCTAATTTCCCATTTTATTACCTCTTTTCCATTGTCAAACTCGTGTTTATAAATCTACTAAGTTCATGTAAAGCATAATTCAAAATTTTTAAGTTTATTGCGTTGTTGCTCTTCTGGCTTAATTGAATTTAAAAGTAAAATTAACAAATTATTAAAATACTTCAGTCTATTTTACGTTATTCATACACTGCCAGAAATAAGAGCTTTTGCTTAACCTCCATAACAAAGGTCATGTGACGGAGAAAACCTAAAAGTTTTATGTGGGATCCGAGCCACGAGTCACTATACCACTCAATCTTTATTGGTAAAAAATAAAGATTACAATTATTACAATTTTAACGAAACATGATCTTGCTAAATGGTCTCTTCACATTTAGTTTTCTAGTTTAATTTGGTGCTTAAGCTTCGAGCTTTACCTTGTTCTCAGAGTTATTAGAAGATAAGAAACTTCATTAGGTATAGTTACGAGTTGGTAATATTAACTATGATTATAATTATTTATAAGATAAAACGAGCACTCCACTAGTAGTTTATGAATATGCTCGGCAATTTTTTTCGGCACACAAACGAACTTAGTTTAAATGAGAAATTAATTCTGTAAGCGGTGTACATACATACATTAAATTCTAAGTCATTATAATAGGTATGAAACTGACGGTACTAAGAATAGCAAATGTAACATTTGAGACGATACAACATGCATTACACGATTTATTCCTTTATTAAAATAGATTTCAACTTTTTTTTAACGACTTTACTGTACATAAGAAATATTAAAAACATATCAGAAAGCAAAGAATGGTTTCTACTGAACAGACCCATTTTCGCTTAACTTCGTTGATCTAACGAGAAACGGTGTGGCGACATGGTAACGACGTAGCACAAGTCCTGTCGTGAAAGTACGTTTCTTACGTACCAATATTTAATAGGTAAGAAACAGTCTTATAACGGAACTTTTTGCATTTTTCACGACTACTTTCATGGTATAATTAGACATGCTTAAAGCTTTTGATCTTATATTTTTCGTCTTGTTACCATTTAAAGTAAGTTATATACACAACACTTTGTTTGTATAAATCACAATCTTAAAAAACTTTCCTCCTAAAGTGATGTCTGTAACCGATGCTTCAGATTCAATTTTAGACAACATACGATTCACACCGATTCAAACTTTTCCAACTGATAAATCTAAATTTCAACCTTTTAAAATGCGGATTAAGATCTGAACGTGTCCAACTAATAAATATTAATTGAACAGCAGATTATCAGCATAATCCCTAAATTAAGAGACAGGAGGAAGATTTAGAAGAAACTGCGTAAATAGTTTAGAGACGAATGAAATAAGTAACAGTTTAAAAAGAAGAGTACTTTTCTTTGTTAAATCCGCATTAAAAACTTTCAAAATTTATTTTATGAAGCCTTGAACGAATTATTCATTGATAGATTTACTGCATAGAGCAAACTTTATATTGCACATAAAGACGACCATATTTTACAAGTACTGAAACAAATTCTAGAGTGTCTAACCTTAACCTCTATTAAAATAAGGATCCCACATTATTATATTATATTATTATGTTATGTTGTTTCCTCCACTACATAAATCGATGATAACCCTAAATCATACTTTAAAGTTATAGCAAAATAAAAAGATTGGGTTTCTGTGCAACAATGCATGCAACCTGATAATTATCAAAGTTCAATGAAGAACCTTTTCATTTAAGTACGATGAAAAGCCTTCTTACAGAACACTGTACCTTAAAAGATAGGATATATATTTAATCATTGTAAAACTCGTATAACGGTGAAAAATAAGTTAAGTGCATTTTTTTTATTTAGGAAAGAATTAAAAAGGCTTACGTGCAAACAAAATGCACAAACGTGTGATAATATTCCATTAACACGAGTACTGAATATAGTCAGTGTGTGTGGCAAAATTATATTTGAAGGGGTGAAAAACGTAAAATACTGCCATCTTCAAGACTTATCAAAGTAGTGTTCAAACAAACGAAGCTTAATAACGTCTTAGATTCATAAATAGATTGAAAACCCTCTATCATAACAGAAACTTAACTGCCAACATCACAATACACGGTGTAGCAGCATCGTAATTAAAGAAAAACTGATCGTTTGTGTGATAATGGAAACAAGTTTCAGAAAAAACATCATAAATTTTAAGAAATTATGTCATAACATTTTCATTCCCTTATCCGGATAAATTCCTCTCAAACCAGTCCGACCCATCTCTCATTGTTCATTTTACCATCAAATCTTGTTGGTTTATTATGCCTCCCAAATACACTGTGCATATCAGTGTTAAAGAAACCCAGTGTGGAAGTAATGAGTTAGTGCCTAGAAGCGAGGTTGCATAACGATGACAAAGTGATGATGAGTGTCAAAATTCCAGTTTAGTTATTTCAATTTAGTTCTTATATAACTGAGCATCATCTTCAAGGGTATTTTTTTTCCTGTTGCTGCAGTCGACAGCTGTGGCCTCAGTAAGTAAACATCATCATCGAAACCTTTAGGTTATTTTTATAAATACTTTCTATTTAAAAAACAATCGAAAATGGCAAGTCCAAAAGGCAAAAATTAGCCTTTTTGGGGGGGTAGGGATTGAAAACCAATTAAAATGAGTATAATAATTAATTACTTATATTTTCTTTCAAGGGTCTTGAAGTTAGTTGAATGTTCATACTTTTAAATAAAATTAAGGTTCATAACGTAATCTTCTTCTCCATGCATCGTTATATGAAGATGCAACGATATGAAACGAATTTTACCTTAACGTATTAAGTGATATAAAGAATGAACTTTTTGTAAAGTGTAATTTACGATTTACTCCCCAAAGGAAATCTTTTGCACAAATTACACCCATATTCGGTGCAAGATACAATGAAATAAATAGCAAATTCATTATTCTTGTGACAGCTCTTCGTTACTTTTAAGAATTTTTCAAAATTGCGCACAATTTAATCTCCAATTTTTTTATATAACTGATTAACAGCTTGTCCATTCTATCATTAGCACAATCAAGTTTCTTGGTAATTTTAAATTACGAAAACAAAGATGCATTGTTATTACAACATTAAAAAATTAATTGCCCTTTGTTTTTGCCACGCATTCCATCCAAGCTGCGAATTGTTACGTTTTAATTAAGTTTAGAAACAAGCAAACAAAATACATCTACATTTAAAAGAGAAAAAATTCTTCACCTGTTCTCTCGGATTATTCGGACTCTGTCCCGTTGAGTAATCGTAGCTCGCTCTATGAAACGGCATAAATTTATTGCCTCTGCACTCGCGATCAAACACCTTGTCACACTTTTCAATCGCAATTTTATAGAGCTCAATCGGACAACCAGGTTCTGACGCTTGCAAAATTTCAGACGATACCACCTGCCCTAAAAATAAAATAAAATATTAAATTAAATTTTAAGAGAAAAAAATACCATCTCTTATATTACGTTTCATTCCCTTTTGTTAAGAAAAGGTTTTATTTTTATGATTTCCAACCTAATATTAATGACCGTTTTGAGGTGGTGACAAGTTTAAGAGTACAAAAAATTATGTCTATAAAGAATGTATCGTAAAATTTAGTTTAAGAATACATTTTTTTCTTGTAACGCTATAAACAGAAGGTTTTATGGAAGAGATTAAATTATAATTTGATTTGTATAAACGACTCCAAGATAAGGATTGCAAAAGGCTTTTTAGATAAAAAGGTGAATGCTAATTACTGAACAATCCGATGTTTAAACCTTTCACTCACTGATGACTTAATTGAGTAATTAAATATTCAACCATGCTGTATCGTATCTATAGCATTTTGACCCATCAATCACGCATGACTATGAAGAGTTGTCTATAGTCCAGCATTATTCAATTTACTGTAGCAGTCAATTTCTACGTGTTTCAGTCCTACACTGCCATAAATTGCCGGTGGCATCTCACGTATGCGGTTTGTGCTGCGACTACTCAATTTCACACCAGATGTGGAAGGAATATTTTTACGTAATTTTTTTCCTATAGTATTTTGTTCTCGAATATAAACAAAAGCTTATTAACAGCAGTTTGGTTATGTGCTGTATTATTTTATCGATTTTTACATTTGAGTCACCGATGATTATGCATAGCTGGTCTAAAAAGAGTTTTGTGTAGATATGAAAAAATGTCTTGAAATACTTTTCTAAAATTATCAATTTAATATGCTAAACAGTTTTATAGTCACTCAATTTATTCGCGAATGAAAAGGTCTTGTATGTCCGTTAATTTTGTCGCGTTAATTTCGTTAAATGGAAGTTAAAATTTAATAACCAGTTAATAGGGATTAAGAATGAATCTTTAAAAGTACTTCATACTTTTAAAAATAAATTAACCTTGAAGTAGTCTGTAAATGTAAATTTCATTTAAATAAATTGTACAAGATTATTCATATAACACATTATGTAATCATTTCAGAATTCTATGACAAACCGGCATATAATTATAAAAATATTTACATTTATTAAGCTATCCTATACTTATTACATAAAGTATAAATTTAAAACGTAATATTTAGGCAAATTGTTATGGTATACAGCACATATGGAACTGAAGCCATCAGCATACGTGCAAAAATTTCACTCTGATTTGAAATAAGTAAATTAATCAAAAAACAGCTCCATATGGAAGCGCTATCAATAATAAATTATAATCATCATCTTTATTAGTCATAACTGGAGAACATTACTTCTGCCGTCGTTAATCAGTAGACCGTATTAAATTTTAATTCATTTTATTCTGTTAAAACTCCAGTAATCCCTACGGGCTATGAGAATCGTCCTTGAATCTGTAGAGAGTAAGCACTGGCTAACTTCGGCCTACATTTCTAATCCATGACTGTTTATCAAGTTTTGCATTTCGTAACTCTTGTATGTGGAGTAATAATACTAGTTGGGTTTTCATGCAGCATTTTAGATAAGTTAATTGTAGATATTAAGATAATGGTACTGCAAATTTTTTTATTATTAATTACCTGTGAATTGAGTTTACAGATGCTTGTAAGTAAAATTGAGAGAGATGTAAGCGTATAAATAACACTACAATAAAAATCACGTGTCTATACAATTAAAATCATATATAAACAACACTACAGTAAAATTATGTTGATACAATTGTTATTTAAAAACGTCCACACACGGATTTAGTTTTTTTTTTTTTTGTCATTAAACTGAAATCTGCCTTAATCAAATGGAATAAAAATCGCTACTTTTTATGATAAACGAGTAACATTTATAACATCGAAAGTAATAAACAAATTCAAAGTCTAATTTGGAGAGTTCATTAAACATTCAACTATATGTTATCAACATCCCATACAGATAGTTCATTTAACAAAGTCTTCTGGATAATTTAAAGATTTAAAAATGTTTATCTTAATGACAAAATAAACTATTGAAAGGAGAAAGACCACGCAGAAGCTTAATTAAAGAAGTTCAAGGATGTTCACGCAAAAGTCGATTGACTTAAATAGTGGTTTATTATTAGTAAAAAATGGAATTTATTGGTCATTGCGAGTGAAATGAGTTATATAATAATTAATGTTCACCGTTATTCATTTTTTATTAGTTTATACGTTATGCTCGCAAAATATTAATTATTTTTAACTACATACATACACACATTAGTTGGATGGGTGCGGTTCTCAGTCTGGTCTCATTATCCGAGAAGGAAAGTTTATGGAAAGTTTATTATTCTCTTGACAATTTAAAATGCCTCGTAAACACAGACCCGAACTTAAAAACGTTGTACTTTTGTTTTTATTCTTGTGTGTCGCAATTTGCTGTTTACTTCTGCCAATAGAAACTCATTGTAAACGAGATTAGACGAGATTTACAGTTAAATTAATCCATTTTGGTTCATCGTTAGTCGCAGCTACGTCATTCCATTGGAAAAGATTAACGATGTTTCTGCCCAATTTAACAGCTCGCTATTGTATTTAGAGTCACTCGAGTGTAGGGGCCACTATATAAAGTCGGTATCGAAGCACTTTCCCTCGCGTTCATTAGCGAGTGAAAAAAAGAGTATGGTTTCTAGCGATCAATTTTCTCAAGTCATTAACCCGAAAGCAAGTTAACAACTGTACTTGAATGTTCAAGCAGTTTTCAAGCGCTTGCAGCAAGCGAAGATGAGTGAATGAATGTTTCGTACAAATACTGCAAGTATTTGTGATGCTCCTTTAAAAAAAGATTGCATTCTTGTGTTCTACTTTGTTACTTAATAGTATTACGAAGTTAACCGATTCATAAACTACTTCTATGGTACAAACGCACGCACGTGCACACGCGGGGAGAGAGAGACGCAATTCATATATATGTATAAGGTCGAATTCGATGTTTCCGTTCGACCTTATTCTTGGCCTGATCGAATTCCACCACCACGCGACCTAACTCAACCCAACCCAAAACGCTAGTAATGATCTAACCCGACCCAACCAAATTAGGTATGAAAAAGTGGGTCGATCTAATTCCAGTATGAGCATATTTGACTTAATTCAAACAAGTTCAATTCAATTCCAGTCTTGCCGATTCGACTTTCTTCCATTTACATTGTCAATCGCAGTGTTCGGGTTCGACAGATATACAGGGTGGCCACAAAGTCCTTTTGCATGAGAAACAAGGGCAGCATACAGATTTGCTGTAATTTCACTGCAAGGGGACTTTGTGGCTGCTCTGTACATACATTTATACATTTGTTTCCTGAATACATTATATGTCAATATAGATATTATAGTATTTATGCCATTTCATGAACTTCAAAGCTGCTGACTTAAATTTGTCAATTTCAATAAATGTTTTAATAAATTGTTGGTCAAACCTATGAAGTTTGCAGGAATTTGAAAGTTGAAACATTGCAAAATAAACTATCACGACCTTTCTTCAGTTCGATGTATAAATGAAGGGATACAATCAATTAAATGATTTTTTGTTTTAAGATCCCCCTCTATATAATGTAACTTTCGTAACTACTTCTAAGATTTAAATGTGGATTATTTACACAATTAACATTCTTTAACTCCATTTAAAATAAATGTTAGAAGCGAGAAATGATTTTGGCAGAGATTGAGTTTTGAATCATACTTAAAATAATAAATATATAATCGGTAAGGACGACTATAATCTTGTACAGCGTTCAGGACAATTACTGCAGCCCATTGCGCTAATTCTTGGATTATTACCAGCACCATCGGAGTCAAACCCCCTAACCTCACTGTCCTAATTTAGCTTATAAGAAAAGTGCGTTATTCACTGAGCTACGAGCGCTGGAGTTTAAGGAATCAATAGCAAGGAAGATGATTCCTATAAACGTTTGAGTAGTTCAAATTAAGTTATAGAATTTTATAGAAATATGCAGTTTTAATTTCACTGACATTTATGCAAGTTAAATTGCTGTAATTTAGTTATAAAATTGTAAAAGGGAAGAACTTTTTCCATTAGTTAAACCTTTACAGCTTGGTCACGATCCTACTCCTGCAAGATTCTTTTTTAGCAAACTACCAATATTTCACTTTTGTACATATTTTTAAAAACAAGAATAGTTTCATTGAATGCATTTGTAATGTGCCACTAATGTTCATGAAATGTGATTTTGAATATTAAAACAAGCAAAGCGAGTAGGTTAGCCACTCCTTATGAAGCAACGCTTCTCTATAATGTAATTCTATTTTAACAAATACGTGGCGCATGATGTTAGAGAGAAGGGGGAGTATATACCGGTTACCGCATTTATGGAAAGCGTATGCTTACATGGCAAAGGTATACACGATGTAAACATACGATAATTAAATAAAAACTTAAATTCAAACTTTTATCAGAAACAAACATCTCTTAATGAGAAGTGAACGTAGTCACCTGTATTCATGGTTCATTTGTTCTGCCTATTTTTTTTTTTACCGGAAGAGGTATATCTTTAGCGATGCTGTTTACTCTTACAAGATTTTATGCTAGCATAGATATCCTGTATGAAATTACAAAGCGCCTCTCAGGCTGCTTAAACCACAGGAAAAGTAATTAACATACCAAAGAAGGCCAACATGGCCGTTCTGTTCTTGACGGATCCCAATCCATCCTGGCCTTTCATAAAACGTTCAGAGAGAAATCTTGGAGAAGGCCGATTCATGCCTGCCAACATGTAGACGCCATCAGCGTAGCTGGGAGGGGTCTTTCTCGTTAACCTTGTTTCTGAAATACCGTGAGAAATTCTTACTTATTAGAAATCAAAATTATGGACTTTAAAAATTAAAATTTCCCGATTTACTTTAGTCTTACAACAACACTGCAGAATTCTTGTTTACGTTCTTTGTATTTGATCGGCAAAGATTCTAAAGCTTAATCCTTGTGGGGGAACCCAAACGAAGTAAATGTGTACTTTTAATTTGTTACAGAATTAAGAGCAAACATTAGAAAGGTGTACACTTACGCAAGGGTAGGAAAAAGTGCAAATTAGCTGCAATCGTATCGTTAAAGTCATTCATGATGTCATGGAAATTTATTGACATCTATAATATATGGAGTAGAATAATTAAACAAGTGAATAATTCAATCGTTTTAATATATATTGAGTAGAATATAATTAAACAAGAGTAATAATACAAGTTTTTACATTAAAATATCGTTTAAAATAAACATGGTTATTATTATTTTAGGATACTTTATGAGTCTGAACAACGGTTCAAGATCGACCTGTAGTTGACTCCTCTGCAGCATCCCGCCTCATTTGTGGGATTTGGAGGAGGAGAGAATTACTTTCCGATCTTCTCCTGCCCTCGTAGCAAGCCACGCATGGCTGGTCAGAGACTTCGTACAGGAAACTGTCCAGCTGGTTTTTGAAATTATTCAGTTTGGTGTGTTGGAGGTTCCTCAGTTCTTTGGGCAAGACAATGAAACGTTTGGCGCCTCGTATTCCGAGGGTATTTTCCATGGCCCAACTTCCCACCGGAGCTGGGACAGTACAAAATCTGCCTCCTCTTTCATTCCATTGCGTTTCTATTTCATTTCTAAGGTTAAGGACAAAACCCTCGAGTATTTTCCATATGTATATTATTTTGTACCATTCACATTTTCGTTCGAGACAAGAATTTCAGGGATTGTAGTCGAGACCAGTAGTCTTCACCCTTCGTCTCCTCTATCTTAGACATAAAGGTTCTTTATATGGCTTCGATGTTAGCAAAGTCTCTTTCTGTATGAGTTTGAAAGAACTGAGCAATACTCAATTATTGGTAGGCCTAGACTCTTCCATAATTTTAGCATGATGTTTACTTTTCTGCTATAGAAGCTCCTCCAGATAATTCATTATTTTTCTAGCTGTTGTACTTTTAATGTTATAGTGCTCTCTGAATTCTGCATCCAACGACATTACTTCAAGAATCTTGACTTGTGGGTTTGGTGTTCTGTTTGGCTTGCAGACTTTTGTACCCTTTATTCTGTAGCACCTTCTTATTACCATATGTTAGAAGTTGGAAGTTTTGTCTGTTGAACTTCATATTGTTGTCTTTGTCCATTTGAATAACGTATCAATGTCGTTTTATAATTTTTCTGTCATCTTCGTTTGATATTTACTTGCATATCTTTGTGGCATCTGCGAAACATGATACAATACAGTCATTAATATCTGCATCAATGTCTGAAATCATTATGAACATCAAGGGAGCTAATACTGTAACCTTGTGGGACAGAGCTCATAACTTCCGAGACTTCAGATTTGACTCCATTTACTACCACTCTGTGTTCTTTGAGTCAGAAAATTAAATATCCATCTTCCCAGCAATTCCTGTATTATTAAGTGTGTGCGCTATAATTCCATATAAATGGTCACATTTATCGAAGGCTTTAACAATCAGTATATATTACATCCATGTTTTGTCCTCGACACTGTTTCGTATTTTCTCCTGGTGGTCTAATAGCTGTGATAGGTATAATCTTCCTATCCTGAAAACATGTTGGTTTCGATTGTATAAGTTCTTGTAGGTTAAGCATTGCTCTGTAACTTCCTTTAAATAAGGGGAAAATGTTTGCGTTCTTTTTATTTGATCGTAAAATCGGGATTTATTGATAAATATAAAATAATTCATAATGTATAAATGCAAGTTAGGTTTAATAGATAGGTTGTAAAAAGGTAAGAAATGGCCCTATTCTGAATTTAAACAGAGTACCCGACATGAACCACGAAGCCAGAACATGTTTTGTTCATACTAGTATTCACGTTCAGCCAATCAAGCATAGGTTTGCCACGTGATACCCACCTCTAGTCTTGCCCATTCACGTTCTTAAAGACAAATTAGTTTCCAAATAATACCAGAATCAATATAAGTAGAGATTTAACTAGAAAATAGGCCAATAAAGTTAGTTGAATATTCTAGAATAGATAGGAAATTCTAAAAACTACTGAAATCATGTATTAATTTCTGTTCCTTAAGTTGTAGGTGCAGTAATAAATAAACTGAAGATAAAGTGTTCACACCTGATCTTCAGCGTGAATGGAACAATGAAATCTGCTCGATGAAAAAGGCAACGCATCACTAGAGTGTCAGTGAGAAAGTTGAGTCAAGAAGAGTCAGATTCGTTGGAAGTAGGTGGAAAGCGTACCAAAACGAGTACCAGTACGATTAAGAGTACCGTATTTTTTTTAGTGTTCGAGTACGAGCACGCGTGTAAAAGAGTGGTTTTAAATTTTAACTGGTGCTTGGCTCAACTTGTAGCCAAGCACCAGTTAAAGTTTGAAACCACAATCTTGCACGCGTACTCTTACTCGAACAAAAAAAAAAACCGTACTCGACCACTCAAAAAATACGATACTCTTAATCGTACTGGTACTCGTTTCGGTACTCTTTCCACCTCTAGTTGGAAGCAGTTTGTCCATCGTAAAATCGTTTTGCTCTTGTTAATGTTTTCCAATTTCTCTATTGACGCCATGGAAAGTAGGGCCTCTAAGAGGAATTAAGAACAGTAAATTCAATGCATTACCCCCGAGGGACAACGACAGAGAATCTTCTATCCGCAGCCCTAGGCTTTTTATTCACGTCACGCGCGAGGCTATATCGTTTTTGAAGGCCTACTTGATTTTCGGTCAAGGCGGCTTAACTAGGGTTTCTCATTTCCCGGCCTTTTGCTTATCCCGGGATTCCGGGATAAAAATGATTCCCTTCCCGGGATCCCGGGAAATCCCGGGATATAATTAATTATATTTAAAATATATTATAAAATAAATTAACCTAGAAAAGAAGGGGTATAATTATTTTTTATTTTTTTTATAGTCATTTAATAAGTTCTGCAATCTCCATGATGGGAAAAATAAAATAATATTGCTGTGAAATATATGTATTAAAAAAAAACTTTTGAATTACATAGAAAATTTTCACAAATAAAAAAAATTGCTCCGTTTCATTGAAAACTTAATGAATACAACGAAAAAAAAATTGCCTTTGAATTGCTTAGAAAATTTAAAGAAAAAATAAAAATTACCTTCAAATTGCAAAGAACTTCAATGAATTCAACCAAAAAAATTATCACTGAATTTTTATAGTACGATTTCAAAAAACAAAGATGGTCAATACTTCGATCACTCAATCTTGTTCTCATTTTAGTCACGAAAAGTCCTGCTGCTGAGAATGCCCTTTCCGATTCTATTGACGTGGGTGGAATCGTATTTAATGCATTCAAGAGAAGAGAGATGTTCTGCGTTTTTTTGCCCGTAGCCTCGAAGATCTCTAGTTCCTTTTTAAGGTGCTTTGCAGCGCTTGCTTTGCTGTCTAGTGTTCTTGATTTCTCTACCTCGGCTGCTTTAATAGCTGCATCAAGCCTTTCAGCTAGAGTCATCGAAGATGACTGAGGGACAGCTGATTCTTGCACATCATTATCTTCATCTGTCTCACTAGAGGTAGAATCAGCAGGTACTCCAAAAAGGCGATCTAACATCTGCTTTGCTGATGAAATTAACAGACTTGGTTGGTAAGGCTGGCAAACTTCTGTCACTTGCGAAAGTTGCGACCTTTTTATAATTCTTTCCACTATTGAGGTATTGTATGAGGCCAGTCAAGTTCTCATTTCTTCTCTGTTATGCGTCGAATGAACGACTCCTTTAGTTTTTTGAAAAAGGTGTGTTTAGTTGATTTAGTTCGTTCAAAATGAAAGAAAAAAACACCTTCTGATGAAAGTAAAGTCGATTCTCTGTTGCCCAGCTTCTCTGCTCCAACTTTTAATGGCTCCAGCGATGCCACAATGTCACGAATTACAGCAACTTCTTGTTTGTCAAGGTCAAAATTGTCCATATCTTTATTGCAGTCGATGAGAGCTTTCGATACGGATCACCTTATTTTGATAAATCGCTCCAGCATGGCTAAAAGACTATTCCATCTGGTTTTGGAATCCAGCAATAGATGCAAACTTTTTCCTTGTTCCTGTTGAACATATCCTTGTAAGATGTTATTCTTTGAAGGTGATTTGCGAAATTTTTTTGCTATTTTTCTGACTTTATTGATGATTTGAGACACGTTGATTTCTTTACCTACAGTGTCGTGCGATCCAAATGAAATATCTATCTCGAACGGATCCTCATCAAAGCGCTCACACAAAACACTTTCAAAATCAATACTATGATTGAAATCTTCTCCATCTTCATCTATGTTGTCATTATGTTCGTCATCTTCAGTTTGAATTTCTTCAGAAAGAGTGATTGCAATATCCCGGGATTTCCCGGGACACGGAGAATTTCCCGGGAAATTTAAATTAGCTAAAAAATCTACCGGGATCCCGGTAAAGAAATCCTAGGCTTAACCTTCTCTTGAATTGTATACCGTAAGTGTAAAGTTAAATTTATTTGTAAACAAGATTAAAAGTATAAAAATTTGTTTCATAAGAAAATTTATATTAATGGTCGAAATTAAATTTACATGTTTAATAATATGGTTCGATAAACAATCTTAATTTACTTAGTTGTGGTTCAGTGGAAAAGTTGAACTAATAGCAGGGGCGTGTCCAGGTTTTTTCGAAGTGGGGGTGGTCGAGGATGTTTCAGCAATCCTGAACACAAATTGAGTTAATACACTATTTAACACTAATACAGTTATTATGACTATAGAGAACCATGAAAAGATTTTACTATTATATCACAGTGTGTGGGTTAAGTGCACACAAACTCAGTTGTATAAATTGGTATATATACATAAAATGTAGTATGCAATACCGATATATTACAATCAAACAAAACGAGTGTAATGAGCATGAAACAGCCCATGCTCCATCAAATAAAAAAATAGGGCAAGGAAAAAAGTGGATATTACTAAACTGAAAATTGATAAAGGATGAGTCTAGTATTGGATAAGGAATAAGGAAAAGTGTCGAATGTCGAGGTGTCGAGTGTACTAGCCCTGAGCAAGGGGGTTTAGACCCCCGAACTCCCCCTGGACGCGCGCCTGAATAGTTAAAGCATCATGGGTCACGTTACCATCGTTAGTGTGACACCAACCCACAAACGGGACAAAAGGAAGAGTCAATATGAACCCAAAGTTGAACCACAACCAAAGCCACGGGAAACCCCGAACCCTTTACTTTAATGGGAGTGGAAATGATCTTGTGGCGAGTAATTTTCTCCATAGCAAGTACAGCTGCCTGACAATACTCTCTCTACATTTCTTCAGAAACGTGGCGCTCCAAATGTGTCTGGCTCTGATGCCGAATTTCCTCGCATCTGTGATAGGCTTAATTGCATCTCCTTCCAAAAACTGGGAGTCTGTTAATAGGTTCGTGCCCGAACTTGTTCTTGGCTGCTTTGTATTAATGTAAAAAATTCGTCTGGATTTTCTACTTTCTTCTCGGGCTTCGGGGTGCTAAACAGAGTTAAATTGTTCCTTAAGCAGTCCTCTCATTTTTTTGGGGGGGGGGTCATTTCTGTGTTCGGTCGCCCATCTACAGACGGACCAATACTCTTTACAATGCATTTTTCTTTTTGCAAACGTGTAGAAGTATTCTAGGGTATTTATTTTTTCTGCTACCTTGATTTCCTCCTTGGTTGTCTTGTGTCTACTTCTAGTTGGCATATTTTTTTTGTAGTTTGAGTCTCCTTCCTTTAGTTCTGCACCTGTGGAGATTTTTTACAGTTTGTTTCCGTTGTCTAAATAGTGACTTGCTTTTTCTCTCTCTTCGGAACATGTTTCAGCAATATTAGTTTAGTTTCATTTTTCTATTGTACATAGCATTTCTTCTGGGGTCTTCGTGAAGTAGCAATTCTCAATTTTCTTTCTGTAAATCTTCATTTACACTTTCCCAATCCACTTACTTTGAATTTGTATTTAAACCTTCAACTATTCCTTCCGACTCTCTGGGATGCGTTTTGGACATCTGGTTGCTAACTTTATTACATATCGATTACGTTATGGTCGGAAAAACTGAGCGCGTTACCTTTTTATTTATTATCGTTCTTGTTTGTCCAATTAAATCCAAAACATTCTTTTCTCGTAGCTTCACAGGTTTCCTGGGTAAGTGCATAATGTTCCATAATATGTAATATTATTGCTTGCGTTATCTCATCTTTTGCAATGTTACCATGAATTTCAACATATATAACCGTCATTTTCCTTCCATGTTATGAATGGAAAATTAAAATGCCCACAAATTAAAATATTTGGTTCCGGAGTTTGAATTTTATCTTTTTTTTTCTATTTCACTTATAACGAATTGGAGTTCACTTTTTGTGATGTTTGGCGGTCTGTAGACGTTCATAATGGTTAGGTTCAGTTCGCTTATTTCTAACAAAAATTTTGACTGTGCTGTTTGATTTGATTATCTTCACCTCCCATGTATATACATGTTTTTCATGTCGACGCATCACCCTTCTCGTCAAGCAACTATCTGCTCTGTATATGCTGTAGTCCAGTACTGCCACTTCAATATCCTTGATGCAGTTTTCACAGCTTTTTTCGCATTTATGCAAGTTTGTTTCTGTTAGTCATATGATATCTATGCTGGTTTACACAGCTAAATTTTGCAAGTATTGTAATTTACAGTCTGCATGGTCAGGAAACAGGCTTTGTATATAATAAATTTATAAGTTTTCTAATCTTCGTGCTTGGTTTTCCGAGATAGTGGTCGCTTCCTGGTTAATGTTATCGGTTCTTGTTTGGGGTTATTGGTTGGGCCACTGCGTTTCAAAGTACTGGGACTGCAGCCCTTGATACCATGTTAGATGTTGTATTAGTGGTGGGTGGTGTTGAATAGAGGGGTGATGTGTGTAATGCCAAGGTGCATATATCTGTGAAGTTCTATTTTTCTTGTTGGAAGGGCTAGTTGTGCTTTTATCTTCTCATTTCCTCTAAAAACTGTTCTTCATTAACACTTATTACTTCTATTTTGGATGTAAGCTGTTCTCTCTCATTCTCCTCTTGAGTACCCTTAATATGAAAATACAGGCACTCCATATTTAGGCATTTGTTTCTCCGACTCTGCACACAGAAGGGTGGAAGTAGTAGCGGTTTGTTCCGTACCTACAACTTCCATTTCTCATTATGTACAAACATTTTTGGGGGCGACTATACATGCAGTTTGAGTTGTATTTTCACGAACCTGGTTTGTAATATTCGCATATGGCCCGTCGTTTAGATTACTTATAAGTTCTATAGAATTCAATTTCTTTCCTCTATTCTACCACTACTACTTAACCTACTTTTTTTCTTTAATTTTTGGTGCCTTTTCATTTGTATTCATTGTATCTTATGCAGGGGGAATTTCTCGGTTTAAAGCTACTTCTGCACCTCCCTGTAGTGCGTTTCCCTTGGTGTCCTGAATCCCATTTTCATTTGTCGGCGTTTTCTGACGTTTCCTGGCTTTGTCGGTGAACCTCTTGCAACTGATTCTTCTATTTCAGCATTTTCCATTCCCGTTATTACTTACCTAAATTGTCTTTCATGCACTTGACGCACTCTAAGCCATAAAAGCCTATGATTTTTTTTGTTTATTCTATTAATTATTTTCCTGTCCTTTTTATCCAAGTTTATGCATTCGTATGTTTAAAATGTATTGCACAGAAGGCATTTTAAGCTCGTAGTCTAGTTTACTTCATTTTTGCAATCGCTGAGCTAGTACGCAGCACATTCCATTAACATAATCCAACTCCATTTAACTTTCTGGATTCAGAGCAACTGGCACATTTTTTGCCGTTTTTTCCTTCCTTTCGTTCATTTTCTTTTTGAACTTTGTCTACGAAATTAACGAGAACACTGATGGGAGGATTGTTTAACCTCCTCCGCAACATCCGAGCTCATTGATGGAGCGACTGACAAATTCACGTGGGATCTGAACAACGGTTTACTATATAATCTGGACGCAGAGGATGGTTTCCCATCCAACTACTCTCCAGACCCAGTGTGTCGCACAAGTTCGCCGATCGACGGGAAGCGGTGTTACATCACTGGCCACGACCTATCCCTCATAGTTATAATACGCAGAAAATAATATACACACAAAATATTTTACGAATCGTGACTTTCGTCCAAATGAAGTATATTAAATTTAGATTAAAATACATTCATCCAGACACCTAATCTGACGTTTTGGTTAACTCTAGAAATATAGTTACTCTAGTTCTTTGAAACAACAGGTTCAAAGTTTAATTCCTGGAAAAAAAAAACTACCAAACTGAATCCTTTATATTTTTATAACATTTGCCATATCTAGTTTACATTTGCATGTCCAACTAAAATTTTTTGCTAACTGATTATTGATGTAATTCATGCGTAGAGAGAGAGCACGAAGAGCTATCGTTGGAGCGAACATCGGAATATCGATAAATTAGGCATTAATATAATCAGTCAAGAAGGCCAGCGACTGGCACAGCGATCAAGTCAAGCGAATGCATCCCATTGCACTAACTTTTGTGATTATTACCAATAGCACCAGTGGGAGTCGAACCCCCGACCTCAGTGACTTCATTTTCCTACAGGGAAACTGTTGATGATAATAATAATCATTCAAGAGGAACAGAAACTGGCACAGCGCTCAGGCCAACTAATGCAGCCCATTGCACTAACTCCTGAGATGATTATTATCATCAGTAGCATCGGGGTTCGAACCGCCGACCTCAGTTCGGGAAATTGCGTTAGACATTGAACTACGGACGTCGGCTAAATTATGTATTATACAAAATTTTAACCGAAAAAGACTAGTGCAAAACACGTAATGTACTAGCGACATAACCTTCTGCAGAATACATGTTAATTTTTATTCAGTTACTGTGCTTAACAAAGCGCATATTTCTAGTTTAATGAAAGACGAGATATTTTAAAATTGGTTTTTACGAGTAATCATGATAATTAGGATAACTTAATTTTATGGTAATATGACTTAAATTATTGTAAATTGTTCCCTATAGGATGGGTAATCAAAGTGTTGAGATTAAAATTCAATAAAAGTTAAAGATTCTAAATACATGATTGATCATCCGTTACAGCAACGCACATCTGATTCTGTAACTATTTGCAGGCGACATTATAACATCCACTAACTGATAAGCCGTAAGGAAAGATTTGAAACCATTTATAAAATTTCAAGGTTTCGAGGATAAGAGATCACTATCTTTACGACAAATTTTAAATCAATTATGCTATCGGGATGAAATAATTCGAATATTTACGTTAATGTCTTGTGTAATAGATTTTAAAGTTCAGAATATATTCTGAATAAAGTTTCCGCATCCACACACTGCAAAATCTTTACGACAAAACTTGTTTGGAATATAGCATTCATGTATTAACGTTCAAATAATATAATTACTTGAACTAATGGGTCTTAAATCGTCTGAACCCTTCACTTAATAAATCAAAATCATTTTACTTTAAAATAATATGGGGGCGCACAAAACATTTAACGAGGTCATTATTTCCGTATTAGTGCATTCATGGAACTTCATAGCTATACTTTTACATTAAAATAATCATAAAGCGTGGATGGACCCTACTTGGTTTCGCTACAGTATGTAATTTTTACCTCAACAAGAACTCAAATGCAGCCTAAAATGCGATGCGAATTTAGTCTATAAATTACTCCTAACTCATTATCCCGTTTTATTTCTTCAAAAACGAATGTGAAGAAATGAGTTTTTTACTCGTTCAAGTTTAGCTTGTATACTTTTTCTGATTATTGTTTATAACACCTGAATAGTGAATAGCAACGCAGATTTTTGACGGTGATATATTACCACCTGTATTCAATATAGATTATAATAAATTCGCCTTAAATATATAAATTATAGATTTCATTTGAGTTTTAAAACTACTTTCACTGCGTGAGAAGGTTCTTAATTAATAAAAAAGAAAAAAAATTTAAGAACGAGTTATGTGCATGAATTATTAATAGGTTTAGATGATTAATATCCTCCCCACAGTATCAAATTAAATTACAGTTTCATTATAATACAAAAATGTATACGGTATAAGTTTTACGATATTTAATCACCAAAAAACGCTTATTTACGCTTCACAAGAATGATGAATCTTGAGAAAAACACACTCGAAGGCAACGAACGCAACAGTTTCGCTTTCTTCGAGCAATAAGGAATTTGGCATTTCATTTCACTCTATAAATAAGTCTTTTCCTATATGATAGGGTATGCGCAAAAGGTCATTTTCATCAATCTTTAAAATGATCGTTATAATCAAAACTCGAACTATAAAATTAAAGTGGAAGTCTTTCCTACCTGACGATCCCCAGTCGGGATGTCCCAAATTATTGTACCATCCATCGTATCTCTGTTTCTCGATAAAATCACTTTCTCCATCTGCGAAGTAAAAAAAAAAAAAAAGGAATGAGAAAAGCAAAAAAACCTATTATATACAATTGGAAAAAATACTGCTGCAAACGTACAATTGATGACGGAAAAATAACCAAATCATTACCAACATCTGGTATTTCAAACAAAACTGGTAAATAAACAGATAATTAATAATAATTTACTTAATTTATATTTATACAGTGGCGCTCATAAGTATTCGGACAAAGCTATTTCAGTTATATTCGTCCTTATCTTTTGTACCATGCATACGATAGTTATGAGAAGTTTACCGTTCCTTTGGAAAAATTTAACAAATAAAAAAATTAGTTTAACTCCAATATATAATATAAAACATCAAAGAATTTGAACTAAAAAAGTTAAAATTTAAAAATTTGTGCATTTATTTACAAAATTATTTAATACTTTGTTTGTCCACCTTAGGCTTTAAATTTTTTATCAGTAGTTGGCCGTTTATTGATTAGAAACTGTTGGCAACGGACGACTGTACAAGCCATGGGTAATATTTGGGAAATGACCCATTCACATTCAGTTACAACAATAACATATCCTGAATCCTCGTTAAAAATTACCCAAGAAAACTATCATCTCATGTTGTGCAGATTGATTTAATATTAATTTCATAATAAGGCTGTTAAGGCGATTGCCGATTTGTACTCCAAAATAAGGTATGTAAACGAGTAATAGGTTAGGTTTTATAATAACCACCACAATACATTTTTCTTGTTGTATTTGATGTGCTTTATTCAAATCTGACCATTTCTTGAGCAAATGAACACAACTTGTGAAAACTTTCATAACTTCGTCTTGGTTATTTGCACAAAAAATGAAGGTCAGATTTGAACAAAGCACAAATACTACCAGAAAAATGTAGTGTGGTGTTCGAACTGCGCCAGGTCCTTTGCCGAATAATTACCCAAGCCATTAGTAAGCAATGTGTCGTCGTGGTAGAGATATGTCTACAGATCTTAAGATCCGTTACTGCTGCACAAGAGTCTGGAAAGAGTTATAGGAAGATAAAGAATTTCAAATTCCATTTACGACGGTTGCTGCATTTATAAAGAAATGGAAAGTACGCCGCCAAGGATCATCAAAATAATGATTTGTATTCTGGAAGAAAGTTCTCTGGACAGAAGAGACCAAAATTGAATTATTCGGAAACAACGAGCAGCACTATGTTTGGCGAAAATCAAATGCTGCATTTGAGGAAAAAAATGTCCTTCCTAGGGTTAAACATGTGGTAGCTTGTTTCTTTGGGGATGGTTTAGTGCTTCTGGTCAAGGAAAGCTTGCTGTCATCAATGGAATCTTGAATTCGAAGAAATGTTAGGAAATTTTAGAAGAAAATGTATTGCCTTTAGTTCGGGAATTGTGAATGGGTCGCAACTGAGTAGGGCAACAAGATAATAATCCAAAACATAAAAGTAAGAGCACCATGAAATGGCTTCAACGAAAGAATTTCAAGCTTCTTGAGTGACCCAGTCAAAGGCCAGATCTCAATTTAATCGAGAATTTATGGTTTGCTTTAAAGAAAGCTGTTCGCAAGAAAAACCCTTCGAATCCGAATGAATTGCAATAATTTTCTTTAGAATGGGTTAAACCTCGTGGAAAAATACCCAAAACGAATCATTGATGTCATTCAAGCAGAAGGTGGACACAAACTATTAAATGCAAGAAAACTTTTGTATTAACTTTCATTTCCCTAAAAAAAAAAAAAAAAAAATTTTTTACATTATACAGTATGTTGGAATTAAACTTAAATTTTTCCAAACAAACTTTAAACTTTTCATAACTATCGTATGTATGGTACAAAAGATAAGGACGAATATAACGAATATTTATCTGTACGAATACTTTTGAGAGCCACTGTACCGCGATATACACTCAAAATATCCCAACAAATGTGCACAAATTTGACAAAATGAATATTCCTAAGGTGTAAAAAGACAATGTAGACCATTAATTAATAAGATAAAAGTGTGGAAAAATACATATAATTTTCAGATTGAAGAAAATACGACAAAGTTGTTAGGATATTTGGATTTAAGCGCTGTTATGATATATTTAAACGACATCCCAAACTTATAATCAGAATTTATCAGCCAGTTAAATCCATGCATGAATAACATCTCATAAAAGAAGAATAAAGTCGGTACCAAAAGAGAATTAGACGTTGGGATTTCCATACTATTATGCAACACCACGCGCGTGCGCACGCAAGCACGCACAAAACTTCTTTATTATAAGGTTCGGATAGTTCGTGATTCACAAAATAATCGTAGGAACAATTTTTTGTGTTTTTATGGGGTGACTTCGGTAATTTTTTCTGGTAATTACATTTTTCTATTGTAATAAACCGTAAATAAGATAGTATCCAAAATTTATGCAAATATAATTACATAAGAGTTTTCTATCTGGATTTAGAACTTCTATAAAAATAATTTATTCATCTTAATTCTTTCATTACATTGTTCTTGCATCTGATAGTGTACAAATTGCATTTGGAGTTCGCGTAAACACTTCATTTTCTTAATCATCAGATACATTCATACATTCTAAAGTAATAGGCAATTGAAAAGTGGAAGGGAGTCTAGAACGTAGATAATTATAATTAACGTTATATTTATGGAACTATAGATTAATTAACTGCCTATGGCAAATAGTTATAAAATTCTCGTTTGTATAATGAAATGGATTAAGGTTAAATTAAATAGCTGAACGGGCGAGAAATACATACAATAGAATAAGCAAATAACAATAGTGGGGAGAAAGACTAATCTTTTCGAGCTTCGAAAATGATCTTATCAATTGGATCCTCTTTATAAAACTTTGATAACACTAATTTCTTTAGAATTCCAAAAATGTATACAGGAGATAAGCAAGCAGCTGTATTCGAGATGCATTAAAAATAAATGGATACCCTATATAGAAATATGAAAAAACACAGGTTTTTTTTTTCCAACCATAAAAAAATAGTTACGACTGACTTCTATTCTACGCTGCTCTCCTTTCCACACGTTATCTCGGTTCTGTTAATTTGTATTTTACATATTCTATATTTAGTACAGAAAAAAATTCACTTATCGAAAGTCAAATTAGAAATAAAAACAATGAAAGTAGTCTAGTGTGTAAGAAGTGTAAAAGCTGTTGTAAATACGAATAGTTCGCGCGTTATAGCGAATTAAGAGAAGAGCGAAGATGGAGATTGGAAGAGGAAGCTGAGCAAGGTGCTAGGAAGAAAAGGATCAAATTAGCCGATAAAGAAACAATACAAACCTATCTCTAATGAATAGCTTCGCATATTAACGAACCCGCTTTTATTCAACTAGGATTTTTTAATGTAGAACCGCAATGTTATTTCGTGCTAAACAAGTAGTTTTATGGTATAACCATGTTCACATTTTTATATAACTTGCATTATGATTAATTCAAACATTCACTGCATTTCAACTTGAACTGTATGAACCATTTGTTAAAAGGTCGGGGTACATGGACCGTAAAGAGTAGGAGTGGTCAGGGAACCCCAATTTTTGTAAGTGACTGTACACCTTCAAAATAATTAACCAACTATTTAAGGGAACGCCCGAAACACATTTAACAATAGAAATAAGGTAAATGCCATTTGACATCACGAAATATCGTACAAAAAATATATAAACTGAAGGTATTTTATAATACTTACCAAGATATCGCTATATTCATTTCAATGATTGAAGTTTTTTATTACTTATAAAAATCGACACACCTTTCAAAGCAATTTGGAAAGCCACATTTAGCGAAGCCCACACTTAACTCTATAAATAACCATTTATAATACAATGAAAAGTGCACAAATTGTACCAACTTATAATGTATAAATTACACACCATTTAAAACTCCACTTCCTCCGTTTTATAACTTCCCTAAATGCCATTTTTCTTTTCTTAATTATTTCTTAGGTGCTTTTATATGCAGGGTGTCCATAAAGTTAAGCACGAAAGAAATTTTAGTCAAACGCTGCCGATATATATACACACACAAGTAAATATACTCTTTTTTTAACTACAGTACTTCAAAATTATGACACGTGAATTTCTAGTGCAGGTACAGTATTTCAAAAGGTTTTTTTAACAAATGTAAATAAAATGATCACCTTAAGAACATATTTGACGCAAAGAAAACTTACTGATGAAAGGGTTTCAAAATAATAATAAATATCTTCGTATATTCCGGTGCAATGAAATGCAATACAATTAATTTGTATAATCTATGCTAAACTCAAAAGTTTACGCACACATGCACGCACACAATAGAGAATTGTGCGCGCGTGTATCTTTGCTTTTTAAAAATTGCACAATAAAATTTTTACTGAAAAGATTCTCGGCTTTTGATGCGCTTATTTTTTTTTATTTTATTTGAAAAAACATCATTAATTCTTTCTCGAGATTAATTTTAACGTCTGACTACTTCAATTATTCACACGTGCATCTTCCCAAGGTATTTTTTATAGAACATTTCAATGAGTTTTTGTAACGCAAATCTGTATGTGCAAATAATAAATTATTATTCTGAAAAGTTGTTAATGATAACTTGACTTTGAAAAGTAAAAAAAAAAATTGGAAAATAAATATTAGAGACTCGCATACAACTACCATAATTAGGAGAGTCGATTTCGGGGAGGAGGAGGGATAATCTAGATGAAATTATAAACGAGTAACATCAGTTATCATAAAGGTTACAGTTAGATTTAAAGGCGTAAGGACCTATATATTAAAGGGTTATTAGAATCTGTTTTAAGTGTGATAACTGTACTTCGGTATGGTAGAAGTGAGAAAAGGCAATATAACGCGAGGTTCTGCAGGAGATGGCGTGATCGATAGGAGTTGAGCTGACTCAAACCACGCAATGCGGGTTAGAGACCCACCAGCTTTTAATTTCCCCAAATTATTTCTTTCTTTCTGCATCCAGAGAGCCATTAGTTCTGTACCATTAAGTGAATAATCTTTATACAAGGAGAGAGTGAAGGTCTTTTACAAGTATTAAAGTATAGGCCATAGGGTCTAACAACATCCGTATAATTATTACAATGCATTGTTCCTTCACACTTATATGCATGGACGTACATTCTGCTTCAAAACTTAACTTTACACTTCAATTTCAGGGCTGAAGAGAGAATTTATGAAGATGACTACTTATGTCAAAGTTAAATCAACGCCGGAGAAGCTTTGGTAAAACGATAGTCTATTAATATACTGCAAAGGAAATGAAAGGGATAATATATTTAAACTACGCAATTAATATAATTTAATATCAAAACTTTTTAAGTTTACTTTACATCTAAACTCGAGTAAAGTACAGTATACCTTAGAAAGAAAAGTGTCTAATATGTAATGCGTGTAAAACTCTCTCCTGTCCATTTATTTAACTCATTAGCAAGTTTTCATTAGATTAAACGTGTTCCGTAATATTTTGAAGACTCGTATAAAAAATATCTTTGCCAGTAAACGCATTTGTAATTATCTTGGTTAGACCGTATTTATTCAACGAATTTAATTATATTTTTAACTTTAGATAATGTTCTCGATGTTTGATTTTAACAAGGACTATGTAACGTCAAATATTAGCAATGCAATCAGAGGTAGGTACAAAAGAATTCAATGAAGACTCAACAAACGTCAGCAAGATGAAAGAGCTTTGTTCTTCTCAACTTCAGAGTAGGAGGAAACATTTCTTGCTAAGTAGAGTTTCTGTAAAATGTTAACCTAGAAAATTTCTAGAAAGCATAAAAAATTACTAATTTGTATTTTTCTGTTTTTGTGGAGATTGTCTTCGTTTTGGGGATGATATTAAAATTTAAAAAACACCCAATCACTGCTGCTAAGTAATCTTGTATGCTTTCTAGAAATTTTTTATTTCTAGAACATTTTTCCGGAACTGTACACAAGCTTTTTCAATTTACGCCCTTATATTTTGCATCTACGTTTGTTACATATCCTTAAATGTTATCACTTTAATTTGTATTAAAAAATTTAATTTTACACTTGATATTTTCTAATATCAAGTAAATTAGAAAAATAATTTACAAAAATAGATAAAATGTTTAGTCTCCTCCCAACCTCAATCATTCCCATTTGAGTCTTCGTCAAGAATGAAAAATCCGACGTGTAAATCTCAAAGGTAGTCACTCTCAAATAGATTCTTATTCAAACTAAATTTGATTTTCAATGGAAAGTACCCCATGAACGTACAATTTAGGTCACAATCCTCATTTTACCTTTTCCAAATCAAGAAACACTAACTGCCGAATCTGGAACTACTACTAAGCGCATTTCCTCTTTCGGACCGCGAACGGGATTGACGTCCTTAGAAATGGGAAATAATCAACTTGTTTAAAGCATCGTTATATGAAAGTTAACTGGAGTATTGGTGGTAACCATCAATAAAAAACTGGCAGTCAAGTCACACAATAAATAAACATATTCCAAGTTAATTTTCACAATGTATGAGAAAGGAAACGCGAAATTAGGTAAAACTGAAGCAACTTCACCAGCGTTTATGAACCATTCCACGGTTTACAGCTGCTAATTAGTTTAACTGAGTTTAAAAAAAAAAAGTTTAAGTCCAGGAAATTATTACCAGTAAGTTCATGCATTCTATAATACAAACCACAAGTAGTTTGCTGTAGGTAATTTGATACTACGACCACAAAAATCGCACAGAGTCACTCCCTCTATCACCCAAACAACCATTCAGGAATTATATTTGAGTATTTATATACTATTACTCAAGTTTTATATACCCATGTACGTATACATACATACATACATACACACACATCCGTATGCATATGTGCAATTTTAATTGTAAAGACGTAAAGGGAAGTCACGATTTGGTCATTATTCTTTTCAAGAGGTCACAAAAAGGTTTTAGTCTGAGGATGACTGCGAGATATTTTAATTAAATTTACTAGTTTTAAGTTCTCAATTCTGCAAAAGTATTAAATAAATTTTAACGCAATATTTTAAGCAAACAAACTAAACTTCTTTTATGGGGGTAGAGGGGCAATTCATAAATCACTTAAAGTGATTAAGAATAGAGTACCAAGACACATTTTTGTTAACATTTGAATCCGATAAAATTACATATTTTCAGAAGGTAAAATTTTTTCTTAAATATTAGTTTGTGCGTTTCAATGAATCCATTAATTTTGCCTTTAATTAAGAAGTTTGACTCGCGTGCTATTATTAAGCACATTCATTTTGTATGTATCTCCCCCTAAAAGTATGGAAACTCGGATTTGAAATTACCTTTTGGAAATAAAAGTTACACACTTTCGTTTAATTATTTCTAATTTTAATGAAACTTTCTTCGTTTTAAGTTTAGTGAATTGTTTCTATACCAAAATATGTCTTAGTTAAAACACTATGTTCTGAATATTCTTAGTCACTTGTTACAAAAAAAAAGAAATTCTCCTAAACTTACTGCGCGCACAATACTTCCAAGCACGAGATTCGGATAAACAAAAAATCTGGTGCCAATTTTTTGTCCCGTCCGAGCTACATTACGCAAAATTCCGAATCCAAATATACCCTCGTGCTTTCATTCATGAATAATAATCACCATCGACAACCACAATCGAGCTTAAGTATCTACAAAAAAATAAATGGATGAGTCTACTACCGAGTGGTGTGAACAATTACTTTTTCTTTAGCCTTTTCCTTTATAAGCATTTAACCCCAAAACGTCAATCACTCTTTCTACTCTGCAATTACCGCTGCAAATTTAAAACATTTTTTACAACCAAGATTCATTTTTCACAAAATTGCATCTACGTAACCTTTGACACTTTATATCAATTGTTCATATACGAATGACTAGTTTTCATTCAGTATGTATACACGTTTTCAATATAATTAAGCAGTTTTGTTAGTATGTTTAGTGGAGATTAGAGAGTTTATTGCGTGCACTTTTACGCATTTATGGTATATAAATTACCTTAAAAAGTTGAATGTATACAAGAATATTTTTATATCGGCTGAAAAACATCGCTTAGCTAAAATTTATTTATATTGTGGTGTTTGCGGCGAGTTTCATACTGGATACGATTTTCTTGAAACCGTACGAGACTCCAGAAGATCCTTTTACAAAGCACAGATATAGTTAGTAAATTTGCTGCACTTAAAGAGTTTAAGTAGCGCGACTACTACTATAAAAACATTTATATTTCTTTAAAAGTGATGGAGAGAAAGACGGAGGAAACTCGAATGAACATCGCTAAAACTTTGTTAGACTAACAAACTTAGAACCTGGATGGTTTAATGAGTTAGAAGCAGTTACTCTGACAAAAGGAGGCGCTAGTTAGAAACCCCGAGTGAGTCACAGAGTTTATGACAATTACAAGACGAGATTTTATGGTCGAAGATGAATAGCGCTTAACCCACATTATGTAGTTACTTACTCTCACCAGTTAGTCATTCTTTAACAATAAAAGCAAATTCAAAGTTATCAGTAATTATTTTAACATTTTAAGTGAAGGGTTCTTTATATAACTACGCCAACTTACTCATTTTTTTATTATTTTTGATAAGCATAAAATAAAACTATCTAGATACGGTGTGTGTGTGTGTGTGTGTGTGTGTGTGTGTGTGTGTGTGTGTGTTTTAGGGATTGTTTAACCTTCGTAACGGTAGAGGTCACGTGATGGAGGGGACCTACAGTTTTACGTGGAATCCGAATCGAATCACGGGTTGCTGCTACATCTGAACGCGGAGGACGGTCTCCCAATCCAACCATCACCCGGTCGCTTAATTTCACAACCCGGAAAACGGTGTTGAAACATGGCCAAGACGTACCCAAATTCAATTAAGACGTTCAACTCGCAGATTAGGTATCAAGCCTTTTCATAATTACGCAGTGAACTAACAACATAATAGGAAGCTAATTTAGATTAATACAATACGTACATCCGTAATTAAAATTATATTCCTAAAATACAAAAGATTTTTTAGTTTAAGAGCGCATTCAAAGAAGCGTGGAAAATTAAATCACTTTTCATTAGATCACTTATTATGTATAATGACAGACTGTTTCAGATGGCGAGAGACGACTGTTCTCTGCGCACAGTTGGGAGTGCTTTCAGACTGACATTGAATCAGATAGCGTCGGTATAACCCCTTTGTTTCTCTTAATACTCTCGCTCTCTTTCACACACTCACACATTATATACTGTATATATAATCCAATCCAAACCTTCTAGTGTACCTAGTGATAGAATGCTGGGCTGTTACTCTGAAGGTCATGAGTGAGTCGCGGTTCGGAATTCAGTTTCAGCTATATTAAGGTGTTTTCCTAGATCTTCCTTGATGGGAAGTAGTTCGGATCCCACGAAAAGCTGAAGGCGGCCCCTTCCGTTACACGACCTTAACCCTTTAAGGACGACTGGTACAAATTGCTAACGTTTCAAATACACGCATTCATAACTTAACCTGACAAAAAATTCAGGGCTTAAAGGGTTAAGTGTTATAGGGGTAATTAAACAAATAAAATCTCGTTCTAAAGTGCCCCGTTTGCAAAAAATAACATGCCCCTTTAATAAGTGTACGTAATGGATTAAATATCAGAATACGAGAAATAACAGTATAATGGTAGCCTGCTTTACAGTTCTATAAATGCTTGAGAGTTAAGAAACTTCCTAATATGTTCCTTACATAAATAAAAACGGTTTTTAGCCTGCGAGGAGAAATTATGCTCAGTAAAATAATATAGGTGGCATTTAAGTCAGAAATACCTTGTGTGTGTGTGTGTGTGTGTGTGTGTGGTGTGTGTGTGTGTGTACCTTTCTAGATCGTAATCATGTTTTTCTAACTTGTTATTTGTAGGACTCGCAAACGAGAACAGGCGATAAAAACAACCTAGATTTCTTATCTTACTGAGGCAATAATAAGTTCATGAATAAAAGGTTTCGTTTGTTTGCTTGTTTGAGTTAGACCCAAACTATTAACAAATAGAGAGGAAAGTCCCACTTTTAAACAAATTTATTAGTTGATAAATCCCTGCTGCATTGAAATAAGAAGCATTTAGAAACGGAACAAAAAAAAAAAGGCAAGGAAGTTAATTTCTTTTATCATAATAAAATGCCTTGAAGCGTGTTATCAACTTTTACTTTTAAAACCACTTTTTGTCCATTTATAAGAAAAGAAATAACAAATACATATTACATGAAATTGAATTTCACTTAATATATATCATACAGAAATTTCTCTGCCGAAATACACGAGCAGCAAACTAAACTAGTATTTAAAGGATATATGCACAGGTATTTTCCTGCAGTATAAATCTCTGTGTATGTATTTATTTACAGCAAAATTAAAAACGGTAAAAACACTAAATCAAAGAATGCAGTAAATTTGGGTTCACCACTAATAAAAAACGCTTTTTTGGAGGATGTACTAAAATAGTTTTTATTAACTTGGCGACAACATTCTTTCATGGAAGTAGCCTATTATAAGCATTTTCAATTTTTAAATTAAAAAAGTTTTGAAATCTATATCCTTATAGGATATATTTTGGGTAAATGTTTAAATTAATCATTATGAGGTGTGCCACACCATCATGTACTTACCGACAACTCAAGCACCACCCCATAAAAAAAATTGTGAATTCTATTGCACCCTCCTAATTTTCCCTCCCTGACGTACGCACTATTTAAAATTTAAAAAGTAGAACATTTCAGGTTCTCTCCCCGCTTAAATCAAGGACGCTTCTCATTGGCCGAATTTCACTAATCTTTCCTCGATTACACTAAAAAGTGTCATTGATACAATTGTACGAATGCCTTTCGTGTTAACTACGTTTCAATTTCGTATATACGAATTCTAAAAATACCTAAAGCCCAAATTTGTTATTTTACACGAACGTTCATCTTATTTGTAGGGCAATTGACCCTCGACTAGGAGTCACATACAGTGCGCGTTCATATGCGGTCACTGTTCAAGTAAATAGTGCTGAATTCTTTAAAAAGAAAAAATGTGCTATTGAAAATCTCTCACGAATTAAAAAAAAAATTCTATAATAGGTTAATGAACCTTATGAAGTAGTTACCCACGAGTCTTAACATACTATATATACTATACATATATAGTTTTTTTAATTGGGGTTGTTTAACCCTTTAACGACGGATGGTACCTTAAGGTCCACCAGAAATAATAATATAAATTGTACTACAATGCTTTTCCTATAAATGTTTCTACATGTTTATATATAGAGATCATTTAGTTGTCTGGAAAGGAACCCAAAATGTGTATCATTTCAGTGACTAGTTACTAAAATATTTAGTTCTGAATAACAATAAAACCTGTACGTTCTGGTAACAAGAGTGGCCGCATTTTGCTGCGGACTCGTCCTTAAAGGGTTAACCCACTTCGCAACATCTAAGGTCACATGACGGAGGGGACCTACAGCTTTACGTGGGATCGGAACCACGGGTCGCTACATAATCTGGGCGCAGAGGACGGTCTCCCATCCAACTACTACCCAGACCCAATGTTGCTTAACTTAGCTGATCTTTGGGAAGCGGTGTCTCACACACACACACATACATACATACATACATACATACCAAAAGCGTCAGACGGAAAATTTTATACAAGTCTTCATTAGATGAAAGGGTGTTAGCATACAAATAATTCCTACAAAACACGAAGACCTAATACTGAATACATACGAGTAGCGCAACGGGAGAAAGGGATAAGCGACAAAATCGGCGAAATGTATTTTCTGTTTGAAAAGACGGCTTATTCTTCCCTCTATCACCTACAATTGACAGATATCCCATTTTGTTTCCAGTCAGAAAATGGGATATCTGCCAATTGGAGGTGATGGAGGGAAGAATAAGCTGCCTTTTCAAACAGAAAACGCATTTTTGTCGATTTGGGAGCTTATTCCCTTCTCCCGCTGCGCTACTCAATATACAATAGTCTACAAATAATTTCCTGTCATATTGTTAAATAAAAGTTATAGTCAAACAAATTTCATATGAAACCAAGATAGGGCTAATACAGAGTTACGGCCCACCAGATTTCGGTGATCAGCTCATTTCATCCATCAAACCAATCAGGGCGAGTTTTACATCCGGGTTAGGTTACACAGGGTTAGATGGTCGTTTTAGGCCTGTTAGTTATTTTGGATCACATGAAGATCAGGGCCCCCAGCCTTCGTTAGTTAGCCTTATAAGGCTAACGAAAATATCACGACTTAACCTAACTAATCGCTAGGTCAACTGTACGCCCTTGACGATTGGTTAGATTAAGTCGTGATATTTTTGTTAGTCTTATAAGGCTAACTAAAGAAGGCTGGGTGCCCTGATCTTCAAGTGATCCGTTATTTTTCGTGTGGCCAACGTTTGGCCACCCAGGGGTTAAAAAAAATTAGGTGGCCTCAAAACTCTACATTCACGCTAAAATATTTGGATTACTCGTTAAGAAGCGTTGAATTCTCCATTCACTAACACAGCACCCCTTAAAATGGCAATGGAAATTATCTTTTGTAATTACTTTCCAATAATAGCTTATCTTTAATAAATGTTTATATTATATTTAATAGCAAAAATAAAAAAAAAGGTACCTTCCTGTTACCCGGGACCCCAGACTTTTTGCCAGACTTCAATTTTGACAATATTCTCGTTAAAACTAACGAAAATATTACAACTTAAGCTAACCAATTATCAAGGGCGTACAGTTTACCTAACCGGGCATTCAATTAACCTAATTAGTTGGTAAGGTTAGGTTGTCATGATATTTTCGTTAGTTTTAACGAAAATATTCTGTCAAAATTGAAGTCTGGCAACTAGCAAAAAGTCTGGGGTCCAGGATAACAGGAAAGTACAAAAAAAAAAAAAGGTACTTATTACTGTAAATGAACTAAATCTGATTTACAGGCTGCACGGCCTCGTATATACAACTCGATACAAGATTTATTTTCCAAACGGAAATGTTTCTAAATAATTAACCTTCAGAGAAAAAGGTTCTGAATAGCTAGCCACTACGATCTTTGTATGAACTGAGAACGAGTTTTACTCCTCCTCTAAAAAGTTTCCAATGCGAACTACCTTTATTTCTTGTTTAAAATGCATGATCAAACACTAATTATATACATATTTATTTTGTACTTCTAAAAATTACAACGGAATTTGTGGTTGATACTGGAATTTATTATTGTAGTTTCAAGCGTCTCTTGCCTATTATACAACGCAGGTTTTTAATTCGCGAGCGAGCAAAAGAAATTTTGAATGTACATTTACTCTATAAATGAAAAGGGTAGACGGTAAAAGGGAGGAATATAAACAATGAGATAGAAACACAGTTTTAATAATCTGGGGCGTTAGGGCAATGGGCAACATTAGTTGGCCCGAATGGTGTGCCAGTTCCTGGCCATCCTAATTATTATAGTATTAAACTTATTGACATACAAGCGAAGATATATAATTTTGGAGTAGTTTAGATGAAAGCAACCCCAGTAGATACACACACACACACACACGTACGTTTCGTTTACATTAATGTTATTTTCATTTGCCGCGTCTACTTTAAAAATACCTGGTTATTCATTCAAATTAAAGCTCTGAATGGTGGAACCAGGTTTGAAATCTGAACGTACTTTATTCAATTGTATTTCAACTCAGACACCATTTATGCAGAGGGGTAACGCAAGCATTCTTGGATCTTTCCAGTTTGGGGGCTAGCAGCGAATTTTAATGAAAATCGATATACTAATGTAGTTTTGGTCACGGATTTCAAAAATAACTTTTTTGGAGAAATGAAAAACAAACATGTTAGAGCACTTTAAATAATTAACGTGTTTTTAACGAAAATATCACGACAACCTAACCAATCGTCAAGGGCATTCAAGTGACCTAACCGGGCATTCAAGTGACCTAACCGGGCATTCAAGTGACCTAACCGGGCATTCAAGTGACCTAACCGGGCATTCAAGTGACCTAACCGGGCATTCAAGTGACCTAACCGGGCATTCAAGTGACCTAACCGGGCATTCAAGTGACCTAACCGGGCATTCAAGTGACCTAACTGGGCATTCAAGTGACCTAACCGGGCATTCAATTCGATTTTTTCCTGCTACTTTTACAGATCTGCCGGGATCATTCAAAAAACGTATTCTTCGTAAAGTTGCACTTTTTACCATTTGACCGATGTTTTTGGCAACGAAAGAACTGGGTATTTTTATCAAAGGAACACACTTTCCCACACTTAGAGCACTTTTTCATAAACAGTATCAGTTTGTGACTGGCTAAATTTAACACAATCCTCTGTAACTAGTTTAAGCTAGTTAAAACAATTTAAAGTGATCTAACATGTTTGTTTTCATTTCTCCAAAAAAGTTATTTTTGAAATCCGTGACCAAAACTACATTAGTATATCGATTTTCATTAAAATTCGCTGCTATCCCCCTAACTGAAAAGACCCACATTCTTCTGTGTACACATTCATACGCTATTAAAACTGCATTATTCAAAGCTGAAAACTCCATTCATCAAGGGAAATGGTGCTTTTTCAGTCTCACACACGCACGCTTACAAACGCACACGGCATACACGCAGGGTAAAAAGAAATCAAATGCATATAATAAGAGGTTCGTTATACCAGTTTCCTTTACAATCACGATCCTCACCTTAGCGTTATATACGAGTCTTCCATTAGATAATTTATATAATGGATCTTAGTCTATATATAGAACGCTCAATTTAATTCACGTTTTTATACTGAAAATGTTGAACAATGATATTTGTTAATATTGCTGTGAAAAAGTTCTAAAGGATTCGAAGCAAAACCTAAAGTTGGAATTTTAGTCGTGCCTGTGAATAGGGTTCCCAAAAGTATTTGAAAATGAATATACTCGGCATTCTAGACACGCGTCAAGACATTCCTATTTTTTAACTTTTAAAAATTAGATATTTATACATTTTGATAAATTTATTTAATCTTGAATACGGATGTTCGCTTAAAGAGCTTCAGTATCCTACATTTAAAACGGGCAAGTTAAAAAAAATTCTAAGACCTACCCGAGTCCTTTCAGTTATTTTGAACTTTAAAAAAATAAGTTAGCGAAGTAAATGTAAAATTCCCAATGACATCTTGTTCAAATAAAGAAATTAATATACTCAGCTGCGAGACCCGTCATTAGAATTAAATTTTCAGGTTTCAAAGAAAGGTAATAACACCAGACGCTGCAATCAGCTGACAAACCTACGAGTGCGTTGCAACAAGTTTTAAGTTACGAATAGCGGATTTCTTCGACGCTTACTTAGTCTGCATTCAGCGCCAAATACAATTTGAGGTGTCAAAACATAAATAATTTTACTTACCAACGTAATAAATTAACATCACAAGAAGATATATTAATGAAAAAAATATTAAAGTTCTTCTTCTGGTTAACTTTAAAGTTATCTTGTCACTCGAACCGGCCATTGTGGGCTTTAGGTCAGGCAAAGCTATACCGATTTTACGAGATGCACTACCTGCCTCCTCACTGTCTCGAGCAACACTGATGAAATTCATGGCCAGCCAAGACTTGTCATTATCAACGCAGTGAAAGTCTATTCGCTTATTTTAGAGCTACCTTATTCCTTTTGAAGGTTACGTTTTGCTTTTGAAGCAGAAAAAATTAAGTAATATTAATAGCGAGGAAAGATGAGTAGCCTTACTTATTGTTCAGTTTTTTACCTCCCAGTTAGTTTCATATTAAAGACAGTGAATAACTTTTAAAAACAAAGAAGTTTTACTTTAATTTTATGCTATATTATTAAAGTATATATACTTTACTGTATATATGGAAAAATCAACCCCCACCAGGATTCGAACCAGGAATCTCTCAGTTGGAGCTGCAAGCTTGAGACACCATGAGGGGGAGGGCAATCTTGCGTTAAGAAAAATTACGCTTGTTGACGTGTTATATATATATATATATATATATATATAATTATATATATATATATATATATATATATATTTACCCTTAAAATGTATGAATCCGTATTAATAATGCCTAACAACGAAATTTATTATTAAGACAATGAAATAGTGTAGTATTCCAAAACTATTCTATGGATAAAATATAAAGTGAAGCGAGCTGAAGACTATTTCGGCAGAAATTTTTTTCCTGACAAATTACACGTTGTTCTACGAACGATACCAAGCCCTTTACAATGACCTTAAGAAGGTCTAGGGGTAGAATAAAACAAATACTTGTTTCGGGTGTAGAGGAGTCACCATTCGAATCTCTACATGTACGCGGGTGGTTAAACGGATCAACCATGCAGCCAACCATTGAATCTCTACAGTTGCAAATGCTCATCAAGATCTTAATTTTCTTGGAATGAGCGCTTTATACCCTCTCGCATTCTCGTAAATGCCAGCGCCCGTAGCTCAGGAGACAACACCGTTTCCCCATAAGAGAAGCGAAGACACTGAGATCGGGGATTCGACTCCCGCTGGTGCTAGTAATAATAATCAAAGAGTTAGCGCAATGGACGGCATTAGTTTGTCTCAGAGCTGTGCCAGTTTCTGGTCCTTCTCAGTGATACCTGTAAATGTCAGTGCCCGTATGGCAGGGGGGTAACACCGTTTTCCTATCAAGAAGCGAAGACAATGAGCTCGGGGGTTCGACTCCCGATGGTGCTGATATTAATAATTCAGACGTTAGCGCAATCTGGCCATAAGGACTGTGCCAATTTCTGGACCTCGTGACTGATTATCATCATACTTGTAAATCAGGTGGTGAGTTGTTATCACGCTTATACGAATCGTACGCTTTTACCTAACTCATTGACATTTAGTACATTCTTTTAGTGTCGTAAACGTTGGTTTTATATCATTGAAAAAAAAGGGTAAGAACAGTATAAACAAAAAAATAACACGATA